>VDFB02353493.1:165241475-165282464 GCA_007258455.2 Sequoia sempervirens | reverse complement strand
TAGGAAAAGGGAAGTCATCCTTAGGACAAGCCTTGTTGATATCTCTAAAATTGGTGTAGATGCAGATGCCCCCAATTAGTTTAGTGACTGGTACAAGATTGGAAATCCAATCTGCATAGCCGATTGATCTAATGAAACCAACGTCTAATAGTTTCTTGAGTTCTGCCTTGACTTTTATGTGAATGCATTTTCCTCAATTTTTGTTTCATTGGTTTGGCACCTGGTTGTAAGGGCAAGTGATGTAGAACAATTTCAAGATCCAACCTAGGCATGTATACATATGACCAGGCAAAATTTATTTGCCTCTATGCAAAGAAGTTGTGGAATTTTGGCTACTCTTCTGTTGTCAATGACACCACAAAATAAACCAGTCAAGGATTCTCTTTTTGTACCTATGTTGACTTCTACTAATTCTTCAATGAGCATGGGTGAATTTTCCTATGCAATAGGGAGAATGTTCTAACCTCCATCCTTAGGTGCCTCAAAGAGGTTTTCACCTTCAGATGTGTTCTTTCTTTTTACTTTTTCATTGTCTAGAGGTGCCTTTCGATTTCCACCTAGAGACTCATCCTTTTTATCATTTTTATGCTTTTTCTCATTTATGTAACAAGAGGGTTGAACAGATTCCCCAAAATATGCTTTGTTGTCCAAGTCAATGGTAAAACTAGCCTTGTGATCACCACGAGGTATGTCATCTTGTAATCCCAGGAACTCAACAAATGCTTTGTCGTTCTCAAAAATATCTAAGACGGGTGTGTCTTGTTGATCCCAATCAATAAGTTGGGGATAAACTAAATGCATGTCATCGTCGGATTTATCAAAGTTTAACGGAGTGAAGGTAAGGAATAAATTGTTCATCTAGTCACAAAAATCTTGTACTAAGCCCTCTTTTCTCTTTTGTTTAGGTCTGGGTGGGTTGAGAGGCAGGCCTAATGCCAAGGTTTGGATATTTGAAATAGATGTATCAAGCTGCCAAGAGGTATCAAGTGACTCCCAATAGTAATGTTTAAACTAGTCCTCTTTGGTCATATTCTTTGGTGGATAGAAATTCAATGGATTTGGTGAGGATCTCAACATTAAGTCAAGTTCTCCAAATAGCTTTTCAAGGTACATGGAAGAGGTAGAGGATAGGGAATCCTACTCATAGTCGTTGGAGTCAGGGGAGTCATAGTGATATTGGTCATATGGTTCGTGAAACGTCTCAATATCTTTTGAAGCACTTACTTCCTCGAGTAAGGGTGATGTGGTACTAGGAACACCAATCTGAATCAGTTGAAACCCCATCCCTAAGCCTTTTTGCCATTGAGAAATAAAGATTGGTTCAATCCTTCCATCTTGATTTAAGCCTAAACCGCTATGTCCATTATATCCCTTTCTATGCATAATTGTGAAACCTTTTCCATATAGATCTATAGGAATGTGAGCAAGTGAGAGAGGTCCTTCATTATCTTCCCTATATAGCCAAGAGTTGACATCTTCTATATTTAAGACTTCTTTGCTTCATTCACCCCATTTAGTGAAAGTTGTTGTGGGATGAATATGTATAGTGACCATAGGTTGTCTCCTGTCTAGTGTAGGTAAACCGTGTGATTTAGGAGGAATCAAATGGCTAACACAATAAGATATCTTCATGCAATATTCTCCACAACCCTTGTCTTGGATCTCAACCCTAGGAGTGGTAGGACCTAAATGTGAAAGACATTTGAGTGAGGGTAGATGGATCGACATAGTGAGATAAATTGGATTATGAAGCCTCTTGGTTTACTGACACTTGGCGTTGGGGTATCTCTTTTAGATTGGTGCAATATTGGAATGGGTTTGGGTCACCATCTATAGTTATTTCAGTGCCATTGTAAGGGAATTTGAGACACTGATGATATGTGGATGGGACTACCTTCATGGCATGAATCCATGGTCTGCCTAGTAAAAGGTTATATGGAAGGGTGAGATCCAAGACCTGGAATTTTGTATCCATTACCGCAGAACCAATTCTGATAGGAAGTGTTACCACCTTCTTTAATTTTCATTCTTCATCATCATAAGCTTTTATGAAAATACTTTTGGTTGTGTCTACGCACGCTTCTGAGAAACCTAATTCTTTAATTAGTTTTAAAGTGCGTAGGTTTAACCCTACTCCTCCGTCTACCACAACTCATCTAACTTTGGTGTCATCAACAAGGACTTCAAGATGTAAAGGGTCATTATGGTTTGTTTTTTCAGTTGTGTAGTCTTGTTTAGAAAATGTGGCATAATGATTATTGGTCAAGTAACCCACCATTTCTTGGAAACGATTGACATCAAGATAATTAGGGACAATGGCGGTTTGTAATGCTTTATCTAAAATGGATCGATGCTCAAGGGAAATATGCAACATCTCCAAGATTGAGATTTGGACTGGGGTCTTCCCCAACTAGTCAAGTAGGTTATATTGTGACTTGGAAGGCTATGGTGTTTGTTGCGATGGAGGATCTTGGATAGTGATCTTCGTATGATGAGTGTTGACTACACACTTGGGATTTGTATTGATAGTAATGGTATTGATATTCTCAACGGTGACACAAAGGGATTAATGGTTTTGCCACTATTACAATCATGCTTGATATTTGCATAGTTGGCTGAAATATTGGTCTTGGTACTCGAACTGGGGACATTTCCTTTCCCATGGTCATGTAGTGGATCAAAAAAGACTTGATGATCAGTATTTGATGACTTTTGTTTCTATCCACTAACTTCAATTATTCTCCTTTCGACAAGATCCTGTATGATATTTTTCAGTTGGTGACAATTTTGTAGGTTATGTCCCTTAGTTTTATGATAATCACAAAAGGCATTGTCATCCCACCAAACTGGTTTAAATTGTCTTGGATCATATTGTCTTGGCTCTTGAGGTTGTATAAGATTATGTTGTAAAAGTTGTTTGAATACAGACTCAATGGGTTCCCCTAAGGGAGTGAACTCATGTTTTGGAAAATCTCCTTTGTTGCGGACGTTGAGTATTTTGGACCGTGTTGGATGGTTGATTGACAACATTAAGAGTTTTGGCCAAAGAGTTAGGTCGTCTTAATGTGATAATTGGTCCCGCTTGTACAGTTTTGGCATCAAATACCCCATCGTTGGTGACATTTTTTTTCTGAGACCAAAATTTGTTTCTATCATTGGGGGCATTTGGCACTATCAGATTTCTATTGGATGTTGATGTCTTAAGTTATCCTTTTTCAATGAGATCCTTTTCTATTATAACCCATTTCTCCACTAGTTTTGAAAAGGATGTACAACAATGCACCCTTAAGTTACTCCTTAGTTTTACATGAAGGTTTTCTTGGAACATAGTGACTTTTTGTTTTTTAGGTATCTCAATAGGACACCAGCTGGCTATAGTCCTCCACCTGTGAAAGAAAGCGATAAATGTTTCACCTTCATCTTGTGTTATGTGACACAAGGTTGCTATATTTATCTCATGGTCTATGTTGAAGGAGAATTTCTCAACAAATTTCTTAGCCAGTTCACCCCAAGATCTAATGTGATAGTCTAGACTTGAAAACCACTTTAGTGCAATCCCTACAAAACTTCTTGGAAATAGTATCATAAGATACGTGGGGTCATAAGTGATGTCTATGCACATGGTAGAAAATTCCCTTATATGTTTTATTGGATTTCGTTTGCCATTGTACTTAGGAAGATTCAGTATGACATACCCATGAGGGAAAGGGGTCATGTACAATGATCTATCAAAGGGAAATGGGCATATGTTCTTTGTTGAAAAGGATTTCTTAGTTGGCACTGCCATGTTATCCATTTTCTTTTGTAGTGCATGCATTTGTGTTTGTAAGACATCAACCTAGGTCAATGATGTGTTGGGCTGATTATGCGGATCTGTGTATGTATTCTGAAATCCAAGGTCTCATGATGGGTTTCGATTGAACATTGGTATTTGAGGTGGGTTTGGATTTAGAATGTTGGTAAACGTGTTATGGTTCAGAATCTGAATAAATTTGTTTTGACTTGGGATTTGTGTGAATGGATTCTGAGTACCACTATGGGAGAAGGGATTCTGATTCAAAATATGTGTAAATTGGTTTTGACTTGGAATCTGGGAGAATGGATTTTGATTCAAAATCTATGTGAATGGATTCTGATTTCCAATCTGAGAGAATGGATTCTGATTGCCATATTGGAATGAGGGAATTCCTCTTGTTTGTGTAATCCACAGTATAGTACTAGTGACTTGAACACTAGGTATGGCCATCGACTGTGGTATGGTACTCGTGACACTGGTAGTGGGTATGGCTATTGACTGTGGTATGGTACTCGTGACACTGACATATGGTGTAGAAGCTGATGTTTTAGATCTTTTACTCCCAACAAGAGGACCGAATGGAGTGGACAATGATGCCCCTATAGTGAAATTAAATTTTGATGTTATACCAGACATACCAAATGGAGATGTATGGACTGTTGTATTATGTGTAGGTGTACCAGATGGTATTGTTGTATTTACCTAAGGTATAGTAGTACTAGCAGTCGTTGTGTTTGTCCCTTGTGTAGGTTGAGCTTGTAAGGTGCTAATATTGAATCCTGTACGTAAGGTAGCGCCTTCAACTAGCAATTTAGCTAAGTATCATTGACAATTGTTTGCTAGATACTCACCTACAAAAGAGGCAAACTCAGGGTCTTGTGCAACAGCCTTTATGTCTTTTGTTGTAATGTTCCCTAAAGTGTTTCTAGTGGTGAATTTATCTAATAAATTATTATGAGGTCTTGAGGAAAACAAATTGATGAGTTCATTTGGGTTTGACATCTTTTCTCTTTCTCTTCTCTTAGACCTAGTTTCAACCGTGTAGGATAAGCTCAATATGCAAGAAATGAAAAACTACGTCTATGGACAATATGACTCTAGGCTATGCTTTTGGGATTTTCTGAATGCAACAATAAGGAATGTTCTAAGATGATGCTAGTCTAAAATTACAATATCTAAAAATGTGAAGTCCAACTAAGCTTCTAAGGTAATCAATTTTGTAAACCTGAGACAAGGGTACCAACTACCTAAAGTCTAATCAAGGTGTCAATTTAGTTATGCCAAGGAACCACTGTAGGACAAGGATCAAAGATAAGTTGAGTCTCCTAACTAGACTGATGAGCTAGGAGGACTCTCTATAGGACAAAGGATATGATGATAGGATGAGGTTCGATGACAAATTTCGTTGATGCTATGATTTTTCTAGAGTGTAGATGGTGGACCTATCCTAAAGTTTGTAAAAGTGACCCTCCTAGAAGTTTAATCCAAGGTAATATGTACTCAAAGATGAAAGTAAAACTCTGAATCATGATCAAAATAGTAATGACTAAATGATACCTAAAGGATGTAAAATTGAGAAAATTGTTTCAAGTTTCTATCCAAGGACTACTTGTGGAAAGACAACTGAAAGACTGGTATAACCATGTTGACTAGACAGTGACTGTGAATTCTAGTTTTCTAATAATTTGGAAAATGCATCATAAAATTTATCAAATGCAGTTATGTTTCACAGTTGCGGTTTTTTGTCAACTAGTTGCGTGTTTTTGGTAAAGTTCAGTGTCTAAATCTAGCAGATGCGGTTAAGTTTCTCACATATGCGACTCGTAATGGAAATTGTGACTTAGGATGGAACATATGCGGTTTTCCTAAACTCTATGCACTGGTAAAAGTTCTGCAAAAGTGACAAATGCGTTGTTCTAGACTACACTTGTGGCTCACCTTATCAAATGCATCACATAATATGACAATTATGGTTTTTGAAGACAAATGCAGTTTTTGACAAAGAAAATGCAAGCTAATTTGGCAGATGTGACTCTAGGGTAAATAGATGCGACTCTAGGGTAAATAATTGTGACTTTCTGGTGAACAGTTGTGACTCTATTGTATTTTTAGTGAATTGAGATATAAAATTGATGTTTTCTGTGATCAAGTTCTGGCAAACAAAGACAATCATAAGACAAAGTGTTTTCAGTTTGATTTTGGACTCAAAGAACATTTAATTTGACAATAGACAAGCACATCCTAGACAATATTTACTGAGTTCTCACTTGCTTATTCAAGGTGATGAGTAGCTTGACCCATCTAGCTCCCCTCCACAGCTCATTAATGTCATTCGAGGCAGCCAAGCTATAGTACCCATGAACATCCCATGGAATACCTTCATCTCTACACATGAACCGTAAGAATATGAGATGGCTTCACAGGTTTGACCTGTTGCACCAGTTTTAGACACTGCAAACTTTTAGGGAATTTTGTTTGTAGGGCATGATCCATGCGGCGAAATCCATTTGTCAGAACCATATGCGTGATTCTTGGGCTTTAACCAAAAATCCACTTTTATATACCAACTGGAAGTCCCTCGAGTTCAGGGTGCTACCGGTCTGAGTCATCCTGGGGTGAGTACTTTTTCCCACCAGAACAAGCCCAATTTCTCGAGTTAGTAACTATTTCTCTTACACCTAGGATCGCACAGATGCACAAGGGGAGATGATACTTTGATGTACCAAATTTTGAGGGTAATTACACAATTGTGCTTTCGCACCAAAAATAGTAGACACTTGTTAATTTTAATCCAAATGAAAGATTTTCTATGCTACCAAACAATCTGTTTCAAAAATTTAACTAGGGTCTTCGACATGCAATGTGTAGAAAGATTCGTTAGTAATTTGATATTGGTCTTTGACTATCGATCTGCAAAAACTACATTAACTCCTCAAGACATATGTTGAAAATAGAAGATTAGCGAAAATAAAAACACAAAGGGAAACTGTAAATTGAAAAGTCAAAAACTTAAAAATATACTAGTCGAATGTGTTGTTTTCTCTCTCAAATGCATCACGGTATTTTACCAGTAAGTTGCGGCTCATAAAATGACAGATGTGTGATTCCTTTTCAGATGCGTTTTTTTCTATCATAGAAGCGGCCAACAAAGTCAATTGTGTCATTTCGTCAAACTGATGCATCTCTGAATATCAATTGTGGTGTTTCGTCAAACTAATGCATTGTTCTATATAAAAACCTACAAAATCAAAATAAAAGTCTACAGATACGCGAAGATGGTGTCTTCACGTCGGGTTCACCAAATGTAGCTTAGAGAAAAACACACAAGAGAGTTAAGCAATGAAAATCTAATCTATTCAAACTATACTAATGAATCCTCAAAGCTTAGCTAATCGAGCACAAAAGAAAGCTAAGAACAACATGCATAAAAGAAACTATTTTACCAAACATGTGATCAATTCTGTTGAATAACCTCCATTATTCTTCTCCATTCCGTCTGTGTAGTGTACTTGACCTCAGATTTTCAAAGTTTGTGCAAGCATGGCCTAAGTGTTGTGATTAAGAAAAAACATCGAAGATTCAAGATAATTGCTCTAAAAGTCATACGATTTCGAGAGAGATTGGAATGATGAAGAACATATCAATTTATAGAAAATTGATCATTCGAATGACAGACCAGGATCAAAAGATCAACGGACAATTGAGATCGACTGATTAGACATCCATTCTGATAACTATTAGTAGTGACATGAGTGATACCAATTAGAAATAGAAATAAAGATTAAATAAATGATTTAATCTTTGAGTTTGGTATTTGAAAATAGAAGAATAGTCTTTGCATGACAAAGATAAAGAAGGATTAAAGAAACTCTTTGTTTGAATGTACACACAAGAATTAATTAATTAAATAGAACTATTTAATTAATATGCATGTACACACAATTGAGTTAGAACTAGATGACTAAATGATATGATGAAGAGATTACTCATGCAAGCAACTCAGATATTAAACCCAAAGTTAATTGAGCGATTTAAATAGATGTCGAGTCGAGTCAAAGTGAATACTTAGATAATTTGCACAATTATCTTAAATATAGAGGAATGTGTTAGAATAGGATTTATGAATTAAATAATTCATTTAATTCAAGCTTTGATATTTGAAGAATAATTAAATAAATAAGATTTATTTAATTAAGTGATGAAAGGATTTAAATGAAAAATTAAATAAGGGATTTATTTAATTATAGTTGAAGTATCATAAAGAGTAAATTAAATAAGAATTTATTTAATTGAAGAAGAAGGATAATGTTAATTAGTAACATAATTAAATAAAAATTGTTTATTTAATTAATTAGATGGAATAAAGAAAAGTGTGAATTAATTAACTAATTAAGATTATTTAATTAATAGAAGAAATGAAGACCTTATAGAATAATTAAATTATTGACATTATTTAATCATGACAATGGAAGAAATATGAATTATTAAGAATATTGAAGTCGCAAGCTTAAACCAAATTTCAGTGTCTACAATTTAAACATTGCTCTTTTCTGCTGCAATCAACAACTTGAACGTTGTGAATTAAATAGATAATGTGAGTTTGCAAAGTTAATGATTAATGTGAGTAAGGGTTCTATAATGCAGATGATGACATATTGTTTATTTTGTGTCTTATTAGATGAGTAAATGACTATTACTAGAATAATTATATTCATCATAAACACCACGATAATTTTAAATTGTTATGGAAGATAATGGTTGTTATAATTATATTAGTTGCATATGATATCAATCTAATTTAATAATTTTCCTACTAGCAGTTGTAACTATTATGATTCAAGTTTTATACTTATGTCAAGATATTGTAAATGGATTTGTGATAATGGTATGATAATGGTAATAGTTGTAGAATCATTTAGAAGAAAAAATATTCAACTATTTTAAATCCTTTAGATTGGAACTACATTAGCTTCATTTTATTCATTGATTTTCATAGTTAATTGAAAATAGAAATTAAGTTATATCGTAGATAATGAACTTTGGAGATAATACATGGAAAGAAGTATGTTTTATTATATAAACACATATTGAGATAATTATGGAAATTAATCATAGTGGATGAAAATCCTTTAAGAATTGATTTCTTTATGTTCTCCAATAATTGAATTGTAGATAAGATTAATGGATTAAATCATTTGTTGCTTGTGGATTTATTGAGTATTTGGAAAGACTAGAATATAGTGGTAAATCTTCCATTAAGTAACTTAAGTGGTCTAAATTAACGAGTAGTTTGAATGGGGAAGTATGCTACGATTTTATTTGATTGCTTGTCGATTGAACATTGTTTATTGTTCAAAAGAAGTGTTGTTTTATATTTGGAGTGTTTATGTTTGGGATTTTATGGTGCTATCTTTTGAGTAACTTGAGTGGTGGGTTTTATATCTATTTATTTTGATATGGTTGATTTTGTCTTTATGTTTACTTGAAATGGTGAGGTTTCTTGCGAAAATACAATTTCATGATTGTTGTGATTCTTGAATATATAATAATCTATAATTATAAGGCGAGATTTGATTTACTTGAGCTTTATAATTAAGAAGTGAACATTGAAGTTAGATTATTGTCAAATGAATATTACTTTCATGTTCTTTTTGAGTTAGTTTATTTTCCAAATTAAATCAGAATGTATAAACAAGTGGAGTAGCAAACATGCTTTTAAGTTTCATACATGGAAATTGAGATTGGGAGATTAAAGTTTGATTTTTGCATTCTCCTAATTGATTTTATTCTCCATTGAATTATTTCCCATTTTGAGGAGTTTATAAGCCAAGCCTTGATGTGAGTTTCTTTGGGAACCCAAGTATTTGTGTACCCTTCAGCTGGGAGTATATGAATGTTGGTGTTATAGTATCCTTTCTTTTCCATTTGTATGTAGTTGTTGAGATTGTTGTATGTTATGTTTTGGTTGACCTTGTGGTTTGGTCTTGTGATCGTTCTACTTGTCTGTCTTGGTCATGGGTCATTTCTTGTCATCTCCTAGCATGGGGGGTGGTCCTTCGGGTCCACGTGGTTGGGTGGAATGTGCGACACACCCCATTGGGTTCCCAGGTTGTGTTCGTGATGTGGAAGTGAGCGCAGAGTTTCCAAAGCTTCATGTTGTTGAAGACTATTCCTCACTTTGTACCTTATTCTTCATTGATGTATCATTCTTGTACTTGATGTACTATTCCCATTGATATAAGGGAAGCATTATGTAATGTACTATTGTATCTATGATGTGTTGTATCTATGGAAATATGCTCCACAATTGTATCATGGATCTACGAATTGAATTGTAATAAAATGATCAATGCATCATTTTCCTCTCTATTTCTCATGGATGTTTTTATGTCATCATTATGTAATCTTGGTTTTTATTTGCTTATGTCTTGGTAAAATTTTAGGTTTCTTAATGACCATTCTGTGTACCCAAGAGGACGTAGATGAATTTGTAAATGCATAATTGTTTTTCATGTAATAAATGTACAAATTTATCTTATGCAATGTTTCACTTTCAAAAAAAAAAATGAGGTGTTTGTTGTCCTTTGGGGTTCACACGGTGGGGCGTTACAATAATACTTTCTCCAATTGGTTGAACAACATCTGAAAGGAATCTATGCACTTACTAGACTTATCCACATTTTGGTGTTAGTTACCAAAAAGGGGTTAAGAGATTTTCTTGACAACTCCCCCTAGGCCAAAGGCCTAAAACTAATTCCCAGAGGAATTACCAGAAGAAAATTCTAGTGCTAGCAAATTTCCTTCAATAGAGGGATTCTAGTGCTGGCACATTTCCTTCAACTGAGAGAGTAGCATCTACAAATGCTTGATTACAATTCCAATTAGGCTTAGTAGTCAATATTTTGTCCTTTTCATTGATTCTACACTTATGCTCTGCTCTTCTCTAACTCGCATCACAAAATCTTTAATGCACAAGTGAAACTGTTCATAATCGCTCAATCACCGTTCTGATATTTGCAACACACATTGACACACGCAAAATGATATAATTGATCATTTATATATATCTGCGACAAAGAATTTAATTGCAACATGTCAGCTTTAATAAAACTTAAAAATATTTACAACTATCAGATCAAATCATAAATAATATTTAATGCACATCCACAACAGTCATCCACAACTTAGCTCGGACCCAAATCAAAATTATTGAACACAAAAACATTTGAGTAAACACTCCTTGAATATCCACAACATGTTATATCCACTGGGTCGACCACCAAACACTGATGAACAGAAAGGCATCCAACCAAATCTCTAGACTTGCACACAACTTGATACAAGGCATTGAGATTTTTAGATAACACAAGACATACATTGATCAACCTCCCATGAGATCCACAACTCAAAATAGCAATAGAAAATTTTCATGTGAATCTATGAACACAAAATTGGTTGATGGTCTATTCTTCCTTGATTGCTTTCAATTTGTTTGTCGATATGAGAAAATTATGACATGTAGATCCAATCACCGATTAGGGTTGCCATCACTGATAACACCAAAAAAAATTTGCAGTGTCTCTTACCAACATATATATATATACATGTACATGTATGACATACATAATGGTAGATGTTCATACAAATAGATTAATATATATATATACACATATGTATATATGTATATATAGGGATATATATATAATATGTATACTTATGCGATAATAATTCAAGTGTTAAATAATTATAAGTTGATATATTTATTAAATGATGCATATAAGAATTGATATATATATATATATAGATGTATATATATATACATATATGTAGTATTGTAAATAAGTTATATATTATTGTTTGACAGCATCATATAAAGTTGTTAAGTCAAGTTAATATTATGTGCTATGCACATATACTATGCAACCATAGAATGAAATTATTGTGGTGATTGGTGCAACCAATGGCATGCTAAATATAATGCTATCATATGAAACAAATGGAATATGTGTGTTAAGTGAACGTCATATGAAGTGGGAAGAAATTTTGTCATACAAATTGGTCAATATGAATTATAAATGCTAGTTTCAAAAAAAGTTAAAGGCTTTGAATTTGTCAAAGAGAAGGGAAACACCAAAGCCTGAATTGAGGACTATGAATATATTCACTGCAAATAGAATTCTATTATGAAAGCTCTATACAGTGATGTATCCATGATTTATTAGGAAGAATGAGTCTTGGACAAAGAATAAGTTGACCAGTATGAATGTAACCTTGCATAACTCAGAGGCTTTCTTGTTGTCTTATAGAGATTCAATTTGTTGTATTTAACTTGCTAAGTAAACTAATATAAGTTTTCCACCTTTTGATTTGACTGTTGAGTCAGCATGCAATTGAGAAATGTCGATCCAATTCCCTTGTTGCTAGCCTTTAGAAGTTGAATATTTTGTATTAATAGAGGTATTTTATACCTCATTGGGACACATAATTGCACTCTACTATGTAATTTTTGAAGAACTGCTCTATTTTCCTAAGTCTTGTGAGAGAGTTTGTGAGTATTTTGTAAGAGTTTTGTTGAGATAATTTGTGAGAGTGTTTGGGGAAAGTATAGGAGAGAGTTGTTGCTAAGTTGCAAGATTTTTTTGGAAGCTAGGATTGGAAGCCAACTAGAACGAATTGGAGCTTATACATATAGGCATGTTGTATCTTACTTCCTTATCCTTTTTTTGACTTTGGAACATTTTTATGATGCTTGAATGTTCTTGGAAATAGCTTGCTTTGATAGAACCTATCTATTAGGTTGATGCTTTAATATACCCCATATGGGATTATATGACATATTTCTATTTGAATTTACATAGTGATGTAGAGTAGGGAGGAAAACTACAAACAATCAAAAGTAAAGGTGATTCAACCAACTATCCAACCCTCAAGACCCCATCTAATCAACTTTCCACATTTTCATCATAATCACCTTGTAGCATTGCAAACATGGAAAATTGAGTACATATTCCAAAAAACTCTACAAACCCACAAAATAATAGGCTTTTTAGATACCCATTAAGGTGTTCTACAACATATCTAACTTCCACATATGGTTGTTTCAAAAATTCATGCCATAAAAAGGACTGGTATGTTAAATAGAGCCTCAATTAGCCCTAATTTACAAAGCAACCCTCACTTAAACACCATACCAACCCCAAAAATTTGTGGAAATTCCTTTACTAGACTCCAAAACCTCTGAATTAATAACTTTTAGGAATTGGAACACTCACTAATTCCTCAAACTACTAAACCCTTGCTTTAAACCTTTCTAGGCTTAAAACTATGAGGGTTTATTGAAAGTCCACACTCCACACCTCTTCTAACCTTTCCAATACCTCAAACACCTTCCAATATGTTTTCCTATGCTATTCCAATCTTCACAAATCCTTTACCATTGCATTTTATGCAAACTCTCACTCTTAGCCATCACCTTTCAAGCCAAAACTCACAAATTTTCATCTAGGGCATCACACAAAACTACTCAACTTTCCTTCCCTGCTCATTCCACCCACGTTAAGAAAAAACATACTCCTAATGGTGTCATTCCACCAATTTTTAACCTGATTCACCAGGTGGAATGGCCTAGGTCTTCACTTTTGCACTCTCAAAACCAAAAACTCTAAGTTTTTGGCCGCCTATAGTAAAATCATAATAAAATATTTATTTCTTTATGAAATCAACTCACACCAAAAATTCTCTTAACACATGTATCTACCTATTCCAATTCACATTTGGTCAAAAACAACTTGTATGTGCAGGTACAAGGGTCTGCAACAACACTTTTTCTAGAAAATTAGAGAGAAACAAAGTTTTTGTTATTATCTCAACTTCAATATAGTATCCAATCCCTTGCCTCGAGTTGTGTGAGGCCATTTAAAGACAAAGACACCAAAACTAACTCACAAAACTGACTAACCACCCTTTGGACTCCAAAATGATCATTGGTATTCCAATTTTGTGCACTTTTGCACTTTTACAACTTCGCATTTTGACAATATTGAAAACATTGACAACTCTTGTAAAACATGAACCCAAATTGACTCATTTACATAAAATATAGCCTATTATAACCTTATTTTGCAAAAAAAAGACTCAAACACCAAAAATTGACCTAAAACCATATTTACCCAAAATTAACTAACATGGTGCCCCTACACCACATATTAAGTCCATACTAAATGTATGTAGAAAGAAATGTGGAACATAGATTACATCCATATCTTTGGAAAGGATAACTTGAATTTTGATTTCTTATAATGCTAGGAATACCTTAAAAAGGATTGGGATAGCAACACAATAATAGAAATGGTGTGAAAGATGTGTTATCATTGATAGGATGTGACATCATGCGAACCATGTTTTTAGTTTATGCTAGAATGATCATTAGATCATTACTTTACTTAATTATTGATTGAAACCCTAGGTTGTGGATAACCTACTAGATTGGGTTGAATATTTGATCTTTGTTGTAAGCACATAGGATGAGAATATCCTACATGATTGGACTGATCATTAGTTACTAGTATTATCCAGGGAACAGGGTAAACTAAGGGTAAGGTTAACCCATGTGATTAAGTTGATCACTTGAAATTACAAATTACTATTTGATTGGAGCCATAGGTAGGATAAACCTACTAAGTTGGTTGTTTTATAATTATGACATGAAGTCATTTTATTGATGTGAGTCTACTTGTTGAATATCCTTTTAATTGATGAGATTGTACTCTGGAACAATAGTCCTTTATTGCTAAGATTATACATTGAATGAGTCATTTATTGATCTGATTATTCTTTGATTGAGGCCATTTATTGTTGAGGTCATACCTTTTAACTAAGGCCATTTATTGATAGGATATATTCCTAATTGGATTCATTTAATGATGAGTATTCATTAAGCTTATGTAGCTATACTTTAGATTATGGAGATATGTTACTAAGATATTCGTAAGTTAAGAACCATGAGAAATTTTGTAGATTAATCCTAAGATTTGAATGACCCAATGAAGGGAATATATTATATATAGTATTAAAATGAACTAAATTAGTATAATATACAACTCATGTTTACCTAGTAGAGGAGTCATAGATTACATATAGTATATAGGTTGTTCTTGGGGTTATAGATTATCCAATGAAGGGAATTACCTATGCATAGAATATAATTGATCTTAACAAATTGAGATA
Source organism: Sequoia sempervirens (assembly GCA_007258455.2). Lineage (NCBI taxonomy): Eukaryota > Viridiplantae > Streptophyta > Pinopsida > Cupressales > Cupressaceae > Sequoia > Sequoia sempervirens. Next base: position 165,267,442 of record VDFB02353493.1, on the reverse strand, counting down.
GAATGGTGGATGAGCATGTGACATTTGTTCCGAAATAGGGGTGATGAATACTTTGGCCAAAGTGGTGTAATTCACCACCAGCTACACTATCAGTTGATTGTGTTACCTTACTCTTTAATTCTAGTTTGATATTGTCATACACATAGAACATAGATATGTCATGTGATAAAGTTCTAGTCATGCAGGCCACAACACCAACTTAGATTAGGCTAATATTTTAAGGTTTCCATATGAAATCTCTTCGTTGAAGGGTAGGGCCATCTTACCATATGTGATAGATGTGTGGGGGACCATAGTTAGTTCATGGATGGAGGAAAAGTGCTTGAGTAATGCTTCTCCTCTTAGTCAACAAACTAAGATTTGAAAGGGGATTTCCTAGATAATTTGTATTTCTAGTGTTGATGGAGATCATACGAGCTAAGTATATATCTATTTCTTTGAAAGATGAAAAATGTATTTTTTATATGTATTATGAAATCATTTCATTGGAAATATTGTAACAGTACATTGAATGGAATGAAAGGATAAATCATTACCATATCACAATGAAATGTAATGGATGTTTAGAATAGTGTTGATTTCAAATGTGCATAATATATTAGTATACTTGAGAAAAAATTTATTGCTATGTGATGACATCATGATTTATTTCACTTGTGGTTAAAATATTGGTAATTCTTTTGATTAGAACAATGGGGTTGTTACATGTGGTATAAGAGCTACCAGGTTCAACTCTAGAGCCTATGAGCTCATTACACAAGTGATGTGTAAACCTTATTAGAAGATAGTGGTTGAATAGTTTTTATGCCAAGATGGCAAGAGGAAAAGAACAAAGTGGAAACAAAAAGAGAAGTTGAGATTTTTGAAAAACTTGTTTAATTTTGGGACTATGAAAGAATCATCCATGGATTTGAAAACTCCTAAACCAAAAACTTAGTATGATACACCTTGAATTGTGGAAGATTATGAAACCATGTTTGGTAGGAAGGTTAAGGAGGATTACTGATGGGTAACTTCACCCTATGAAAATGTTTAAAATGAATCTAAGGGATTGAAAGAATTCAAGAGATTCCCCTTATTGATAGCTACCAGTAGTTGCAAAGAGTCAATAAATTTGAATTGAGTAGGGATATTATGAATCTATGAGTATGCTTTATTGGAAAAGAACTAGTTGATAGCATAAATTGGAAACTTTTGTCGAACTAGGTAGTCAACATTTTGAGAATCAAAAATAACTAGAGAGGTAACAAGAGGTTGGATAAACTCTTGGAAAGCCTAATTCAATACAAGGTTAAAATCTTGCAATGATAACTAGAGTTTAGAGAGAAAGTTGATATTTTCAAACAAGGTTAGAGACCATTTTGGTCAAGAAAAGAAGCAATCTTCGAAGAATAAAATCCAACATGATTCCATCAACTGAAATAGGCAAGGTCAATTTGGAGAACCTAATTGAAAAGGGGTAAAGAAGAAAAACAACCCTATAATGTCAAAATTTTGAAGAAATAAAGTTACCAAGAATTGGGATGAAATCACTATTGACATTATATGCCCCCCTTGGATGCCCATCATTTATATCCAATCTAAGAGATCCTATGTGTGCATCTTGTTGCAATCCATGATTTATTTGATGAGTTTGGGTCTTTGAGGTTTTGAAACTCCTCAATTGTGTTTGATTAGGGTTCTAAACTTGCAAGATGGGGCTTCCAAAACCCTCATAGGCTCAAACCCTAAACCCCATGGTCTTGGCATGTACTTTTTTTCTATCTAATCATTGACCTATTGTGCTAGATTCTCGATTGGCCAAGTTATAACTTATGTCCTAAGCAATCATTCTTTAACCAGCCCCTTTACATTGCCTTTCTAGTCATGGCCCCATTTAAATATTTAATCTTATGTCCCTAGGTTACAAAATTCTTCCCAAGTCTTATTTACCTACCTGAGTCACCCTTTTTAGTTTCTAACATTGTGCACATGTAGTTTTGAACTTTCAATACGGGCGGTTAGATCATTTGATTTGATCCCCAATTGTTCCCCACTTCCCCATTGTGTTGTAACATTCAATAAAATATTCTATCAGGATGGAGGGTGGGTGACATATTTCCCCTTTCCAAGCAGGGCTCATTATCATCTGAGGGCAACAAGCATCAAGCTCAAATAGATCAATAGTTAATATGTGTTCTGAAAAATGAATCTTGGTTGTTCCCCATTAGCCTGTGGGGAACCCACTGTCTGATCTAGACCTATGTAGAGATAGTAGGCATGTGCCACGCGTTCCATCTCTGTGGTGGGCCTTGATAGTGTTTAACTCAACGTTTATGGTAGGCCCAAGATCTAAGGGTTGTGATTGATCCTAGTGATTCAATCCTGACCATTCCTTGCCACCATGTGGGAAATCTTTTGAAGATGTTGATATCGCAAGGGATAAGGGACTACTGCCATGTGGCGTCATCACCATCGTTCGCTAAATTATTGGACACTAGGGGGATATTGAGGAGACAATATGATATTGGCAAGACCTTGAGGCTTATCCCTGTGACATTCTAATAAGAAGCAAAGATCTCTTCATCAAAGGAACAAAAAAATATTGAAGTGGACTAAAATATGGTCCCTTCAATGTCCCGATAAGAAGCAAAGGTAAGTCCATTAGTAGGAATGATGGATATTGATGGGACATACATGATGGTCCCTTTGACATCCTGATATGATGGTGATGATGGTAGATGGCGAATGCTGAGGTGAAATGTGTTATGGCAGGGCCCATTTCCTTTATCGCTAGCGTAGTGGTTAAGGAGGGTGCATGTTGGTGGTCATCGGGTTGATTTGGGCCATTTCCCACTAGACCTTGACCAAAGATCTTAAACATGAAAAAATTTAGAGGGAAAGTAGGGAGGCAACGTGTGGCATAGTGGGACCTGACGTGGGTTAAGGTCAGTGTTTGTTTTTGCTACATTAATGGGACTCTAATCTTACTCCTCTTGATATATTAGGGTCCTTCTGATCATTCCATAAAAGGGACTCAAATGCAACTCATGTTGATTTGTTGCAGTCCCTTTGATGATGGTTATGTAGTTTCTTGGAAATTAATGACCCTGATTTAGAGGTGGAGAACAACGACTATGTTCTAAAGTTCATTAAGGTTCTGATCTCAGCCATCCATGCTCAATCTGAAAATTAGTATTCAAAATTAAATGATCAACTACTCTTGTTCATGACAGATCTTTAGAATTGATGTCTCAATGACATTCCCAACTAGAAAATTGAATCTGATCGACTATGGATCAAATTTTCATGCTTTTTCAAGGTTGTATTGGTTGTTGGTCAGCGTCATATTCTTTGAGGTGTTATAGATACTATATTCTCTTGTCAAGGTATGTTAGTATGATATTTTTTTGCAAATTTCATGGGCACCCTTTCCTACATTTGTGTGAGTCATCATTTTGGGGCTTGTTCGAGTTGACTAAGCCTTTATGGCTTGGCACCTGCTTTTTTATGGGTGCAATTGATATCTTTTCTGGACCTAATTGGAGTTTATATTTCTATAACCCTAGCTAAGTTAGGGTTAGGTATTTGAATTCAACCTTCAATTATGCTTGAACTATAAAGGAAAAACTTGTATATTGTTTTGGGGTTCTTCCTTTGGCCACTCTAGGATTTTTCTTGTACAAACCTACAACTCTTGCATTCTACTATTGTAAAGGTTACTTCAAGCTTTATGTCAATAAAATTCAACTATTTTCACCATTACCTCTTGCATGTTTTACTAAAATTCATTTACCTTCATATCTGATTGGGTGTTTTAGTCATTTATTTGACATATTATGTTGTTTTGAAGTAGGAAGGAACACACTCTAAATTCAATCCATCACCTTCTTTCCCATTTCATGTCTCTTTCTACCTGTTTCCCTTGTGATTTGTTAGAGTAGGTTAGTATTAGGAATTTCATGTGTTGGGTTAGACCAACACATTTGCACTTAGTGTAGAAGAGGAAGCCAACCTTCTCTAGAGACTCAACCTCAATTTCCAAGGTCCCACACCTTGAGGTCATTTCCATTGTGTCATTAGAAAACTAAACTCGTGTTTAGTAGTGTAGACATGTAAAATTGACTTAACGCTTATCACAAATTTAGAATGTCTTAGAATGAACTTGAAATGACTCAGAACAACTCTGAATCAACTTGAAATGTCTCAAAATGACCCTAAAACGACTTGGAACAACTTTGAATCAACTCAAAACGTCTTAAAATGACCCCAAAATGACTCGAAACAACTCTGAATCAACTCAAAAAATGTCTCAGAATGACCCCAAAATGACTCAGAACAACTCTAAATCAACTTGGAACATCTTAGAATGACCTTGAAACAACTCAAAACATCTCATAATGACCCCGAAATGGCTCGAAACAACCCCAAAACAACCTAAAATGACTTTGAATCAACCCAGAACAACTCAGAATGACTCTAAATCAAATCAAAATATCTCTAAATTAACTCAGAACATCTTGGAACATATCTAAACATCTTTGAAACATCTGGAATCATCTCGAAATCATCCAACAACATCTCCCAATTTATCAAATTACATTGAACAACATCAAAAACCCTATTTCCTCTATTAATTAAATAATACAACAATATTTAATTCATTCACATTTCATCATTCTCAACAAATTAAATAAATACCATTTATTTAGTAAAGTCTTGAAAACCCTAATTCTTGTTGGAAATATGTGTCTCAAACAATACAGGCTAAAACCTCCATTAGAGCCAAGTCGGTGTGACATCTTCATAGTCTGGTCGACTAAGAAATTTGATTCATCATGTTTTGCACAGGTAGCTGTGACCTTGCAGAAGTCTTTACGAACAGTTACTGTGGAGTCTATCGTTGTGACATAGTGTGTTCATTATGACCTCATAGCGCTCGGGAGACCTCTGGCCAAAAGGCCATTCAATTGTGTATCGGTGAGACTCTTGGCAACTATGGGCTTTGGGATAGCTAAAGGTTCTCGCTAAGATGTCTCAGTGAAGTGTTAATGTCATGCCGACAGCGTTTACTATAGAAGTCTTCGGGGTAACTCTAATGATCCAGGAAGACGTCTTAGTGAACAGTGGAAGTCTTGCCGACGGGGACTCATCCAAGCGTTCTTTGGTATAACTCTTAGTGACAGATGAAGCTTTCAGGATAAGTCATGGAGCTCGGTGAGAAGTCTTAGTGAGAGCAACATGTCTCGCCGACATTGTTTTATGTTGGAGTCTTCGGTGAAACATATGGATCTCGATATGATGTCCCGATGAAAGCCAATTGTCTAGCCGATGAGAACACTTAAGTCTACGTGACTTGCAGAGCTTTACCGTAACGTCTTAGTGAAGGTGTTTGGTCTTCCTGATAAATATATACTTTTGATGTAACCTAATGTTGTTGTATGAGACCTCTTGGCAATATCGGTATGTCTTACCGACTATCCTATGGAGCTCGATATGACAAATGACTTCGGTGTAACTTGAGTGACTTGCTATGATCTCCTAGCGAATGTGATAGGTCTAGGCGACTACTTGGTGACTCAGTGTAACTCATGGAGCTCGATAGAACATCTTAGCGATAACAGAGTCTCTTGGTGACATCGATATGAAGTTTGTGGCATCGGCGAGACACAGTTAGTGTCTCACCGAGATTCTAGTGCATTACGAATTCTGTTGACCGTCTGACTGTCATACGTGGAATCTCGTGGACGAATAGAGGAAGCCGAAAGTGAACCGTTAGCAGTTGTTTTGTTGCGACAGTTATGTGAGAAAGCTTGATAGTTAGGGAACACCATGGATATAGTTACAAGTTGCAGATGGATAGAGGTTCGATCAACAGTGAAGTGTGAAGAGTTCAAACTATATCAGTAAAGGAATTAAAATTTGTAAAAGACTATAACTTGGATGTTTCTATTCAAAGAATGTTAATGGTGAATGTTGTTGTATAATGACACTAGAAAGATAAGTATGGACGTTGTATGTAATCTTCATTATTGTAATACAAAGTGATTTCTCTTGGTGTGGTGGGTTTTTCTCCCGTAAGGGTTTTCCCACGTATATCTAGTGTTCATGTGTGATTGTCAAATACTTTGTTTCTATAATCTATTTCATAGTGCATCTTAACTTGACTATAATAAAAAATTTAAAAGTGTATCTGCATTCTTTCTTGAGGTATTGGCATTAGGAGAATTTTTTTCTGCATCTATTTTTCCTTACAAGTGGTATCAGAGCCTGGCTAGTTGTGTTATCCTTGGGGGTACCTTGGGTTTTTTGTGTCAATACTGTTCAGTGGTAGTTTTGTACAGATTTTTATTTCTATTTACAGATTAAGATGTCTAGTTCATCTAGGAAGATTGAAATAAAGAAATTAAATGGCAGTAACTTTGAATTGTGGAAACTCAAGATGAAGGATCTCTTAGTAAATCAAGATCTTTGGATCTTTGTGTTTGTAACTAAACCTATAGGCATGAAGCAAGAAGAATGGGACCTTGCAGATAGAAAAGCTAAGGGGCTGATAAGACTCTGTTTGGCAGACTCAGTTCTTCTCAATGTGTATGAAGAGAAGACTGCTTCTCTCTTGTGGAAGAGACTGGCGTCTATTTATCAAGGGAAATCTTTGGTGAATAAGTTGTTCCTGAGGAAGAAGCTCTACTCTTTGAGAATACAGGAAGGAGGGTCTGTAGCTGATCATTTGAATGCATTTAACATTCTGCTCGCACAATTAACATCTGTTGGTGTAAATATTGAAGAAGAAGATCATTGTATGCTTTTGCTATTTTCTTTGCCAGACTCTTGGGATCATCTAGTGATGGCTATTGGGAGTACAACATCCAATTTCAAGATGGAAGATGTTGTTGGTTCTTTGTTGTCAAAAAAGATGAGAAGAAAATCTTCTGAGATGGCTAAGGAATCTCTTGCTGTTAGAGGAAGGTCAAAAGACAGAGGCAAGAAGAAGGACAAGAATTCCAAATCAAAATCAGAAGGGAGATCAAAGTCTCCTGGAAATAAGTTCAAGGTGAAATGTTGGAATTGTGGGCAACCTGGTCATGTCTGAAAGGATTGTAAAGAGGAGAAAAAGAAGAAGAAGGGCTCTTCTGATAATGGTTCTTCTCATAGTGATGGTGACACCTTCATTGCAGCCTTGGCTACTCAGGCATCAGATGATGTCTGGCTGATTGATTCTAGAGCATCATTCCACATGAGATCTCATAGATAATGGTTCACAAAGTATGAATAATATGATGGTGGAAAGGTGTACTTAGCGAGTGATTCAAATTTGGAGATAGTTGGCCGTGGAAGAGTCAGAATACAATTCCCTAATGGAAGAGTAAAGGGAATCAATAATGTTATGCACATACCAGGTCTAGCTCAAAATCTATTGTCTGTAAGTATGCTAAATGATATTGGTGTACAAGTTACATTCTCTGGAAATGGTTGCAAGATGACTAGGGGTTCAATGGTATTGGCTAGAGGTGCTTGAATTGGTACCCTATACAAGCTAGATGCACAAGTTGTTCAATGTAACAATGTCTCTTCAAAGTCACTGAAAGCTGCTCATGGAGGTAAAGAGGGAAATATCCCTAATTATGTAAACTCTACGGAAGTAAAACTTCTTGCAGAGAAGACTATGCTTTAGCATCATAGGTTAGGCCACATAGGAGAAAAAGGTTTAAAAACATTGAAAAACAAAAACCTGGTTGAGGGGCTTGAAGATTGTAATCTAGAATTTGAATTCTGTGAACACTATATATATGGAAAGTAGCATCATGTTTCATTTTATGACAGTCCTTATAAATCTTCTGGTTTGTTAGACTATATTCATTTAGATGTGTTTGGTCCAGTAGATGTTCCTTCTTTGTCTAAATCAAGATACTATGTGTCATTCACTGATGATTATTCAAGAAGAGTATTTATATATTTTTTGAAAAGTAAATAAGAAGTGTTCAGTTGATTTAAGGAGTTTAAAAATCTTGTTGAAAATCAGACTGGTAAAACAATAAAATGCTTAAGGACTAATAATGGCAGTGAATTATGTTCTGATGAATTTGAAAGATACTGTAAAGACCATGGAATCAAAAGACGCAAGAATACACCTTATACTCCACAGCAGAATGGAGTTGCAAAAAGGTTCAATAGGATAGTAACGGAGAGAGCACGAAGTATGCTTAGTAGTGCTGGTTTGGAGGAGAAGTTCTGGGCTGAAGCTACTGCTACTGCATGTTACTTGGTTAATCGGTCTCCAAACTTTTCTCTTGTTGATAAGACACATTTGGAAGCATGGTTTGGTAAGAATCCCTCTCTTAGACATATTAGAGTCCTTGTCTGTGAAGCATATGCTTATGTGTCAGATGTAAAGAGATCTAAGTTGGAGAACAAGGCTGCCAAGTGTATTTTTATTGGCTATAGTGCTAACATTAAAGGATACAAGCTTTGGAATCTTATTACAGAGAAGGTTGTATACAGTAGAAGTGTAATCTTTCATGAGCTGAAACCTTCCACCTTGGATCTGTAGTCAGAGACAAAGTCAGAAAATAGTAAGGATGTAGCAGCAATTCCTCCTACACCAAAGAAAGAGGAATTGAAGATTCAAAATGCACCTAAAACTAAGGAGAGCTCAAGCAGTTCTGAAAGTTCTGAAGAAGAACCTTAGCCTCAGCCAGTGAGGAGGTCAACCCGAGAAAGGAAAGAATCAAATAGGTATGGTTTCTCATTGATTGATTCGACTTGTGCCTATGCTTTGATTTCTAGTACTGATGAGCCTAGGACTGTGAAAGAGGCATTTAAAATGTCTGATTCAGACTCTTGGTTAGAAGCCATGGAAGAAGAGATGGCATCATTGGATAAAAATGAAACTTGGAGTTTGGTGCCCTTGCCTAAAGGTAGAAAACCTGTGGGCTGCAAATGGGTATTTAAGAAAAAGATTGGTTTGGATCGCAGTGTAGAAAAATACAAAGCAAGACTGGTTGTAAAGGGTTATTCCCAGGTAGAGGGAATTGATTATGGGGAAATATTTTCTTTTGTAGTAAAGCTGACGTCCATTAGATTTCTATTGTCACTTACAACAGCGTATGACTTAGAGGTTGAATAGATGGATGTGAAGACAACATTTCTTCATGTTGATCTTGAAGAGAAATCTATATGTCCCAGCTTGAGCACTTTGTTGAGAAAGGTAAAGAAAAACTGGTATGCAAATTAAAGAAGTCTTTGTATGGGTTAAAGCAGTCACCTAGAATGTGGTACCGTAAATTTGATACTTATGCATTATCTTTAGGCTTTGTGAGATCAAAATCTGATCACTGTGTATACTATAAAGCTAAAAGTGATTAGGTACTTGTTATTGCTCTTTATGTTGATGATATGTTGTTCATAGGAAATAACAAGCTAATGATTTCTAATCTTAAGTCTCAGTTGTCTGCTAAGTTCAAAATGAAGGATCTTGGTGCAACAAGGTATATTCTAGGGATGGAGATAACCAGGGATAGGAAGAATAGAAAGCTTTGGCTTAGTCAGAGTAAGCATATCAGGACTATTCTTGAGAGATTTTGTATGAATGATTGCAAGCAGTTAGTTGTTCCAGTCATGCAGGGAATGAAGCTATCTATTGAGGACTATCCAAAATATCCTATTGAGATGGAGGACATCACCAGTGTACCCTATGCTAGTGTAGTAGGAAGTCTTATGTATGCAATGGTTTGTACAAGACCAGACATTGCCCAAGCAGTGGGAGTACTTAGTCGATTTATGGCTAATCCAGGAAGAATACATTGGGATGCTATGAAGAGGGTGTTTAGGTATTTGAAGGGAGCTTCAGATTTTTCTTTGTGTTATCATGGGAATTCAGATGAATCACAGAGGACTCTCAGCATTTGTGGTTATGTAGATTCTGATTGGGCAGGGGACATCGATAGCAAGAGATCCACTAGTGGATACATTTTCATGATGAATGGTGGTGCAGTGAGTTGGATGAGCAAGCGTCAGGCTGTAGTCGCTTTGTCCACTACAGAGACTGAATACATGGTAGCTACTCATGCTTGTAAAGAAGCTGTGTGGTTGAAACATTTGTGTTCTAACATTGATTTTAATGCAGGGGAAATAACAATTTTATGCAATAGTCAGAGTGCTATTGTTTGGCAAAGAACCCAATTTTCCATGCCAGAATGAAACATATTGATGTACAATATCACTTTGTACGAGATATGGTTGAGGATGGAAAGGTCATTTTAGAAAAGGTTGATACTCTGGAGAATGTTGCAGATGCATTGACAAAGCCCGTGAGCATAGACAAGTTCAGATGGTGTGTTGGTTCAATGGGCCTTAGTGCCCATGATTTTCAGTAAAGTATTTTTTGTGCTCTAGAGGTGCCTATATGATCTTCATCAAGTGGGAGATTTTTGGAGATATGTGCCTCAAACAGTACAGGCTGAAACCTCCATTAAAGCCAAGTCGGTGTGACATCTTCATAGTCTAGCCAACTAAGCAGTTTGATTCATCATGTTTTGCACAGGTCGCTATGACCTTGCAGGAGTCTTGTCAAACGGTTACTGTGGAGTCTATCGCTATGACATAGTGTGTTCGTTATGACCTCATAGCGCTTGGGAGACCTCTGGCCGAAAGGCCATTCAATCATGTATCAGTGAGACTCTTAGCGACTAAGGGCTTTGGAATAGCTAAAGGTTCTCACTAAGATGTCTTAGAAAAGTGTTAATGTCATGCTGACAATGTTTACTATAGAAGTCTTCAAGGTAACTCTAATGATCCAAGAAGATGTCTTAGCGAACAGTGGAAGTCTTGTCGATGGGGACTCATCCAAGCGTTCTTCGGTATAACTCTTGGCGATAGATGAAGCTTTTGGGATAAGTCATAGAGCTCGGTGAGAAGTCTTAGCGAGAGCTACATGTCTCGCTGACATTGTTTTATGTTGGAGTCTTCGATGAAACATATGGATCTCGGTATGATGTCTCGGCGAAAGCCAATTGTCTGGCCAATGAGAAAATTTACGTCTACATGACTTGCGGAGCTTTGGTGTAACGTCTCAGCGAAGGTGTTTGGTCTTGCCAATAAATGTATACTTTCGGTGTAACCTAATGTTGCTGTATGAGACCTCTTGGCAATATTGGTATGTTTTGCTGAATATCCTATGGAGCTCGATATGACAAATGACTTCGGTGTAACTTGAGTGACTCGCTATGATCTCCTGGCGAATGCAATAGGTCTAGGCGACTGCTTGGTGACTTGGTGTAACTCATGGAGCTTGATAGAACATCTTAGCGATAATAGAGTCTCTTGGTGACATCGATATGAAGTCTATGTGGCATCGGCAAGACACAGTTAGTGTCTCACTGAGATTCCAATGCATTACGAATTCTATTGACCGTCTGACTGTCATACGTGGAATCTCGTGGATGAATAGAGGAAGCCGAAAGTGAACCGTTAGTAGTTGGTTCGTTGCAACAATTATGTGAGAAAGCTTGACAGTCAGGGAACACCATGGATATAGTTAGAAGTTGCAAATGGATAGTGGTTCGATCAACAGTGAAGTTTGAAGAGTTCAAACTGTATCAGTAAAGGAATTAAAATCTGTAAAAGACTATAACTTGGATGTTTCTGTTCAAAGAATGTTCATGGTGAATGTTGTATAATGACACAAGAAATATAAGTCTAGAAGTTATATGTAATCTTCATTACTGTAATACAAGGTGATTTCTCTTGGTGTGGTGGTTTTTTCTCCTGTAAGGGTTTTCCCACGTATATCTGGTGTTCATGTGTGATTGTCAAATACTCTGTTTTTGTAATCTATTTCATAGTGCATCTTAACTTGACTGTAATTGAAAATTTAAAAGTGTATCTGCATTCTTTCCTGAGGTATTGGCATTAGGAGAATTGTTTTCCGCATCTAATTTTCCTTATAAGTGGTATCAGAGCCTAGCCAGTTGTGTTATCCTTGGGGTACATTGGGTTTTTTGTGTCAATATTGTTCAGTGGGAGTTTTGTAGAGATTGTTATTTCTATTTCCAAGAGATTTTTAGAGACATTTCACGAACTTCCCAACAAAAGCTCACTTTTGATTGGAAAAAACTCTGAGCATTTGCAAAATATTAGCGCCTTTGTCATGGGAACTGCGCTTTTGCATTTTTTCTGAGCTATTTCTTTTTTCTGGGTTTGCACCTATACAGAAAATCTGAGCTTTTGCAAAAAAAAATTATGAGCTTTTGATTTTTCTTTTGTGCATTTTCTCTAGAAGACAAGTGCATGGATCCTGCACTATTGTAATGACCTTTCTTGCTAACATATTGGTTTTTTTATAGGAATTAATGGATTTCTATGCAGGATTGTGAAAGATACTAACTTGTTTTGTGCAGAGAAGAAGATCGGTCCAAGATTCTTGGAGATACTAATTAATTTTGTTTATTAACTTAGGAATCTCCATTTGGTGCTTAAAAATGAACAACACAACTCTCACATTTCAAATTTTGTGTTTTTAAAATGAACATTTTGAAGCTTTCTAAAGTAGGAATCTCCATTTGGTGCTTAAAAATGAACAACACAACACTCACATTTCAAATTTGGTGTTGTTAAAATAAACATTTTCAAATCTTTCTAAAGTAGGAATATCCATTTGGTGCTTAAAAATGAACAACACAACTCTCAAATTTCCATTGTGGTTTTGTTAAAATAAACATTTTCAAAGCTTTCTAAAGTAGGAATTCTCTTTTGGTGCTCATAAAAAGAACATAAAACACTTCAATTTTGGGCTCTAAAAATGAACACATTTCATGTTTTCATAATTAGGAACCTTTAAATTTGGTGCATAAAAAAGAGCGCAATTTTTTTTCACTTTGTTGACGCATGTATGATTTACATTTTTTGACCATTTAATGACTAGGCCTAATTTTCTTAGAAACATTTCAACTTTGGGCCTTAAAATGAACAATTTTTTTTGCTATTTTCACACCATTGCTATCTTAACTGCTTGATGTCCTGAACACTTCAATTGGTGCAAAGATAAAAATAACATTTAATTTTTACTCACATATTCTTGGGGATAACACTACTCGAGGTGTTTAAAATGAATCAATTTGCAATGAATTGTCTTATGTGCATGCATTGATTGGAAAGCTAAAGTGTTTTGTCTTCTCCTCTCACACCATTTTGGCAATCTTGGGTGAGCAAAGAACATTTTTGGGCTTTCATTTATTTTATATTTTACCTTCTTAGAGGGTCTGCCTATTGAGACACATCCCGCATTGGAGAACTCATAGGCGACCCAAGTGGTACTTTCATTCTAAACCACTATATAAATCTTTTGTGAGTGTGAGGAAAGCTTATCACTCATCGGTTGTGAATGTCCTATACTGACGTATTCTTCCTCAGTGTCCTTGTGATGCATAAAAAACCAAAAGGGTTGGAAGGTTCTTAATTGAAATAAAATCCGCATGTGTAGGTGCTCAAAAATAATATGCCCAAAATATGACTAAGATATCAAACCCAGAAACAATACTGAACAATATCATGGATTGTGAAAACTTGATATCATTAACATGACCAAGAGCCAATTTTTTTAGAAGCCACCCTATTATCCAAAACATCCTTTGAAAGTGGTGCATCAGAATTTACTTCTGAGAAGTTACTTGCCAAGTTTGACTATAGGCCCATGCCATAAGTCACATGTAAAATAATCTCTTTCAAGCATGAGGTAGGCCCACTTAAGAGGATGGTTTCTCTCTACTAGGGTTGTAATTGTTTGTTAATGTTAAACTTTCTCAATTACATTCAAAAACAATTGTGACATCAAATTTTGTGTTTGACTTAAAGAAAAATAACACATCAAAACAAACATGAACAAGATGGTCAAACCAAAAACTCTTTGAGTTAGTGTATACTTGTGAAAGAAGCCTTATTTTTGCACTCGAAAGGATTTATCCTTAAAGGTTTCTGAATATTTTAGTTTTTATTTTCAAGTTACATTGATCAAAGTAAACACTTTGGTAACTATGTCTTGGGTGTTGTGATTTCACAACTTGAGCTATAGACATTCAAGTCACATAAATTCCATGATTTTGAGTTAGTCCAGTGCTATTATATCATTTTCCATACTCAAGGACACAAAGGAAACAAACACAAAGAGGTTACAAACTACCATTCCAACTCACAATATTTTTATATTTATGGGAAAAACAAACTGAAGTTGCTTATAAGGTCATTACTTGAACAAGATACTTGGAAAATCATATTGGCCATGAAGTATATCACCCATTATTCCCATACTACTTATTTGAAATCAAAATCCAACAAAACATTAGGATCATTCTCCCACTCAAAAAGTCTATGATATCAACAGTTACTTGGAACTCACAAATAGTTCAAGTATCTTTCCTACAACATATCCTCTAGACCAAGAAGTGGAATATCAACCCTAGTTCCTCAGCATTTTGATTTTTGAAAAGTAGCCACATTCCAAAACAACACTCAAGCCTTAGGGTTTTTGAGTTTCATTTCAAACCACCCCATCCTACCACACCTTATGACCATATGGTGACCCACAACTCCCATTCAACAACTAGGCCTTGTAGCACCTATTATTCAACCTAGTCTCATGCATATTGAAAGTGCCCAAACTGACATCATCAGTAGTTTGAGAACGTTCAATTTTGGGAAAAATGAAACACCCCACCAATTTCTCACTACATCCATCATCTTAAACGAGGAAGAAGAAAAAGAAAACATAGCAGTCAGAAGACCCATATTACTACCTCCTACATGGAAATAAGTATTGAGTGGCCTTATGATAGGGTGTTGAACACCATAAACCACCACACAACACCCTCATACCCTATGACCATTTGGTGACCTATAGTTCCCATTCAACAACCAAGGCTTGTAGCACCAATATTTCAACCAAGTAATGCACATATTGAAGGTGCCCAAACTGACATCATCAATAGTTTGAGAACATTCATTTTTGAGAAAAATGAAACACCCTGCCAATTTCTCATTGCATCCATCATCTTAGATGAAGAGGAAGAAAAGGTAGACATGGCAACTAAAAGACCTATATTACCACCACCTATTTGGAAATAAATATACATCCCTCATGCTTTTTGGAAAGCAAAAGATCCTTAGGTTAGCAAGAGCAAGATCCTCAAGCGAAAATCTATACTTAGGCTCAAAGAATTTCCCTACAATTTTTTTTCCAAAGGTTTCTTCTCAAGGATACATCGCAACCGTCAAAACTGGCTAGAGCACTTCTATTTTCACTTTGCACCAATAGGCCACATCTTTTACAGAGAATAGGAGTCAGAGAAAATCAATCACAAAAGCTTGGTAATTGTTTATGACAACCATGAGGTCACAACATAGAAAGAAAATGGAAGCAAACAAAACCAACACTAGCATCCCACCAACCAATTCCATACACGATTAAATTAGCCCTTGGGGCTATAGGCCAAATGATCTTGAAATGCCACAAAAGAGGCATATCTACAAAAGTACCTTCAGTGAAGAGGAACTAAACCATAAACAAAAGGAGGTAATTGAACAAAACAACCAAGACCCAAACAGAGTAGTCATAGAGGAGGTAGACACAGAGGAAGAAATAAATGAGGAAGAACTATTTGAACATTCCAACAATCCCAAGGTTCTTAAACTAATGGATAGGCTGTTGAGAAAGGATCCAAACTTCCATTTCTTCAAGTTAGCACAAAGTGGTGCTAAATTACCAGTGGATTTCAACGTAGAAGCTCTCAAGGATTCCAACCTTATTCCCTTAGGGGATAACTTAGTTGTAAGACAAATAATTGAACCTATATAGATGCCAAACATGCCACCTATGCTCTCACAAAATGATGGTCAACCCAAAGAGAACCCCTTATTTAGAAAACCAACTCAAGTTGAACAAGCAGTAGTAGCACAATTTTATCAAGGAGGACCATCACAATATGAATCACCAAACAACAATCCTCCTCCCAGATAGTATATACCTCAGAATACCTCAAACATTGATGCATTCCAAAACATTCAATACCTTTAATAGGGTAGAGCACAGGTCCCCCCTCCCAATGATTAATACCTTTAATAGGGTGGAGCATAAGGCCCCCCTCCAAACAATCAGTACCACCAATATGGTGGACCATATGGTCCCCTTCTAAACCTTCAATACCAGTAGCAAGGTGTGCCACAAAGCACCCTTCCCCAATCATCCTACCAACAAGGTGTCCCAATAACACATCAACAAGGTAACTTTCAGTTTACTCCCACCCAACAACAAGGTGTGCCATAGAGAGCCCTTCGTCAATCGTCCTACGAACAAGGTGTCACAATAATGCATCAACAGGGTAACCTTTAGTTTAGTCCTACCCAGAAGCAAGGTGTGCCATAGAGTGCTCTTCCTCAATCATCCTACCAACAAGGTGCCCCAATAACACATCAACTGGGTAACCTTTAGTTTAGTCCTGCCTAACACCAAGGTGTGACACAGGGCACCCTTCCTCAATAGTCCTACCAACAAGGTGTCCCGATAATACATCAACAGGGTAACCTTTAGTTTAGTCCTACCCAATAGCAAGGTGTGCCACAAAGCACCCTTCCTCAATAATCCTACCAACAAGGTGTCCTGATAGTGCATCAACAGGGTAACCTTCAATACACTTCATCTCAATAATAAGGAGATAACCATCCTTACACATAGTAGGGACCTAACCCATTATACACTCAAAAAAATTGGCAAGGTCTCATATCTTCATAATATTCGATATACGACCCAAACATAGTGAGACAACAAGGCTATTATACACAAAACTCACAAACAAATGTGCCAAAAATGGACATGGAAATGAAGCTAGAGGCTATCACCCAACAGGTAGTAGGAATGCAAGCCAGAAAACAAAAGAAAAATTATACTATCCAAGAGATATGGCCATTCCCATTTGATCAATCTGTCACTACAATACCCTTTTCAAAGAATTTTGAGCTACCTAGGTTTGTAAAAAATATAAAGGAATAAGGGATCCAGTAGAGCATATACGAGATTTTTCGGCATCCTACATGGAAGTACAACACAATGACACATAGCTCATGAGACTATTTCCACACAGCCTTACACGCCATGCTATGGAGTGGTTCACCTACTTAAGACCAGCAATCAAAACCATGGATGAACTTTCTAAAAAATTCATAAGTCACTTCTCCTTCAACATTGAACAAGATGTCACTATCACAAGCCTATCCACAATCAAACAAAATCAAGGAGAAAATTTTATCTCCTACCTACAACAATGGAGACACAAGGCTAGTAGATGTAAATGGCCCATTCCCAATAAGGAATTTCTAGACGTATTCATTACCAATGTCTCACCTAAGATAAATTATTGGCTCACAATGTTATGTCTAGTAGACTTTGAAGAAACTATTGAAAAGGGGTTGAATATTGAGAGAACCCTCATTACAAGAGGGACCCTTAAAACAAACAACTTAAAAGATAGTCTGTCTAGTTCAAATGAGAAACCCAAAGTCTGGGCTAAAAATAAAAACATCACAAATGATGGAGTGGTCAATGCTAGAACACTATGGTCATCATAGAACACAATTCAAAACAAACCACAGGTAGCATAGACAAGCTATGTTCCAAACAATGCACAAAACAACCAAAATACCTATCCCAAGAACAATCAGGTTGTGAACCCACAAATGAATTAGGGAGGACAATAGAGGTATTATGATCAACCAAGAAGGAAATTCATAGTTCTAGGTAAGTCATTAGAAAAAATCATGCACAAACTAGTGCAAAAAAACCTCCTCAAAACTAATGATTGTCCAAACTATGAGGAACCTAGTTTGAAAACACCATGGTATAATGGGAAGGACTTGTGTGACTTCCATATGATCAAAGGACACACCAAAAACAATTGCATGAGACTCAAGCACCTTATCCAAGATTTAATAGATGAAGGGGAGGTAGATGTTGAACATCATCCTAGGAATAAGGACCTACAAATATACACAAACCCAATCCCAAACCATGCCAAAGGGAATGAAAAAGGAAAGAAACAAGAGTACCATAACACTAATTACACTTATGGGGAAATAGTTTTAGGAACCCTCTCACAAGTTGATGATAATAGGGAAAACATAGCAACTCTACGAGGAGGAGACAATAACTGTAACATAACCACCCACCAAGGAAGAGTTACAATTCAAGGAGCACCACCCAATCCTGCAATCAAGTCACCCAATTACTACAGTATTTTGGAGCAATTAAAGAAAACACCTACCTTAATCTCAATTTTAGAGTTGTTAAAACTATCACTTTCCCAAAGGGAAATAGTTGAAAAGGAATTGGAAACAATAGTCCCTGATGACCTCAATCCTAGTCAGTTCTAAGCTATGGTTGGTAAAATCACACAAAGTAATCACCTAATCTTTTCTAAGAAAGATCTACCCCAAAGAACATTCCATAACCAAGCCCTCTACATAGAGTTTGGTGTTTATAAAATCATGGTCAAATAGGTACTGATAGATAATGGTGCAGGTTTAAACATCTATACCTTAAAATTTGTAAAATATTTGGGGTATTATAACGATGTAATTGACAAAGGAAAGAGTATTACAATAAGGGCCTATGACAATCTAGAAATAAATTTTGAGGGAAAAATCAAGTTACCAGTACAGATAGGGAAACCCTAAAGGAAACCACTTCTCAAGTTTTGGACCTTGAGATGCCATACAACCTCCTCCTAGGATTCCCTTGGATCCATGCCTTACAAGCAGTCCCTTCCACTTTTCATCAATTCCTAAAGTTCCCCCATGAAGGAAAAGAGGTAACACTATATGTTGATCCTAAGCCTTTTCATTTTTGTGCCAAGTTAGAGGAGAAATATAATAAAATCCAACATGTGCCTAGCAATGACATAGCATTCCACTCCTCTTATGTTGATCCTTCAACACTTCCATCCACCTCCACCAAGAACATCGCTAGTGACCAACCCAAAATGGAAGCCAAGATTTAGGTACTTGACAAAGGTAATGGGAATTACTTTTTCAACCAAGCATTCTACATTAGTATGCTTCCACTAACACCCAAGGTATATGGAGTTCCAAAAGAAATCAAGATAGTACAAATGATTTCCAAGCCCAATATCTTCACTAGGTGGGGAGACATGCAAGATGAAATATTTGAGGACTTTTTATCTATGATCTACAAGGAGGACCTAGAAGAACCAAAACAACTGCAACACAGTTTTGAACCTACTACTAGAGGTTATCAATTAGTTAAACATATGGGATATAATGGAAAAGGTGGCATAGGGCTACAAAAAAAAGGCCAGTCAAAGCCTATTATATTAGAACAAAGGAAGAAGAATATGGGGCTAGGTTATAAGCCAAAAGATTTGGTTATTCCAAAAATTGGATGGACCTCTTGGAAGAAGCGATAAACTTCTGCTAGCATCAAGGCATTGGATACCTATCATACCTTAGACAATGATTTACCTGTTGAAGACATATTTGATAACATTAGCATTGATAGAAATTCCCTCTCCAACATATTGAAACCATGCCCAACATCTACTACAATTCTGATACAGACTCTAATGAATACAAGTGGGATTCTTCTTCCTTCGTCACTGAATATGATTCTCCAACTTCTAGTAATGATAACCTATAAAATCAGTGGAAAAAAGACACTTGAGCCATACTGACACTTTCATCCACTTCCATAGGCTTTGTAGATCAAGATGATAACCTCTCACTCTAGTACCCACAACTCAAAGATTGGGATCAACAACAACATACACCTGTTCTGGATCAATTCTATAATGATGAGGCAATCGCGAAGTTCATGGGACTTTGAATGGACATACTAGTAGTAGACCACAAGGCAAGGTTCACCATGGAACTAGAATAGGAGGCATAATTTGGTGGAGAGATTGAATCTTTCAGTCACAAAAATGAAAGAAAGAGCATAAAATTATGGTCCCCTAGAGAAAACCACCTAGTGGCTCTATCAGATCTTGAAAAGAGAAAAATAAAGGATGCATTCAAAGGTGAAAACCTCTTGGAGGCATTCGAGGATGGAAGATTCAATCTCCCCATATCAGAATATCAAGGAAGATCAACACTATGAGTAGAAGAAGCATAACCCATAAATGTTGGCATAGTAGAAGACCCCAAGGTAACCTACCATGTTGCATCACTAGACCCAGAAAAAAAGGAAAATTTCGCAGCTTTCATCAATGCCCGAAAGATAAATTTGGCTAGATCTATGCTGACATGCCTAGACTAGATCCAACATTAGTGGTACATCATCTAGCTGTAATGCCTAGAGAAAAGCTTATCAAACAAAAACTCAAAAAAATGAATCCATAGATAGCATAATTGGTAATGGTAGAGCTAAAGAAACTAGTAGATGTGGGTTTCATCAGACCCATTCACTATCCACAATGGATATCAAATCTATTACCAATATCCAAACCTACTGGGGGCATAAGGATATGCACAAACTTCAAAGACTTGAACAAAGCCTATCCAAAGGACAACTTTCCATTACCAAGTATCGACATGATTGTAGATATAACAAAAGGGAATGAGATGATATCCTTAATGGATGATTTCTTTGTATACAACTAGATAAAGATCTCTCTAGATGACCAACACAAAACAACATTTACTTGTGCTAGGGAAATATTTTGTTGGAATGTAATGCCCTTTGGTCTAAATAATGCAGGAGGAACATATCAAAGAGCAATGACAACAATATTTCATGATATGCTACACACAATCATAGAGGACTATGTGGATGATATTCTAGTAAAATCAGTCAAAAGAGCAGACCACTTGACAAACCTAGCGAAGGTGTTTGATCATCTTGAATAGTACAATCTAAGACTCAATCCTACGAAATGTGCATTCGGGGTAACATTTGGAAAACTATTAGGGTACATAGTATCAAGAAGAGGGATTGAAGTAGATCCAAACAAAGTAAAAGCAATAATGGAAATGCCTCCACCAAAGACACTAAAATAGTTGGGGAGACTACAAGGGAAACTGCAATCCATCAGGTGATTTATCACACAATTGGTAGACAAATGTCACCCTTTTACTCATCTCCTACTTAAGGACATCACCTTCAAATGGTATGGGAGATGTGACCAAGCATTCCAACAAGTCAAGGAATACCTACTTACCCATCCTGTACTTATGCCACCTATCCCAGAAAAGGAAATGATACTTTATGTATCTACCACATAGGAAACACTAGGAGCTCTCTTGTCCTAGCTAGATGATAACAATAAAGAAAGGGCAGTCTACTATATCAGCTGAACATTGGTGGGCTATCAACTAAACTACTCACCCATTGAAAGAGTGTATCCCTCAGTCGTGTTTGCAACACAAAAGCTAAGCCACTATATCTTGAATAGAAAGGTTAAGTTGATTTCTAAGATAGACCCATTCAAGTACTTAGTAGCAAAGGAAACCCTAACAGGCCGAATAGCCAAATGGGTAATGATCCTAATTGAGTTTGATATAGAATATGTGGATAGGAGAGCTATCAAAGGACAAATTATAGCAGACCAATTGGCTAAAGCACCCTTAGAGGATCACAAAACTCTTATAGTGGATTTTCTAGATGAGAGTATTTTGATGATAGAATAGGTAGACCAATGGACTCTATACTTTGATGGGTCCCATACTCAAAATGGATATGGAGCGGGTATTCTATTTCTCACACCACAAGGATATAGTATACCCAAGCCCTATAGGATTGCATTCCCATGCACAAACAACATCTCAAAGTATGAAGCTCTTATCACAGGGTTGAAAATGGCTATTGAAAAATGAATAAAAGAGCTACAAGTCTTTGGAGACTCTCAACTAGTGATCAGACAAGTGAACGATGAATACCAGACAAAAGATGAAAAATTGTTGCCATATAAATGGATGGTGGATAGCTTCAAGGAATACTTCATCAGAATAAATTTTGAGCAAGTTCCTTGGATCAATAACAAAGCTACTAATGCAATGGAAACAATAGGCTCACTGCTTGATATTCCACAAAATGTGCCCAAGTATGAGTTCCTCGTGGAACAATTATTGGTACCAGTATTTGACATCCCAGAATTAAAATTGGTATGTGTTGTTGGTCTTAATTCCCCATGGTACCAAGATACCTTTGACTACATCCAGCATGGTACCATACCCATTAACTTAACAACCACTCAAAAGAAAACCTTTACCCATAGAACTTCATTTTTTACCATCTTAGAAGATACCCTTTTATCATCTTAGTCTAGATGGTATGTTACTCCAATGACTTAATGTAGAAGAAGCAAAAACATCCTTACAAGAGGTTCATGAAGGTATTTGAAAATTCCACTCTGGTGAACTTAACCTAGTCTAGAAACTACTCAGAACAGGATAGTATTGGCCCTCCATGGAATAGGAATGCATACAATATTCTAGAAAGTGTGGACAATGTCAGTAGCACCATGAACTTGTTCCTACACCAGCACAGGAATTGAGACCTATAATCACACCATGGCCTTTTTCACAATGGGGATTAGACTTGGTAGGACATATATCACTCGCTTCATCCAATGGTCACAAATTCATTATCACAACAAAAAAGTACTTCACTAAATGGATAAAGGAAATTCCAATGACCTATATCACCGACAAGCAAATATCAAACTTTATTTTGAATTATCTCATCTGTAGGTATGGAATTCCCCAAACAATAATAACAAACAATGGAACCCCATTCAAAAATCAATATGTTCAAGAGCTTTGTTCCCAATTTCCTATCCACCATAGATTCTCCACACCCTATTACCCCCAAGGAAATGGTTAGGCCGAGGCATATAACAAAACCATACTAAAAATACTCAAATAGACTATTAATGAAGTCAGTCGTGATTGAAATTTGCATCTAAACCCAACCTTATGGGCCTACTAAACCAACATTCACACACCTACTGGTGCCACACCATTTTCCTTGGTCTATGAATCAGAGGTCTTCTTGTCTATTGAGGTCAAAATCCCTTCATTGCAATTTTCATTAAAAAACATGGTCAGCAATGAAGAATACAGGGTATCCAGGCTGAATGAATTAGAACTCCTAGATGAAAGATGTTTGAGCACATTAAACCATTTGTAGGTTTATTAGAATTGACTCAAGAAAAACTATGACAAAAGGATCAAGGATGGGAACTTTCAAGTTGGTTAATTAGTCCGCAAAGAGAATAAAAAAGTACAGCTAAATCAAGATGGCAAAGGAAAATTTGAACCCAACTGGTTAGGCCCGTTTGTCATCACAGCAAGCTATGGCTCTAGGGAATATTAGTTAGCTACTCCTGAAGGAGAACCTTTAGTTGAACTATTGAAAAATAACCACCTCAAAAATTTCTACACATGAATTATGTTAGAATACCCTAGGAGAAAGGGTAAAAATCCAAAAAATACAAAAAAAATAAAAAAGAAAGAAAAATAGTAAAGAGAAATAACACATTCTCTGAGTGAAAACCACTTTGTGGCACTCTTAGAATAGGTACCATAGTGAAAACCTGGCAAAAAGGCACTATGTTGAATAAACTTGCATCATTATCTATTGGTACTATCTACAACATGCACCTAGTCATTTCAAAACAAGATATCCAACCATGGCTTTTCATTGATTAAGGAAAGTCGTCTTGTCCACAACTGGGGGAAAATTCAGAAATCCAAAAACATTCAAAGGATGCAAAATCCAAAAACATCAAAAAGTCAAAAATCCAAAAACATTCAAAAGATACAAAAGCCAAAAACATACAAAACAACAAAAAGAACATAAACATTTGAAAAAAAAAAAAAACATCATGGGATTATTCCTTCACTCAAATAGTCTAAGATATCAAAATTTTATTGAATCTCAGAGCTAGTTCAAGTAGATTTCCCACAACATATCCTCTAGACACAAAAGTGGAATATCAATCTAGATAATCAATGGTGTTTACCCAAAAATAGTTTATGCTTTCATCAAATGACCAAACTACATGGTCTCTATGTGTACAACATAGGAAAGGCTCATTAGGCCCCGAGACCCTAGGTCAGCCCCCTTAGGTTTCCAACATGCTTTATTTCAACTTAGTCAAAAAACAAACAAAAAATCCCAATATTAGTCAAAAGATACAAAATCCAAAAAAAATTCACAAAATAGAAAAGGTTAAAAACACTCAAACCAAGAGAACTATGACCCTTTATGTGTACAATGTAGGTGAGGCTTATCTTTGATGAGCTCCCAAGGCCCTAGGATAGTCCCTAGAAAATTTCAAAAATAGCATCATAAAACTATAGAAAAATAAAAAAGACCCATGTCCATCATAATAATTCGCAATAAGACATCATCCATAGTAAATAGATCATCACATCCACCCTTTGAAAAAACAAACAAAACAAACAAAGCAAGCATCAACAATTGGAACCTTCAAGTAGAAAATTTGATCACAAATGTAACTAAAAAAAATCCAAGTATCGAATACATATCTTTTTGACAAGACCCAACAACATCCTGAGATATGTCTTAACGGATCCATTCCTACGATAGACATGATCAACATTGGATAATAGACCCACCCCAAATAGATATGAAAAATGATATAATGGCATTGTTTTATATTTTGTTGTCTTATTTTTTGTGATTTACATTATTGACTCATTCCCAAGATCTCTCAAGGATGTCCGTAAGGATTTAGAGAAGAAGGAATGGGGGCAATTGAGCATCATTTCAATTTGCTATTTGTGGTTAGTCTTGTTATACTACCATGGTGAATACTTTCTTTGTTCTGTGTGTGGAAGTTGTCTTTGAAACATTTCATGTAAAAGTGACATGTTAGGTTCTTAATACCTCTTGTGTTACTGATCCAACATGTTTTTAAAGCTTCTCACCCATATACTGTAACAGGTTTTCAGTATGTCTGGTATGAGCAAGAATACTCCTTATTGTAGAGTCAAAGTCCATGCAATAAATAAAAAGTAACCTTGGTCATTAATACCCTAGTGCATCGTATTTATTTGCTATATCAAAATGGATTGTTCAAACTGAAAATTCTCTAAAGCAAAGAGAAAGCAACTCATCAACTACTAATTAACATCACATTTCTATCTATCATTCATATTTCTTCTAAATTAACATCATATTTCTATCTATCATCCACATTTCTTCTATATTATCATATTTCTATCTACCATCAATATTTTTTCTAAATTATCATCACATTTCTATCTATCATCAACATTTCTTCTAAATCTGCATAGCAATATCATTAGTACCATTCTACATCCACAATATAAGAAACATAGATCATGATGATATTAAATCATTAAAAACATCATTTATGGGGCATTCATTCATATCAACGTCATATAAACATACATCATCGTATATCATAATCACATGAGCATAAAACGAGAATGAATTGAAGAAGGTATATATCATATATATCATTATCAAAAAGGAGAGTACATCATCAGTGTGATAAGATATACAAAATCATAATATCTATACGAGGCCTTGATTGGGATAATGAGTATAGGCATACAAAATAAATGTCTACAAAATTCCTCTGAACAATGAACAACATAAATATCAAGTACCAAAGTAAGACCTTGAAAAGAAGGATGAAGCCCAATAGATCACAAAAACGATCTGGCTACCTCACGGACTGATCACCTACACCACCAACACCAATTGCACCATCACTGCCCATAGAACTAGGCTCTCCAAACTGTGGATGTCGAGCACCCCTAAGAATAATAGCCTCATATAAATTCTAATAGTAGGTAGACCTCTACAAATAATGATCATGTTATGCCTTGAGAGTATCTCTCTCTGTGGTTAGAAACTATACAAAAGCCTTTGTAGCATGTCATTGACCACTCTCGCTATCCTGCTCGACCCTCAAAATATCTATCTGGGCCTCTGT
>VDFB02353493.1:165210354-165241375 GCA_007258455.2 Sequoia sempervirens | reverse complement strand
TCTCTATTCAAGTGGAGCTTGAATATTTCTTCCTCGGGAGTATGGTGTAGGAGCACCCTAGGTTTAGTAGGTTCAAAATTATCATTTTGGTTTTTTTTATTTTCTTCCATGAAATAAGGTCTAGAAAAACCATTTCATGTCTTTTGGGGTCCAATTAGTGGTCTTGGTCATTGGTTGGAGTCTAGATGCAAAACTTGTAAAAATTTGCACAAATGTTGTCAAAGTTGTAAACACATGGACTGTGAAGAGTCATAAGTTGTAAATGAGGGAAATTGTGATAGTTGTAACTTGAAAAAAAATTGAGAACCATTGGTACATGTTTAAATAATCCTTTGGGGGTCAAATCCAAGGTTGGAGATGGTGGTTATTGAAAATCTTGAAGTTGGATTGATAAAACATTTTCTATTTTTTGCATTTTGCAACGTTTTCCCTTGTTCTGATGAATGGTATAGATCTGTATAGTCGTTTCATGGTGTAAGGCTAATTGGAAATGAAAGATAATTGAATCTACTTTCTACTACTTTTTGTTACACTCAATTTCATTGTGTTTTGAGGGAGTTGTGTCCATTTTATTGCAAATAGGTCTAAAATCCTAGTTAGGGTAATAGTGAGAAAAACCAAAATTTGAAGGGTTCCATACAAAGTGACCACCCCTGATTTTGAGGTATGTTTTATAAAGCCCAAATGGGCATTAGAAAATATGTTTATATTATTTATATAATGTCTGCAATGAAAATTATGGCTGAAAAACTACAATTTATTGCTACCAAGTTTGTTCAAGCAATTAAGCCTAGAGACTAGGAGAACTAATTTTAAACCATTTCTTTCCAAAGAAACTATACTTGGAATCTAGATATGTTTGCAAATGGTGAAAAGGGTTCTCAAAAATTCCTTTATATTCTGGTTTTGCGGTCTGCACAAAAAATTGTGATGAAAAAACCATATAGGAATTACTACTAGGATGAATGAAGACTAGTGGGTCAATACCCACCATTGAATGTTTGGAAGCTTGAAAGCTTGGTTATTTGAGTTTTTGTAGAGGTTATCCACCCCTACTCTACATCAAATTCATATGAAATTTATGCTTCCCACTTAATATGGTGTTCACTTTACACACATATTCCATTCATTTCATATGATGTTAGTGTTGTATTTAGCACGACATTGGCTATGTTAATCACCACAATAGTTTCATACTATGGTTGCATAGTATATGCACATAAAAAATAATATTAACTGTGCTTAACAACTTTATACTATGCTATCAAACAACAATATATATATATATATATTATATACATACATACACATATATGCCAATTTTGCAATGCAGTATATATAATAACCATAATAATAATATGTATATGTATATCACTCATAACTTTCTTAATAATATATGTATATATATATATAAATGTATTTGTATGAACGTCAACCATTATGTCTATCATACACATACATTAATATATAAATATATACTTATATATAAATGTATATCCATCATGTGTATATATATATATAATATTATCCACTAACATAAAGTAATAATATCAATTGACATTTATACATTAGATATATATCTACATATATATATACATGTCACCTGATCCATTTAGTGTTCCCATGCATATGGGTAACTCACCCATAGACATGCATAGATATGTCTACCTCTGTATGCTTATGTGTGTGATTACTCATGTGCATGAGTTCATTGTGGACATGCCTATATATGTATGCATACATCACATGTATATCTATCTCATCAATCACTTATTTAAAGAAATACTTCAAAACGCAAAAGGGGTTCAAACACATACTTCAAGCATGACATGACATTCAACCAAAAACTTCCTAACAACCAATTCAAGATATCATACCTTCACCTAAAACTAATGAATTATGGCTACTTTACCAGTGAGTTTGTGAAAGCTCAGTTTAAACTCATTAAAGGTTTCCAGACCAAAATTCTTCTCCTGAGTAATACTTCCCCTCCCTTCTGGAGGTGTGAACCTATACTTGCATCCAACTCAATATATTGCATAGGTAGTTAGACGTTCACAAATATATGCATCATCAAAGCATTAGAATATTCTCATTGTAATTCAAATTCATTTCATTGCTCTTCATCAATATAATCATATTACTCCTTTAAAAGTAATAACATCACAATACCTATTTTAGTATTACATTCATTTATCAAACATATTTTATCCATGATCACATTTATCATCACATTTACCCATGAAGGTAAAAGTAACTCAGTAACAATAAGTACACGTGTAACATACTCCTCCCTTGTGAATCATTGTCCCTGATGATTTAAAATACTTTATCGTATTAATAAAGTCAAACTAGGGTTTTACTTTCCATTTTCCCAATCAGATGGAAAAAAGTATATTCCCATCTAACCTTTCCTCATTGCAATCTTTTCCTTCCTGGACCTTGTGTGGAGTGACCTTGCTAACCCTTGGGTTGAACTTGTGTGCATTATGCACACCTTCCCTTTGAAGAACTATATATCATAGTTATATTAACTCATATGTACATCATAAGTACAATAATATTTGTATTCTATATAGCACCTATACCTTAGTGACTGGAAATCATGTTCTCCTTGGCTAATACAATTATCCTTAGTGTAATCCAAGTAGAAAATAATGTCAGTGTATTGCACTCTATACCATGGGTCCCTTCCTTCCTTTTGGTTCTTACACCTTTAGACAACTCAGAAGTTGAGACCGTCCATCAATTACATCTCCATCTACCTCAAGCATACTGGTACTAGCCTTGACTATTGTCAATCTTGAGCATAACATTGCCCTTAGACACTTGTCAATTCTAAGCATAATGACACTACTTATTTCAAGATTTGTATCAACTAGGTTTCCTTGATCATTTCAATATTTTATTCTATTTTTTCAACCTTTCTAGTCTAGGGTTAATCCTATTCCCTAGCTTATCCCAACTTTATAGAGATTCAACCCTTCTTCCCATATCTTGAACTCAATTTCAATGATAGAAGTTTTATTTTAATATAAATATTCTACAAATCCTCCAAGGTTTGGTTTATTCTATTTGCCTAACTGGCTAACGTATTGATCATTCATTCAATTGAATTCTCATAATATGATCATGGTTTACATAAAACCTAATGTCTCTTGTGTGTATCATTCTGAGATAACCTTCTCAAGGAAATTAAGCAACTACTTTTCACAATATGATGTTTTAGGACTACTATCCTATCAATTAAGTTTTCTAATCATAATTGTTGATCTTGGTGAGTCTATCCACCTTAACATTATGTTAGTTATATTAACATAGAAAATCAAACTATTCTAGTGATCTATCATTTCCCTTCAAGAATTCCATGGAAGTACACAAGCCCTGCCATTTGATAACATCTTGTCATCATCCTCACGCATTCTAGGAATTAACTTGCTACATATCTAGTAGCATTATACTCTATCCCTTCTATATTATAGTGGTTCCTCATCTGACAAATTTTGTCATGTTTGAATAAGACATCAACTTACCCCATTCAACTTTCATCTTCCAAAATTTTGAGTACATAGGTTCCTTCTTTGATTCATATTATTCCATCCTAACTAAGTAGAACCTATTTTGTGGACTTATGCCATATTTAATTCTTGAAATATAATATTTAAATAATTAATGCAGAGCTAAATTCCTTCCTCTTAGGACATCTTTTATCCTTTAATATTTTTCAAAGATTGTAATCGAATTTTTAGCTCAATCTATTTCTTCTGATAAGTATTTACACTAGTTCAAGTAATCATTCTCATTTGATCATGCTAACTTGATATTCTCTTCCAAAGGTATCAACAATTATTAAATTCTTAATCTACCAAGCATGCACATTCCTTGTCAACTCAAGGTTTAAAAATATATAATTCTTCCTTTTTTGATTTCATGGGTGATAACTTTTCTTTCCATGATTTGACATACTGCCTATCCCTTTCCAAGGCATCATGATATTAACAATTGATATTCCAACTCAATTACGTATAGTGTTGTGTTGTAATTATTTCTTTCTCATTGATCATAATACTTGACCTTTCCACTACCTTTCACTAGTAGTTCCAATAACTTATCTTTTATCCTTTCCAACCTTGTTGTGGTTAATGAGGACAAGAATTTTATTGATTTATGACTTATGAAGAAGTCATAAGTTCCTTCCAACTTAAAAAACATCATTGTACTTCGTTGTATGGGGTAATTTTATTTGAGTCTATCTACTGAGCTCCTTCTTCCCACCTTTGTGTTTCCATGTTATTAGATCATCCTAATAGTTGAATTCATATCATTCATCTATTTTCTTCAACTTGGTTGAACTCATTTGAAAATATTTTTTGGTGGCTCTTTATAGTTGAATGGTTGTTATCTACCTTACTTCCACTTACTAGGTACACCTCATACGTACCTTTTTTTCTCCAAAACTAATTTCATCACCACCTTCTAATCTCTTAGATTCAATAGTTGGATCTCAAGTAACGAGGTATAATGAATAATCAACAACTTTACAAGCTAAGAGGTACTCTAGTGTTTCATTCCAAGTCTTTTCTCCATGTATATGAATGGCCATTTCACCATATTCAATTTCTCATTTCCACATCCTCATATGATCACTTAAAGATAAAAATTTAACCTAATTTCATTGACAAGTTGGTAAGTTCAATTTTGTAATTCAACCAAACTATGCTCTTAACTGAGCCTTTGTCTGATTTAAGCCAATTCACCTTTTTAGTTCCAAACTGGCAACCATTTTTCCTAGTGATTGTAGTCACATCAAATTGCACCCTACTGAACAAGAGTTTAGTGTTCTAATGACACAATTGAATGACCTCAAGGTGTGGGACCTTGTAAATTGAGGTCAAATCTTCGGAGAAGCCCGACTTCCTCTTCTAAACTAAGTGAAAATGTGTTGGTCTAACCCAACACATGAAAGTCCTAATACTAACCTACTTTAACAAATCACAAGGGAAAAGGGTAGAAAGAGATATGAAATGGGAAAGAAGTTGATGCACTGAATTTAAAGTTTGTTCCTTCCTACTTCAAAACAACATAATATGTTGAAGAAACAACTAAAACACCCACTTAGATATGAAGGTAAATGAATTTTACTCAAACATGCAAGAGGTAATTGTGATAATAGTTGAATTTATTGACATAAAGCTTGAAGTAACCTTTACAATGGTAGAATGCAAGATTTTTAGGTCTGCAAAAGAAAAATCCCAGAGGGGCCAAAGAAAGAACCTTGAAAAAATATACAAGTGTTAAATTTATAGTTCAGGCATAACTAAGGGATGAATTCAAATAGCTAACCCTAACTTAACTAGGGTTATAGAAAGATGAAATCCAATTAGGTCGAGAAAATATTTGAATTATTCCCATAACAAAGATACTGCCAAGCGATAAAGGCTCTTTCAACTCGAACAAGGCCCAAAATGATGACTCACGTGAATGCAGGGATGGGTGCTTGCAAAATTCATACAAAAAATATCAGACTAACATACCCTGACAAGAGAATATAGCATCTATAACAAATCAAAGAATAATGGCACAGATCAACAATCAATATAGCCTTCAAAAAGTGTGAAAGTTTGATCCATAGTCAATCAGATTTGATTTGACAGCTAGGAATGTCGCTAAGACATCAATTCTATAAATCTGCCACAAACATGAGTAGTTGATCATTGAAGTTTGAATACTAGCCATTAGATTGAGCATGCATGGATGAGATCAAAACCTTAATGAACTTTAAAACATAGCCATTAATCTCCACCTTTGAATCAAGGCCATCGATTGCGAAGAAACTACATAACCATCATCGAACAAACTGCAAAAAATTGATGTGAGTCACATTTGAGTCCCTTCGATGGAACAATCAGAAGGACCCCAATATATTGAGAGGAGTAAGATTAGAGTCCCCTCAATGTAGTGAAAGTAAAAACCAACCTTGACCCACTTTTGGTCCCACCATGCCACATGTCACCTCCCTACTAGCCCTCTGAGTTTTTGCACATTTCAGATCTTCGGATGTGGGCTAGTGGGAAATGACCTAGATCAACCCGATGACCACCAACATGCACCCTCCTTAACCACTAGGCTAGTGATCAAAGAAACAAGCCCCATCATGATGCATGTTGCCTCAACATTCTCCATCCATTGTCATCACCATCCTATTAGGATGTCAAAGGGACCATCATCTAGGTCCCTTCAATATCCATCATTCCCTCTGATGAACTTACCTTCGCTTATCGAGATATCGAAGGGACCACATTTCAACTCACTTTGATATCTTCCTATTCCTCTGATGAGGAGATCATCACTTATTGAAATATCACAGGGACAAGCATCAAGGTCTTGTTGATATCTTATTGTCTCCTTGATATCCCCCTAGTGTTCAATAGCTTAGCGGATGGTGTTGATGATGCAACATGGTAGCAACCCATTGTTCCTTTCAGTATCAGTATCTTCAAAATATTTCCCAGGGGCTAGCAATGAATTGTTAAGATTCAATCATTGGGATCAATCAAAACCCTTAGATCTTGAGCCCACCATTAACACTTCCTCAAACATTGTTGAGGCCCACCAAAGAGGCGAAACACATAGCACACACCCACTATCCATCTACAAGTCTAGATTAGATAGTGGATTCCCAATGGGCTAATGGGGAATGACCAAGATTTATTTGTTGGAACACACATTAACCTTTGATATATTTGAGCTCAATGCTTTCTAATCTCACATGATAATGGGCCCCACATGGAAAGGGTACACATGTCACTCACCCTCTAGCTCACTGGAATATTTTAATGAATGTTACAACAGAACTAGAAAGTGGGGAATAGTCGAGATCAAATCAAATGACAAACCGCTCGTATTGAAAGTTAAAAATTGCACATGCACAATGTTCTAAGCAACTAAAAGGGGGACTTGACTAGGTATATAATACTTGGGAAGCATTTTTTGACCTAGGGACATAAGATTGAATATTTAAATGGGGCTACAACCGGAAAGGTAAAGTAAAGGGTTTGATTAAATAATTACCACCTAGGACATAAGCTATAACTTGACCATTCAAGAATCGAGCACAATAGGTCAATGAGTGGATAGAAAAAAAGTGCACACCAAGACCACGGGGTTTAGGGTTTTTAGCATATGAGGCTTTGGGAAGCCCCAACTTGCAAGTTTAGAACCCTAATCAGACACAATTGAGGAGTTTCAAAACATCAAAGACCCATAATAATCAAATAAATCATGGATTTCAATAGGATGCACACATAGTATCTCTCATATCGGATATAAATGATGGGCCTCCAATGGGGGCATATAATGTCAACATTTTGGTGATTTCTATGGGATGATTTCTTGCTAATCATGGAATCTAGAGGCCTTATCAGACCATTGGGCCCAGAGTCATGAAGGGAATTTACAAAATTAGGTCTCCCAAGGGAAAAATAAAACATATGCCACCTGCAGTTAGAGAAAAGCATCAAATCTAAGAGCATACATTCCCTTAAGGAGAATGCAGGCTATGCAAACACAATTCATGGAAAAAAGGATTTACAATATATACATTACACTAATAGAAAGAAAAGAATGGAAGCTTGCATCATTTCAAAGATGAACCTTTTGAAGGAGTTGATCTCCCTCAAACCATAGTTGCAAAACTCAGCCAGCTGCAACCGTTGAAAACCACTGCCAACATGCATGTAACTAAACAAAATGCCTGTAAGGTGAAGGGTTGCTTCACTGTAGAATTTTCCATTATAGGGGAACCATATGATGCAAGTGTTAGAATCATCTAAAATTGGTGTCTTAGTTGAACATACGACAATAGGGGTGAAATTTTTTTAAGATAAGTCAACATCCAAGAAAAAACCTTCCGTAGAGGGAAGAGAACTCACCTCATAAAAGCATAGGCCAATGCTATCATTTCTGACCTCTTCAATGCATGACCTGAAACAAAAAGAAAAAGTTTCCAGTTCACATGGTGATGTAAAATATGCCAAACCTAATTTTTGATCTACACAAGGAATCTCTTCTTCATTCACCTCAAAAGAAAATTTTTAGGCATACTATCAAATTGAGTAGTAGGATCATCACTCTCCAAAAAAATGTGTGGTTGCTCAATGGTGGATTTTTTAGTGTATTGGTTCTATGTGAAGCACTCTAACTCAGTCACATTATCCCTAATTCCAAAGGCCACATCTTCATCTTGAATGAAGACCTCATATTCAACATTGCTACTTTCAAGGACAACAAAAAACCAACAAACCTCATAATTACTTGTATTGATGCACACTTCATCAACACATACCTTAGATTTTTGAGACACCTTGGGAGAAGAACTGTATTCTTCAAGTTTTCCCCCTATTTTAATCTCTTCTTGGAAACAAGTTGCAAAAAAATAAAACTCATGGCATGTAATGGTTGTCATGTCCTCTATTGTTTCCTTACTCTTATGTTCCTGCCCACAAAGCTATTCTTTTGGGGGTGATGGTTTGACATTTAAACCAAAAAAATGGTTTCTATAACATCCCAAAAGAGGTCCTCCACCTTAGAACTAAAAACCTTGGTATATTGGGGATCTTTATCCACAATAATAGAGGTTAAACATGTCTGTTGTTGTTGTTCCAAAACCATGGAGTTGTCTTCATCCATCAAGCCAAGACCAAGCTACTCAAGGCTTCAATTGATGTAGCTATAGTTGATCTATCCTCCTCATCTATAACAAAACAAGGGAGGACATCAAATGAGAGGTTTGATTCCTCTATTGTATAAATTTTTTGTACCTTTTTAATGCCTTTTTGCTGCAACTTTCTTTTATCTTAAATTTTTTCTTGCAACAAACTAAGACACTCATTGTTTTGAGCACACAAAGGCTCCACAATAGCAACCTCTTCACTCCTAGCCCTTAATTTCTCCTTCCCTTGTTCTTTTCACCAACTATGATCCCATACCAGAGGTCCACCTTTAAAGAGTGACATAGGAAAAGAAGGAGAAAAATGATCAAAAGGGAATAGAGGATCTAATTGATGGCACAAGAGGTTGAATGGGAGTTTCAAGGGGCTGATTAGGATTCTTGAAACTAAAAGTTTTTTTCTTGCAAACCTCTTGCACAATAGGTTGTTCTGGAGTAAAAGGAGGGCTAATGGAAGTTTCAAGAGGCTTTCTAGGCTTCTTGAAACATGGGAATTTATGCTTTCTTACCTCCTCCTTAGTAGGGTATTCTAGAAATGGTTGAGGTGCTTGTTTGAAACTAGGTACACAAGGGGCTACTAGAGTCTTAGGAAATTTTGCTAAAGCAAGGGAAAGATGGATTTGATCTTGCCTAGTAGCAACATCTCTTGTTGTATACTACTCTTGTTGCTTTATTTGTGTCTCCAACCATTTATCATACCTCCATTAAGTGTCTAAATTTTGTTTTTGATTGTGAGTTTGGTAGACACACTCATCATGACGTGGGCAATAACCTTCTTGTTGCCCTTGATAGGCTTGATTTTTCCACTCTCCCTATTGTAGGTCAAATATTTGTTCCTTCTCCTTAAGCTCAATAATATAATTAAAGAGATCCTTCACAATTGATATGAGTTCACTCTCATTTTGGGGATAAAATGAATAATAAGGGGTATCCTGGGATTGCTGATAGGAAAGTGTAGGCATCCAGGATGTTTGAGTAGGGTGGGGTGGGCGGTATGCATTTTGTGAAAATTGAGAACCATAATAGCAGTGTTCTATGGAATGGAATGGGGGGTATAACCAAATTGATATGACTAATTGAGAGGTGCAAAGTTGGAATTATCATGATATGGTGGAATAAACATGTGGTTTCCATTATAACTTGACATTTTTATGCATACGAAACACTTTGAAATTCAGAAGGAAAGTAGAGGACTTCCCAACCATAGATTTTGGGTACATACCAAAGAGTCACCCAAAGATGGATATTGCATAGTCTCAAAATGCTTGTGGAACTACCTTTGAAGATTTAAATGTTGAAGAGTGCACCAACTCCTCAATAACATGAAATGGAACTAGGCTGCTCAAAGTAGCTGATTTTGTATGGAATTGCCATGGTGTTTTAAAATATGCCTCAAAAGGAAAGATGTGTTGAAGAAAACACCAAATTATTCAATAGAGAGTAGTTCCACGTGGCATGCCAAAATTTTTTGTCACATAAAACTACACCCTACTAAACAAGAGTTCAATTTTATAATGACACAATGGAAATGACCTCAAGGTGTGGGACCTTGCAAATTGAGGTCGAATCTTTGGAGAAGGTCGACTTCCTCTTCTAAACTAAGTGCAAATGTGTTGGTCTAACCCAAGAAATGAAAGTCCTAATACTAACCTACTCTAACAAATCACAAAGGAAAAGGGTAGAAAGAGACATGAAATGGGAAAGAAGGTGGTGCACCGAATTTAGAGTTTGTTCCTTCCTACTTCAGAACAACATAATATTTCAAAGAAATAACTAAAACACCCAATCAGATATGAAGGTAAATTAATTTTACTCAAACATGCAAGAGGTAATGGTGATAATAGTTGAATTTTATTGACATAAATCTTGAAGTAACCTTTAGAATGGTAGAATGCAAGAGTTGTAGGTTTGTAAAAGAAAAATCCTAGAGTGGCCAAAGGAAGAACCCCAAAAAAATATACAAGTGTTGCCTTTATAGTTCAGACATAATTGAGGGTTGAATTCAAATACCTAACCCTAACTTAACTAGGTTTATAGAAATATGAACTTCAATTAGGTCTAGAAAATATATTAATTGCACCCATAAAAAAGAAAATGCCAAGTCATAAAGGCTTAGTCAACTTGAACAAGCCCCAAAATGATGACTCACATGAATGTAGGAATGGGTGTTCATGAAATCTACAGAAAAATCTCAGACTAACATACATTGACAAGATAATATAGCATCTGTAACATCTCAAAGAATATGGCACTGGCCAACAAGCAATACAACTTTGAAAAAGTGTGAAAATTTGATCCATAGTTGATCAAATTTGATTCGGTAGTTGGGAATGTTGTTGAGACATCAATTCTAAAAATATTCCATGAATAGGAGTAGTTGATCATTGAAGTTTGAATACTATTTGTTAGATTGAGCATGGATGGCCAAGATCAAAACCTCAATCAACTTTAAAACATAGTCGTTGATCTCCACCTCTAAATCAGGGTTATCAATTGCCAAGAAACTACATAAGCATCATCGAAGTAACTACAAAAAATTGACATGAGTTGCATTTGAGTCCCTTCGATGGAATGATTAGGACCCCAATATATCGAGAGGAGTAAGATTAGAGACCCCTCAATGTAGTGAAAATAAACACTGGCCCTAACCCATGTCAGGTACCACCATGCCACAAGTCGCCTCCCTACTTGTCCTCTGAGTTTTTGCATATTTTAGATCTTCAATCATGGGCTAGTGGGAAATGGCCAAAATCAACCCGATGACCACCAACATGCACCCTTCCTAACCACTAGGCTAGCGATCAAGGAAATGTGCCCCACTGTAACACATGTCACCTTAGTATTTTCCATCTGCCATCATCACCATCTTATCAAGATGTTAAAGGGACCATCATTCCCTTCGATGAACTTACCTTTGCTTCTTGTTGGGATATCGAAGGGACCACATTTCAACTCACTCCAATATTTGTTTGTTCCTTCGATGAAGAGATATTTTCTTTTTATTAGAATTTCATAGGAACAAGCCTCAAGGTCTTGCCAATATCATATTGTCTCCTCGATATCCCCCTAGTGTCCAATAGTTTAGTGGACAAAAATGATTATGCCACATGGAAGCAACCCCTTGTCCCTTGTGATATCAACATCTTCAAAAGATTCCCCACAGGGTGGTGAGGAACGGTCAGGATTCAATCATTGGGATCAATCACAACCCTTAGATATTGGGCCCACCATTAACATTGCTTCAAACACTATCCAGGCCAACCAAAGAGATGGAACACATGGCACATGCTGGATATCTCTCCACAAGTCTAGATCAGATAGTGGGTCCCCCATAAGCTAACAAGGAACGACTGAGATTCATTTTTCAGAACACATTAACCATTTATTTGTTTGAGCTTGATGCTTGTTGAGGTCACATGATAATGAACCCTACTTGGAAAGGGGACATATGTCACCCACCCTCCATCCTACTAAAATATTTTAATGAATGTAACAACACAACGTGGAAGTGGGGAATAGTCGGGGATCAAATCAAACGATCTAACCACTTGTATTGAAAGTTCAAGACTACACATGCACAATGTTAGCAACTAAAAAGGGGGACTCAGCTAGGTAAATAAGACTCATGAAGCATTTTTCAACCTACAGACATAAGATTAAATATTTAAATGGGGTCATGACCAAAAAGCAAATGTAAAGGGGCCAGTTAAAGAATGATTTCCTAGGACATAAGTAATAACTTGACCAATCGAGAACCTAACACAATAGGTCAATGAGTGGATAGAACAAAAGTACACGCTAATACCATGGGGTTTAGGGTTTGAGCTTATGAGGGTTTTGGAAGGCCCATCTTGCAAGTTTAAAACCCTAATCAAATACAATTAAGGAGTCCCAAAACCTCAAAGATCTATAATCATTAGATAAATCATAGATTGCAACAAGATGCACACATAGGATCTCTTAGATTGGATATAAATGATGGGCATACAAGGGGGCATATAATGTCAATAGTGATTTCATCCCAATTCTTGGTAACTTTGTTTCTTCAAATTTTTTGACATTCTAGGGTTTTTTGTCTTCTTTCCCCCTTTTCAATTAGGTTCTAAAAATTTACCTTGTCTATTTCAGTTGATGAAATCATGTTTGCTTTTATTATTTGGAGGTTGCTTCTTTTCTTGACCAAACTGGTCTCTAAACTTCTTTGAAAATGTCAACTTTCTCTCTAAACTCCAATTATCATTGCAAGATTTTAACCTTGTATTGAATTAGGTTTGCCAAGAGTTCATCCAACCTCTTGTTACCTCTCTAGTTGTTTTTGATTCTCAAAATGTTGACTTCCTACTTCGACAAAAGTTTCCAGTTTATGCTATCAACTAGTTATTTTCCAATAAAGCATACTCATAGCTTAATAATATCCCTACTTAATTCAAATTTCTTAAATCTTTGTAACTATTGGTTGCTATCAATAAGGGGAATCTCTTCAATTCTTTTAATTCCTTAGATTCATTTTAAACATTTTTCGTAGGGTGAAGTTACCCATTGATAATCCTCTTTAACCTTCCTACCAAACCTGGTTGCATAATCCTTTGCAATTCAAGGCATATCATATTGAGTTGTTGGTTTAGGAGTTTTCAAATCCATGGATGATTCTTTCCTAGTCCAAAACTTAAACAAGTTTTTTAGGAATCTCAACTTCCCTTTTTGTTTCCACTTTGTTTTTTTCCTCTTGCCATCTTGGCATAAAAACTATTCAACCATTATCTTTTAATAAGGTTTACACATCACTTGTGTAATGACCTCATAGGATCTAGAGTTGAACCTAGTAGCTCTTATACCACATGTAACAACCCCATTGTTCTAATAAAAAGAATTGCCAATATTTTAACCACAAGTGAAATAAATAATGATTCCATCACATAGCAATAAATGTTTTCTCTTATACTAAGATATCATGCACATTTGAAATCAACAATATTCCAAAAACCCATTCCATTTCATTACAATATGTTAATGATTTATCTTTTCATTCCATTCAATATATTGTTACAATATTTCCAATGAAACGATTTCATAATACATATACAAAATATTTTTTTCATCTTTCAAAGAGATAGATACAAGATACATACTTTGCTCGCCTAATCTCCATCAACACTAGAAATACAAATTATCTAGGAAATCCCCTTTCAAATCTTGGCTTGCCAACTGGGAGGAGAAGCATTACTCAAGCACTTTTCTACCATCCATGGACTAACTGCTATCTCCCTCACATCTATCACATATGGTAAGATGGCCCTACCCTTTGACGAAGAGCTTTGGTATGGAAACCTCAAAATGTTAGCCTAATCTAAGCTGGTGTTGTAGCTTGAATGACTATAACTTTATCACACCACACATCTATGTTCTATGTGTATGACAATATCAAACTAGCATTAAAGAGTAAGGTAGCATAAGGAATTGATAGTATAACTAGTGGTAAATTACACCACTTTGGCCAAAGTATTCATCACCCCTATTTTAGAACAAACGTCACACACTCATCCACCATTCTATCTCGATTTGTTAAGATCAATTATATTCTATGGATAGGAAATTCACTTCATTAGATAATTTATAACCCCAATAACAACCTATATAATCTATGTAATTGATGACTCCTCTACTAGGTAAACATGAGTTCCATATTCTACTAATTTATGTCTAGATATAAACTATAAAGACCCCACTCTATTGGTCATTTTAATACTATATATAATCTATTTTCCTCATTGGGTCATCCTAATCTTAGGATAATCTACAAAATTTCTCATGGTTCTTAACTTATGAATATCTTTGTAACATATCTCCATAAGCTAAATTATAGCTACATAAGATTCATGAATACTCATCACTAAATGACTCCAATTATGAATATATCCTATCAATAAATGATTCCAAATTATATCCTTTTCAATAAATGACCTTAGTTAAAAGGTACGACCTCAACAATAAATGGCCTCAATCAAAGAATATTTAGATCAATAAATGACTCATTCAAAAGTATAATCTTGGAAATAAAGGACTATTGTTCAAGAGTACAATCTCATCAATTAAAAGGATATTCAACAAGTACACTCATATCAATAAAATGACTTCATGTCATAAGTATAATACAACCAAATTAGTAGGGTTATCCTACCTATGGCTCCAATAAAATAGTAATTCATAATTTAAAGTGATCAACTTAATCACATGGGTTAACCTTACCCTTAGTTTACTCTATTCCCTAGACAATACTAGTAACTAATGATTAGTCCAATCATGTAGGATATTCTCATCCTATGTGTTTACAACAAAGATCAAATATTCAACCCAATCTAGTAGGTTATCCATGATGTAGGGTTTCAATCAATAATTAAGTAATGATCTAATGACCATTCTAGCATAAACTAACAACATGGTTTGCATGATGTCACATCCTATCAATGATCACACATCTTTCACACCATTTCTATTATTGTGTTGCTATCCCAATAATTTCTAAGGTATTCCTAGAATTATAAGATATCAAAATTCAAGTTATCCTTTCCAAAGATATGGATGTAATATATATTCCACATTTATTTCTACATACGTTTAGTATGTACTTACTATGTGGTGCAAGGGCACCATGTTAGTTCATTTTGGGTAAATATGGCTTTAGGTGAAGTTTTGGTGTTTGATTCCTCTTTTTTTGCAAAATAAGGTCATAATAGACCATGCTTGATGTAAATGAGTCAAGTTGGGTTCATGTTTTGCAAAAGTTGTCAATGTTTTCAATATTATCAAAATGCAAAGTTGTAAAAGTACAAAAGTGCACAAAATTGGAATACCAACGATCATTTTGGAGTCCAAAGGGTGGTTAGTCAGTTTTGTTAGTTAGTTTTGGTGTCTTTATGTTTAAATGGCCTCACAAAAATCAAGGCAAGGGATTGGAGATTGTATTGAAGTTGAGATAATAACAAAAACTTTGTTTCTTTGTAATTTTTTAGAAAAAAATGTTGTTGCAAACCCTTGTACTTTCATATACAAGTTGTTTTTAACCAAATGTGAATTTTAATAGGTAGATACATGTGTGAAGAGAATTTTGGGCTTTGTGTGAGTTGATTTCATAAAGAAATAAATATTTTATTTCAATTTTACTGTAGGCGGCTAGAAACTCAGAGTTTGTGGTTTTGAGAGTGCAAAAATGAAGACCTAGGCCATTCCACCTAGTGAATTTGGCTAAAACTTGTTGTAATGACTCCATTAGGAGTAGGATTTTTTTTAATGTGGGTGGAATGATCAAGGAAAGCGAGTTAAGTGGTTTTGTGTGATTCCCTAGATGCAAATTTGTGAGTTTTGGCTTGAAAGGTAATCGCTAAGAGTGAGAGTCTGCATAAAATGCAATGGTAAAGGATTTTTGAAGATTGGAATAGCATAGGAATACATATTGGAAGGTGTTTGAGGTATTGGAAATGTCATAAGAGGTGTGGAGTGTGTACTTTCAATAAACCCTCATAGTTTCAAGCTTAGAAAGGTCTAAAGCAAGGGTTTAGTAGTTTGAGGCATTAGTGAGTGTTCCAATTCCTAAAATTTATTGATTCAAAGGTTTTGGAGTCTTGTTAAGGACTATCCACAGATTTTTTGGGTTGGTAGGGTGTTTAAGTGAGGGTTGTTTTGTAAATTAGGGCTAATTGAGGCATTGTTCAGCGTACCAGTCCTTTTTAGGGCATGAAGTTCTGAAACAACCATATGTGGAAGTTAGATATGTTGTATAAAACCTTAATGGGTATCTAAAAAGACCATTATTTTGTGGTTTTGCAAAGTTTTTTGGAAGATGTACTCAATTTTCCATGTTTGCAATGCTACAAGCTGATTATGATGAAATTGTGGAAAGTTGACTAGATGGGGTTTTGAGGGTTGGATAGTTGGTTGAAACACCTTGAATTTTGATTGTTTGTGGTTTTCCTCCCTACTTTGCAACACTATGTAAATTCAAGTAGAAACATGTCATATAATCCCATATAGGGTATATTTAAGTTGTTAGAGTATTATATTCTTATGTATTAATGGTCAATTTTATATTGTATTAGTTTAATTTAGTTTTATATACTATTTCTACAGTATCAGGCTGGTAGAGTTGGTCATTTCATTAAATGACTATAGTAACTTGTATTTTCTATATATTGTAATCTTTTTTTTATTAATAGTGAGA
This sequence comes from Sequoia sempervirens, assembly GCA_007258455.2. NCBI lineage: Eukaryota > Viridiplantae > Streptophyta > Pinopsida > Cupressales > Cupressaceae > Sequoia > Sequoia sempervirens. The sequence goes on along the minus strand of VDFB02353493.1, from coordinate 165,224,432 downwards.
ATGTTTTTACCATTCACATGGTATTAGAGCTAGGGTTTTCATGGGTTCTATGAAAAATATGTTTTCTATGTTGTTATGTGCAAGCTCGAGGATTCTAGAAATCATGGAGAGACTTTGATTCAAGTCACGTCTTTGTTTTCTAGCTCAAAGCGTGATGCCCTTTCACCTGTTTAACCCTCATCATCCCACATTTTCTCATGTCTGATTGCGTGACATTTTTCGTGCAGCATTAATTCTCTATTTTTCATGTTTCTAATAAGACATGTTTCTAAAAATTGTGGGGTTTTTTACCCGTGCAACTATCTTTTTTCATTTGCACAAGCCCACATGACCTTTGCTAGGTGTGATTTGGAAGCGATTAGAGCTCAATTGGGGCACGCTTTTTGAAGATTTTAGCCTCCATTTTGGACACGTTTATTCCTTCTTTCTCAGGCATGATTAAGTTGTAATTTTTAGTCTAGTTTTTTTACACGACTTTCAAATATTTGGCCCGCATTTTTGACATGATTTCCTCTTGGAAAATCTGTGATTTTCCTTGCATTTGGTGACATTTTTTGCTCTCTATCTGGTGGCGTCTCTAGAGGCTACATTTTTTGGCATTTTGTAGACTTTTTTTTTCTACAATTTTTAAAGCTTTAATGGCATCCTAGGGTTTCTACAAGTTCGTTTAGTTTTTTGACCCTCTATTTAAAGTCAAAATTTTATTTTTATTTTAGATCTTCTAGGTTTTGTCTTCAAAGTGCCTCAAAATTTGTGCAAGGGTTTCTGCTTTGAATTTGTGCTATCTTTGTTTTCATTCTTTTCCTTCACCAGTTTGATCTTAGAGTACATGATGGCATCTCTAAAAAATATAATGCTCAAAAGCAACCAAAAGTTTAATGGGAAGAATTATAACACTTGGAAGTAGTGTATGTTGACCATCTTTGAGTATCAGTGTCTTGATGTGGTTGTTCTGGGTACATCACCTCTACCTACTGTTGTTGGAAAGGATTAGGAAAAATGGGATGAGCACAACTGGGAAGTCGTCATGCTCATCAAAATCTTAGTCACAGATGAGCAGCTACCTTAGGTACCGTCTGACAAAACTGTTAAGGAAATCTGGGATCATTTGAAGGACCTTCATGAAACCTCTGACAAGAGTCATGCATTTCTCCTAAAGAACATACTATTTTATATCATGATTGATGAGAAGAAAACTTTGCAAGAGCATCTGAACAAGATCTAGGAGATCCGAGATCAATTGGAGGTGATTGGTCACACAATGGAGGAAGAGGACATGGTAGTGATCACTCTTAAAAGTCTACCTGAATCTTATGAGTATTTCATTAAAACACTCAATATTACTTCAACAAATGTTGACTTGAAGTTTCTAGACTTGTGTAACAAGCTTCTACAATAGGATTGTTGGAGACAACAATTTGGAAGTAGTACCAGTTCCACCTCCACAGATCAAGCGTTCTCTACCAAATATTCTTCTAAGAACAAAAGGAAGGCTCAATCTTCTCAGCTAAAAGGCTCTGGTTCTTCTTAGGAAAAGAAGAAGAAGAAGAATGCTCAGTGTAATTACTGCCATAAATATGGTCACATGAAGGCTGATTGTTAGGTTCAATTGGCTTCTAAAAAAAGAAGCATGGAGGATCTCAACAAAAGACAAATATTGTAAGGCACATTGAGCAAAAAGAATCTGCATTCTATGTGTTTATAGCTAAGAGAACAATAGATCTAGTCCAATCTTCTACCTAGTATATTGATCGCAGGACTTCATAATATTTTACTCATTGTTGGGATTGGTTAAAGAAATTTGAACCATTCTTTGATTCATTCATTTTTGGAGGAGGTGAAGAGTACATAGTTGTTGGTAAGGGCACTATCCAGATTCACTCAGGAGGAAGAAATTTACTCTTTCTTGATGTTTACTATGTTTCTGGCATGGAACATAGCCTTCTCTCTATTAGCTAGATCATGAGGCATTCTCCCCAATTGGATGTTGTTTTCAGTTCATCCACCTACAACATCGTTGATAGGGAGACTAGTACTACAATCACTATGGGACTTGAGGATCATGGTCTATACAAACTTCTTGATTCCAGTGATTCTCAACAGCACGCTTTGGCTGCTAAGAGTACTTCCATCATAAAACTTTGGAATTAGCATTATGGAAACTTGAATGTGCACTATCTCTCTCAACTATCTTGGGAGGGTTTGGTTGTTGGTCTACTTGAGATCCAAACCCAAAATTGGTACAGGAGCACCTTGACACAATTGTGCCTCCTTGCTAAAAGTTTGAGAAATTGATTCAATTTGATTCTTTACCTTGTAATAAGGATTATTTAAGTCATTACTTATGTGTCTAGGTGATTAGGAGGTTATTTGAATAAAAAATGCAAAATATGCCAATGTATGCAAAGAGAAAGTTTTCACAAATTACAAAATTGTAAAAGTGAAAAAGTGAAAACAAGGAAGGTGAAGAAAAACATTTGTTTTAGGTCATTCCAAGTTGGTTAGAAACTGAAAAGTAAAATGTAAATGCCTATACAGGCCTTGTAACTGATGGAGAAGGTGTGGGTGATTGTAGGAGTGCAATTGAATGAATAAAAGCACTATTTTAGGGCATTTTCTACAAAATTATTCTGATTTTCTGGTGTTGTGTGGTCTATACGAACTGAGAAACATGCAAAATTGACTGTAAATGTTGATGCCATCAATAACCTTCCATTTGGTTCAAGTTTCATGTAGATTGGTTAGTTTTTGAAGAAGTTATTGGATTTTTTTGTGAATACAGTCAAACCCTTGTTAGGGTAAGCAGTGACTCAAAATAATTGTGTTTCTCTCTTATGAATCAATAGAATCATCTAATTTTTGGTGAAATAATTCTTCTATAGATGTTCTTTCTTATTCCAATGGGTTTGGGGGAAAATCACAAAGCAAAGGGGCAAAGAATTTAAGTCTAGGACTATCATTTTGTACACTGTCAAGAAAATAGAGTTAATAAAGAAAACCAAACCTAAGGTTTAGAGAAATGTTACAACAAATAGCATTTTGATGATCTTTAGAGCATGGGAAGGCCATATTTAAGGTGTTCCAATAGTTGACTTGGTAAATTTAAGCATGGAGGCTCATAAACCAATAATCCCTAATGGAAATAATGCACCATTTCCTTAAACAACTCAACAGAAACTTTTGATATGTTTTAAGGCTCTCAAATGGGTACTCTATATAATGATTATAGTAAATGAAGATACAATATCTAAGAAAGGTTCTTGACTGATAGTCCTAAGAGGAGTGCTACAAGGATTGGAGTAGCCATTGAAGGTTTGTTCATTAAAAAAAAAAGTCTATGTTCATGGGCTTTGGATGAGCTTATTTATGTTGAGTTAATCTTGATGAATATGTATTAAGCCCTAAATGATTTGGTTGTGCTTTAAAAAATCAAGTTTGGATTGTGATCAATTAGTGTCATGGTTATGCATTTGAGGACAATTTGGAATAAGTGGCCATAAACTGATGTTTTAGGGAACTTAGTTGGTTTGAATAAGTCATTTCCAAGGTAATAAAAGTGTTTTGAAGATCTTGAATAAGTTTGGAACTCCTATTTTAAATGTTTGTGTTGAATGGTGTTTCAAAAGGAAATATAGTTGAATACGCATGTCAAGAAAGGTGAGTTAGAGATGTTTGCTAAAGATTGAGTTAGTCAAATTAAGATGGTTGAAGGTGTTGATTTATTCCTTTGTATTACATCAAATTGGTATCAGAGCTTGGGAAAGATTTAGGCTAGTGAGTTGTAGCTATGGTTGGTTGCAGGTTATGTGAGAACCTGGTTGTTTCCATTGAGAAATTAGAGAGAAAGTTGAGGAAAGTTGAGAGTTGTGGAGAAAGGGGAGACTTGTTGAGACCATCTAGAAGAGATGGAGACACTGAGAAGGAATTTGCAGGAAGAGGAAGAAAGGAAGAAGAAAAACAGACAAGAAAATATGGATAGAGAAATTGATGAGTTAAGGGAAGAGTGAAAGAGATCTAAGAAAGAGTTGCAGGAGTCTATAATGAGGATAGGGAAGATGGTGAAGGAAATGAAGCAATTAATGAGTTGGCACTTGAAGGTAATCTAGAAAGTTTCATGGCCTATAAGGAAAATAATCAAGAAGAGAAGAAGACAAATGAGGATAAAAGATAAAGAAGTCTTTGAAGATGCTAAGGAAGAGTTCATGCATGAAGAAGGCCAAAGCATTGTAGGCATCCCCAAGCATGATGAAGCTATGACAGAAATAAGAGACTTGATTTCATAGGTTGAGTTGATTAAAGAGAAAATTGTGAATGAATTGTCCTTGGATGTTTGCAGAGAATTGATGAATGATGGAGGTATGATAATAGAAATCATGTTTCATTTCATTGTGTTACTAATATTTTGTTCAAGGCTCATGTTGTAGGTTAGAGGAAAAAGGGAGAAGCATGATATTGAGATGCACCAAAGAGTGAAGATTTTGATTTCAATTGGTGAGCAAGGTATGAAGCTAATTTACATGGAAAAGATAAAGCCCAAGGTGAAAATGAAGGTGATTAAGAGCAAGGTTAGTTTGAGGTAGAGCATACAAAGAGTGTAGGTTGGTGGAAAAATTCAATTCCAAGTGGACTTGGAAAATTTCTTGGTCAGGAGTATGGTGCAGAAGCACCTTGACACAATTGTGCCTCCTTGTGGAAAGTTTGAAAAATTGATTCAATTTGATGTTTTACCTTAAAAGAAGGATTATTTAAGTAATTACTTATGTGTCTAGGTGATTGGGAGGTTATTTGAATCAAAAATGCAAAAGATGCCAATGTATTCAAAGAGAAAGTTGTCACAAATTACAAAATTGTAAAAGTGTAAAAGTACAAACAAGGAAAGTGAATCGACACATATTTTTTAGGTCATTCCAAGTTGGTTAGAAATTGAAAATTCACATGTAAATTACTATTAAAGGCCTTGTAATCGATGGAGAAGCTTTGGGTGATTGTAGGAGTGCAATTGAATGAATAAAAACAATATTTTAGGGCATTTTCTATATAATTCTTCTGAGTTTATGGTGTTGTACAATCTATACAAACTAAGAAATATGAAAAATTGATTGTAAATGTTGATGCCATCAATCACCTTCCATTTGATTCAAGTTTCATGTAGATTGGTTAGTTTTTGAAGAATTTATTGCAATTTTTTGTGAATATAGTCAAACCCCTATTAGGGTAAGCAGTGACTCAAAATAATTGTGTTTCTCTCTCATGAACCGATAGAATGATCTGGTTTTTGGTGAAATAATTCTTCTATAGATGTTCTTTCTTATTCCAATGGGTTTGGGGAATGATCACAAATCTAAGGGCAAAGAATTTAAGTCTAGGACTGGCATTTTGTACATTGTCAGGAAAACAAAGTTAGTAAAGAAAACCAAACCTAGGGTTTGGAGAAATGTTATAGTAAATGGATTTTGATGATCTTTAGAGCATGATAGGTCATATTTAAGGTGTTCCAATAGCTTTCTTGGTAAATTTAAGCATGGAGGCTCATAAACTAGTAAGCCCTAATAGAAATAAGACCTAATTAGGCCTCCATAATAATGTGGACAGTCAGATTTATGCACCATTTCCTTAAACAACTCAAGGGAAAATTTTGATATGTTTTAAGGCTCTCAAATGGGTACTCTAAACACTTATTACAATATGAAGATACAATATCTATGAAAGGTTCTTGACTGATAGTCCTAAGAGGAGTGCTACAAGGATTGGAGTAGCCATTGAAGGTTTGTTCATTAAAACAAAAAGTCTATGTTCATGGGCCCTGGATGAATTTATATATGTTGAGTTAATCCTGATGAAGATGTATTAAGTCTTGAATGATTTGGTTGTGCTTTAAAAACTCAAGTTTGGCTTGTGATCAATTAGTGTCATGGTTATGCATTTGCAGACAATTTGGTGCAAGTGGCCATAAACTAATGTTTTATGGAACTTAGTTGGTTTGAATTAGTAATTTTCAAGGTAATAAAAGTGTTTTGAAGATCTTGAATAAGTTTGGAACTCCTATTTTAAATGTTTGTGTTGAATGGTGTTTCAAAGGGAAATATAGTTAAATAAGTGTGTCAAGAAAGGTGAATTAGAGGTGTTTGTTGAAGATTGAGTTAGTCAAATTAAGATTGTTGAACATGTTTATTTCTTCCTTTTATTGCATCAAAAATCATGGATTTTGTGGAGCCTATCAAGTTGGAAAGAAAGTGTTGAGATATGTGAAGGAACTTCAAATTTTGGAATTCTATATGGTAGATGCAAGGATCCAAAGCTAATTAGTTATACAAACTCAGATTGCACAGGTTTAGTGGATGATATAAAATCCACTTCTAGGTATGTATTTATTTTAGGTACAGGTGTTGTAATATGGACTAGCAAGAAGCAACAAGTAGTGGATCTTTCCTTGACTGAAGTTGAATATCAAGGAACGGTTAAAGTAGCATGTGAGGTAGTTTGTCTCCGCATGATGTTTTCTGACATGCACATGTCACAAGTAGGGCCTTCTCCCTTGTACACCGATAATCAAGGGGTGCTCAAATTGTACAAAAATCCAATATTCCATGAACTTACGAAGCATCTCAAGCTTCATTGTCACTACATCCGCAAGTTGGTAGAAGATGGATCAGTTCAGTAGTAGTATGTTCTAACAATAGATCAAACTGTAGATATTCTCACCAAGTCTCTAAGCCTAGATAAGTTTGTCAAATTCAGGGGGAAACTTGGTGTCATTGATGGATTGACCATTAAGGGAGGGTGTTAGAATATTATATTCTTATGTATTAATGGTCAATATTATATTGTATTAGTTTAGTTTAGTTTTATATATTGTTTCTACAATATCAGGTAAGTAGATTTGGTCATTTCATTAAATGACTATAGTAACTTGTATTTTATATATATTGTAATCTTTTTTTTGTCAATAGTGAGAATGTTTTTACCATTCAAAAAATCATCAACCTAATAGATAGGTTCTATCAAAGCAAGCTATTTCTAAGAACATTCAAGCATCGTAAAAACATTCCAAAGTCAAACAAAGCATAAGGAAGTAAGATACAACATTCCTATATGCATAAGCTCCAATTCATTCTAGTTGGCTCCCAATCCTAGCTTCCACAAAAATCTTGCAACTTAGCAACAACTGCCTCCTATACTTTCCCCAAACACTCACAAATTCTCTCAACAAAACTCTTACAAAATACTCACAAACTCTCTCACAACACTTAGGAAAACATAGCATCTCTTCAAAAATTACATAGCAAAGTGCAATTATGTGTCCCAATGAGGTATAAAATACCTCTATTTATACAAAATATTCAACTTCTAAAGGCTAGCTAGAAGGGAATTGGATCGACACTTCTCAATTGCATGCTTTGACTCAACAGTGAAATCAAAAGGTGGAAAACTTATATCAGTTTACTCATAAAGTTAAACACAACAAATCAACTCTCTATGAGACAACAAGAAAGCCTCTGAGTTATGCAAGGTTCAATCATACTAGTCAACTTATTCTTTTCTAGTATTCCAAGACTCATTCTTCCAAATTACTCATTGATACATCACTGTATAGAGATTTCATAATAGACTTCTATTTGTAGCAAATAAATTCATAGTTCAGTGCCACATTGTCCTCAATTCAGGCTTTGGTGTTTCCCCACTCTTTGAAAAATTCAAAGCCTTTAACTTTATTTGAAACTAGTGTTTATATTTCATATTGACCAATTCATATGACAACCATGCTTCCCACTTAATATGGCATTCACTTAACATGCATATTCTATTCGTTTCATATGATAACACTATATTTAGCATGCCATTGGTTGCACCAATCAGCACAATAATTTCATCTTATGGTTGCATAGTATATGTGCATAACATGTAATATTAACTTCACTTAACAACTTTATACGATGTTGTCAAACAATAATATATAACTTGCTTACAATACTATATATATATATATATCAATTCATATATGTATCATTTGATAAATATATCAACTTAAATACTTATTTAATACTTGAACTATTATCACATAAGTATATGTATTATATATATCCATATATACATATATGCATATGTGTATATATATAGTAATCTATTTGTATGAACATCTACCATTACATCTATCATACATGTACATTAATATATATATATATACTTATATATATGTATATCCATTGTGTGTGTATATATATATATATAATATTATCCACTAACATAAAGTAATAATATTGATTGACATTTATACATTAGATATATATCTACATATATATATATATATATATATATACATGTTGCCTGATCCATTTAATGTTCCCATGCATATGGGTAACTGACCCATAGACATGCATAGATATTTCTACCTATGTATGCTTATGTACATGATCACTCATGTGCATGAGTTCATTGTGGACATGCATATATATGTATGCATAAATCACATGTATATCTATCTCATCAATCACTTATTTAAATAAATACTTCAAAACACAAAAGGGGTTCAAACACATACTTCAAGCATGACATGACATTTAACCAAAACCTTCCTAACAACCAACTCAAAATATCATACCTTCACCTGAAACTAATGACTTATGGATACTCTACCAGTGAGTGTGTGAAAGCTCAGTTTAAACTCATTACAGGTTTCCAGACCAAAATTATTTTCCTGAGTAATACTTCCCCTCCCTTCTGGAGGTGTGAACCTATACCTACATCCAACTCAATATATTGCATAGGTAGTTAGATGTTCACACACACACACACACACACACACACACACACATAAATATATGTGCATCATCAAAGAATTAGAATATTCACATTATAATTCAAATTCATTTAATTGTTCATCACTATAATCATATTACTCCTTTAAAAGTAATAACATCACAATACCTATTTCAAAATTCAATTCATTTATCAATCATATTTTATCCATGATCACATTTGTCATCATATTTACCCATGAAGGTAATACTAACTCAGTAACAATAAGTCGGGGTGTAGCATACTCCCTCCTTGTGAATCATCATCCCCAATCATTTAAAATACTTTATCGTATTAATAAAGTCAAACTAGGGTTTTACTTTCCATTCTCCCAATCAGAAGGAAATAAGTACATTCCCATCTAACCTTTCCTCATTGTAATCTTGTCCTTCCTCGACCTTCTGTGGAGTGACCTTGCTAACCATTGGGTTGAACTTGTGTGCATTATGCACACCTTCCCTTTGAAGAACTATATATCATAGTTGTATTAACTCATATGTACATCATAAGTACAATAATAGTTGTATTCTATATGACACCTATACCTTAGTGACTAGAAATCACGTTCCCTTTGGCTAATACAATTATCCTTAGTGTAATCCATGTAGAAAATAATGTTGGTGTATTGCAAACTACATCGTGGGTCCCTTCCCTTTCATTCTTACACCTTTAGACAACTTAGAAGCTGAGATCGTCCATCAATTACACCTCCATCTACATCAAGCATACCAGTACTACCCTTGACTATTTTCCATCTTGAGCATAAGATTTTCCTTAGACACTTGTCAATTCGAAGCATAATGACGTTGCATCTTATTTCAAGCATTGTATCAACTAGGTTTCTCTGATCATTTCGATATTTTATTCTATTTTTCAACCTTTTAGGTCTAGGGTTAATCCTATTCCCTAGCTTATCCCAACTTTATAGAGATTCAACCCTTCTTCCCATATCATGAACTCAATTTCAATGATAAAAAAATTATTTTAATATAAATATTCTACAAATCCTCCAAGATTTGGTTTATTCTATTTGCCTAACTAGCTAACTTATTGAGCATTCATTCAATTGAATTCTCATAAGATGATCATGGTTTACACAAAACCTAATGTCTCTTGTGTGTATCATTTTGAGATAACCTTCTCAAGGACACTAAGCAACTACTTTTTATAATATGATGTTTTAGGATTACTATTCTATCAATTAAGTTTTCTAATCAAAATTGTTGATCTTGGTGAGTCTATCCACCTTAACATTATGTCAGTTATATCGACATAGAAAATCAAACTATTCTAGTTATCTACCATTTCCCTTGTGGAATTCCATTGAAGTACACAAGCCTTACCATTTGATGACATCTTGATATCATCCTCTCACATTATAGACATTAACTTGGTGCATATCTAGTAGCATTATACTCTATCCCTTCTATATTATAGTGGTTCCTCATCTGAAAAATTTTGTTGTGTTTGAATAAGACATCAACTTACCCCATTCATTCTTTCATCTTCCAAAATTTTGAGTACATAGGTTCCTTCTTCGATTCATATTATTCCATCCTGACTAAGTAGAACCTATTTTACAAACTTATGCCATATTCGATTCTTGAATTATAATATTTAAATAATAAATGTGGAGCTAAATTCCTTCCTCTTAGGACATATTTTATCCTTTAATATTTTTCAAAGATTGTAATCCTATTTTTAGCTTGATCTATTTCTTCCAATAAGTATTTACACTAGTTCGAGTAATAATTCTCGTTTGATCATGTTGACTTGATATTCTCTTCCAAAGGTATCAACAATTATTACATTCTTAATCTACCAAGCATGCACATTCGTAGTTAACTCAAGGTTTAGAAATATATAATTCTTCCTTTTCTGATTTCATGGGTGATAATTTTTCTTTCCATGATTTGGCATACTGCCTATCCCTTTCCAAGGCATCACGATATTAACAATTGATCTTCCAACTCAATTACGTATAGTGTTGTGTTGTAATTATTTCTTTCTAATTGATCATAATCCTTTACATTTCCACTACCTTTCACTAGTAGTTCCAATAACTTATCTTTTATCCTTTCCAACCTTGTTGTGGTTAATGAGGACAAGACTTTGATTGATTTATGACTTATGAAGAAGTCATAAGTTCCTTCCAACTTAAAATACATCATTGTACTTCATTGTATGGGATTCTTTTATTGGAGTCTATGTACTCTCCTTCTTCCCACCTTTGTGTTTCCACATTATTAGATCATCCTAATAGTTGAACTCATATCATTCATCTATTCTCTTCAACTTGGTTGAACTCATTTGAAAATATTTGTTGGTGGCTCTTTATAGTTGAATGGTTGTTATCCACCTTACTTCCCCTTAATAGGTACACCTCATACATACCTTTTTATTTCCAAAACTAATTTCATCACCACCTTCTAATCTCTTAGATTCAATAGTTGGATCCCAAGTAACGAGATCTAATGAATAATCAACAACTTTACAAGCTAAGAGGTACTCTAGCATTTTATTCTAGATCTTTTTTCCATGTATACAAATTTCCTTTTCACCATATTCAATTTCTCATTGCCACATCCTCATATGATCACTTAAAGATACAACATAAACCTAATTTCATTGAAAAGTTGGTAAGTTCAATTTTTTACTTCAACCAAACTATGATCTTAATTTAGCCTTTGTATAATTTAATCTGATTCACCTTTTTAGTTCCAAATTGGCAACCATTTTTCCAAGTTATTGTTGTCGCATAAAACTACACCCTACTGAACAAGAGTTTGGTGTTCTAATCACACAATGGAAATGAGCTCATAGTGTGGGACCTTGTAAATTAAGGTCAAGTCTCCAGAGAAGCCTGACTTCTCTTCTAAACTAAGTGCAAATGTGTTGGTCTAATCCAAGACATGAAAGTCATAATGCTAACCTACTCTAACAAATCACAAGGGAAAAAGGTAGAAAGAGACATGGAATGGGAAAGAAGGTGATGCACAAATTTAGAGTTTGTTCCTTCCTACTTCAAAAAAACATAATATGTCAAAGAAACAACTGAAACACCCACTCAGATATGAAGGTAAATGAATTTTACTCAAACATGCAAGAGGTAATTGTGATAATAGTTGAATTTTATTGACATAAAGCTTGAAGTAACCTTTACAATGGTAGAATGTAAGATTTGCAAGTATGCGAAAGAAAAATCCCAGAGGGGCCAAAGAAAGAACCTTGAAAAAATATACAAGTGTTTTATTTATAGTTCAAGCATAACTAAGGGTTGAATTCAAATAGCTAACCCTAAATTAACTAGGGTTATAGAAAGATGAACTCCAATTAGGTCCAGAACAGATCTGAATTGTGCCCATAATAGAGCAACCGCCAAGCCATAAAGGCTCTATCAACTCTAACAAGTCCCAAAATGATGACTCATGTGAATGAAGGGATGGGTGCCTACCAAATGCATAAAAAGAAATAGACTAATATACCCTAACAAGAGAATAGAGCATGTGTAACACATCAAAGAATAATGGCACAGACCAACAATCAATACAACCTTGAAAAAGTGTGAAAATTTGATCCATAGTCAATTAGATTTGATTTGACAGCTAGGAATGTCGCTGAGACATCAATTCTACAAATCTGCCACAAATGAGAGTATTTGATCATTGAATTTTGAATACTAGCCATCAGATTGAGGATGGATGGTTGAGATCAAAACCTCAATGAACTTTAAAACATAACCATTGATCTCCACACCTCTGAATCATGGTTGTCGATTGACAAGAAACTATATAACCATCATCGAATAGACTGCACCAAATCGACATGAGTCACATTTGAGTCCCTTCAATGGAATGATCAGAAGGACCCCAATATATCAAGAGGAGTAAGATTAGAGTCCCCTCGATGTAGAGAAAAGAAACATTGACCTTGACCCACATTAGGTCCCACCATACCATGTGTCACCTCCCTACTTGCCCTTTGAGGTTTTGCACATTTCAGATCTTCAGTCATGGGCTAGTGGGCAATGACCTAGATCAACCCAATGACCAACAACATGCACCCTCCTTAACCACTAGGCTAGTGATCAAAGAAACATGCCCCATTGTGACACATGTCGCCTCAACATTCTCCATCCACTATCATCACCATCCTATCAGGATGTCAAAGGGACCATCATATAGGTCCCATCGATATCCATCATTCCCTCCAATGAAATTACCTTCGCTTATCGAGATATCGAAGTGACCACATTTCAACTCACTTTGATAGTTGCCTATTCCCATGATGAAGAGATCTTCACTTCTTATTGAAATGTCACAAGGACAAGCATCAAGGTCCCATTGATATCATATTATTTCCTCAATATCCCCCCTAGTGTTCAATAGTATAGTAGATGGTGGTGATTATGCAACATGGTAGAATCCCATTGTCCCTTTCAGTATTAGCATCTTCAAAATATTTCCCAGGGTCTAGTGGGCAACAGTCAAGATTCGATCACTAGGATCAATCATAACCCTTAGATCTTGGTCCCACCATTAACATTGCCTCAAACATTGTCGAGTCCCACCAAAGAGATGAAACACATAGCACATGCCCACTATCCCTCCATAAGTCTAGATCAGATAGTTGTTCCCCCATGGGATAATGAGGAATGACCGAGATTCATTTGTCAGAACACACATTAACCATTGATCTACTTGAGCTCAATGTTTGCTAACCTCACATGATAATGGGTGCCATATGGAAAGGGGACACATGTCACTCACCCTTCAGCTCGCTGGAATAGTTTAATGAAAGTTAAACACAATGGAAATGTGGGGAATAGTTAGGATCAAATCAAATGATCCAACTACTCGTATTGAAAGTTCAAAACTGCATGTGCACAATGTTAGCAACTAAAAAGGGGGACTCAACTAGGTAAATAAGACTTGGGTAGTAGTTTTTGACCTAGGGACATAAGATTGAATATTTAAATGGGGCTACAACCAGAAAGGAAAATTAAAGGGGTTGGTTAAATAATGACTGCTTAGGACATAGGTTATAACTTGGCCAACTAGGAATCAAACACAATAGGTTGATGAGTAGATAGAAAAGAAGCCAACACCAAGACTAGAGGGTTTAGGGTTTAAGCATATGAGGGTTTTGGAAGCCCTAGCTTGCAAGTTTAGAACATTAATAAGACACAATTGAGGAGTTTCAAAACATCAAAGACCCAAAATCATCAAATAAATCATGGATTGTAATAGTATGCACAAATAGGAACTCTTAGATCGGATATA
>VDFB02353493.1:164930369-165210254 GCA_007258455.2 Sequoia sempervirens | reverse complement strand
GGACCTGGCCTTATAGTTGCCCCATGGGGAGGTGACTATGGAGGTAGCGTCGTTGCCTTCACAAGCAGGTGAGTTTCCCACCACAATGCACACCCCACATGGGGTGGGTTGTTGCGGGAGACACAACCAGCCCATTGTGGGCTTAAAACCTGTGTAGCCTCCTTATTTTGTTTGCTTTCCTATGCGATTTAGATTTTATTATATATATTTTTAATATATAAAATATTTATATATATATATTTAAATATATTTATTTAAAAGGATTAATTCGTTAAGTAATTATTTTAAAATGAATATTGGAAAAGAATAATTGGATTATGTAATTAGAAAATATATATATTTATTTAAAAAGAAAATTTATTTAGATGGATTTTATTGTTATAAGGTGCATGCAAGCACAAATAGTTAACTTTAAATGATTGATTATTTTAATTGAGAAAATTGAGTTAATTTTTATGAGTAGTTGTGAAACTAAAAGTTAAACATTTAGTTTAATTCATTTTTTATTTATAAATTGGAGTTGTGTTTAAATGATGTATTTTAAATATGAGTTATTGATTTATTTGGATTTAGAAAATCCTAATGGTAGTTCATTTAATTACTTGAGTTGCTTATTTTAATTACATATTCTTTCGTAATGGTGTATTGGGGGGATATTTGTTATTGTGAAAATATAAGTCTTCCAGAGATTGTAAAATTGAGAAAAGGGTTGTTGTGTCTTTGGTTTACTCCTTTGAGATTTCCTTGTGTAGTGCATGTAGTTGGGATTCAATATTTGACATTTGTAGGGATGTGTTACCTCTTGAGTTATGGTGGCTTTTTGTTATCATTTTTAGTGCATTGTCTACCCTTGGGTTGTGGAATAAGTATATTGTATTGTCAATAGGGGAGTGACTTTAAATGGGGGTCGACACACAAAGTGGTACCAAGACAACTCGTATGAGAGTCAGCTTAATAAGTGGAAATTAAATAACATATATTAGGGGAAAGGGTAGCTTAATACATTTAACTTGATAATTTAGTCTCGCTCATTGGCTCAAGGGTTGGAATTAGACTTGAGATGAGTAAGGAACCCATAGAATGGAAAGATCGTTATCTTGTCCTCTCAAAAGATAATTGATTCCGCATTGGTATGCATGTGGGTCTAGAGTTCGTGAGAGGTTACCAAGATAACCCAAGATGGGGGCCGAGACCTAGGAAGATTTCCTAAGGATAACCAATGTAACCTTTGTGATTACATTCCTCCTATGACAACAATCGGTTTGTATTATACAGTGGTGGTACTTGATTTAGTGGTTTTGGAAGCAATATAACCTTATGTTATGTGTTTACTAGTACAGTGTTGTTTTGTATGTTGCTTGTGTCTAAAGGTAGTAGGTTTGTCTTGGTTTCCTTTTACTAACTCCTAGCATGGGGTTGGGCCTACGAGTACCACATGGCTAGGTGGATCGTGCACCTTACACTGTTGGGCTTTCTCTACTTGTTCGTGATGGTGAGATCTTCTAGTTCAGAGAGCTCATGTGTATTTGTGGATATGTTACTTCTCATATGTTCATTGTATCAGTGGGACACTATGTATTTATACTCCTCATTTGTAATCAAGGAGGATCCATGTATATTGTAATTTTATCATTTTGTATGATCTATCTCATCTTGGAGATGAGCTTTGTAATGGTATATTGAATTAATGTAATCTTGGAAGAATTCATTATTGTACTTTGTATATTATGCAATGGGTTAACGCTTTGATGTACATTGTTTATCATGAGTTAATTTCATTTGCTATGGTAAGATTAATTTTTTAAGTGTTGGGATTCATATGTAGACACGTTGCGTGGCTTATAGGGTGTATGTGTTTAGAGTAGATCACTTTACTTGTTATTGTTACTCTTTTGAAGAAAAAAATTAGTTGTGCTTCTGTAGTGTTGCATTGTCCTCTAGGTTACATGGTGGGGTTTTACACTATTAATATTTCAAAGAATCCAACAATGCATTCAAGAAAAAAACATATCTCAATCTAGTATCACTTTTTAAGAGAGAAGGTTGCAGAGAATGAGGTGAGGTCAGAGTATATGCCTACTAAGGATCAAGTTGTAGATATCATCATGAAGGATCTTCCTAAGGATACTTTTTAGTATGTCAAGGAGAATTTGGGGGCTATTGACCCTCCTTTCAATTAGATGCATAAGGATATGTATCAATCTAGTGGATCTCAAGATTCATTCCATTTTCTAGACTAATGTTGGTGGCTACCTCTCAAGGGGAGTATGTAGTAGCATTGTTGGTTGTTGTATTCAGGTGGAGTAAGTGTTGTCTGGTGTTTTTGTTTGTCAGTTGTGCCAAAGGATGTGTTGAAAAGGTATGAAGAAAATAGAGTTCAGTAAAGAAAAAGGTAGTTCCAGAGCATTTGTTGTCCCTTATAGGTGTTTCCTTTAAGGGAGAGAAAGTATGTATGTTTGATGTCAAAGGGGGAGAGATACAACTATGTTTCCCTTTGTCATTTATGTCAAATGGGGAGAGACAATTAACTGAAAAAACTTATGAAGTAAGGAGAAGAGAAGTCATGAGAAAGAGAAAATTTTGGATAGAGTGGATGCTTGTGTAAGGGGGATTAATGTGTACTGATGTGTAGTATATGTGATCAAAATTGTTGTTTTTGTGTTGTTGGTGGTTTTTCGCATCATATGTTGCTATCAATGAAAAAGGGGGATATTGTTAGAAGTTTGTGTTTTCATTGATGTCAATAGATCTTTGTTGTTTCATTAATGTCAACAAGTCTATGGGGAATTTGTTGGAAGTCTATAATGATGCTTTGATTAGTGCATTATGTTTTCATTAGTAGTATCACTAATGTCAAACTCTAGTGTTTCTTTGATGAGCATATGTTGATGATGTTCAACCTCTTGTGTGGTTGAATTGCTAAGAAGGTGTTCCAGATTATGAAAATGTGTTTATGGTGCTTGGTTTCCAAGTGCTTTTGAGAAAATTTGAATAAAAGAGAAAATAGTGTGGTGAAGAGTGTTCAGTGTGATAGAGTGGTGTTAAATTTTTTTTTCTCCGCATTTATTCATGGTTGAATGTTTACCTGTATGGTTTAGATATGTTGACCAGAGGTGTTCAAAGGTGTTATATGTAGAGTTTCAGGTTTCAAATAATTGTGTAGAGAAAGTTATATTCACCAGTGTCTAAAATGTGAAAGTAGTATTGTTTGGGAGAAATGGCTTTGCTCCGTAATTTCATTTTCAGTCTTGTGGATCTAAGGATGTGCATATACTAAGTTCATATCTATCTTTAGTTTGAGTTGTTTGAATTTTGGTCCTCTGCAAGGTTAGCTAGTTGTGTACAATGAATATGTTCTCCTAGTGTATGATGTTGCAAAGGAGTTGTTGGATTTTAGGGTGTTGATGGAATATTCTAGATGGTGTTCAAGAGATGTATCTTGTTCATGAACTTCATCTTTGAATGAAAGGAAGCGTGTACTTAATTTTTTAATGGTGTTAACACAAGTTTAGTCAACCTTGGGTGTTTTCACTATTTACAAATATGCTTTAGTGATTTTGGAAGCATTGTGTGGTGTTTTTATATGGATTTAGGTTCGAGTTAAGGTGAAATGTGGTCTACC
This sequence comes from Sequoia sempervirens, assembly GCA_007258455.2. Lineage (NCBI taxonomy): Eukaryota > Viridiplantae > Streptophyta > Pinopsida > Cupressales > Cupressaceae > Sequoia > Sequoia sempervirens. Next base: position 165,206,632 of record VDFB02353493.1, on the reverse strand, counting down.
TTCATTTCTTTCCATTGAAAAAATATTTTTGTACCTACCTAATTGAAATTTACATGTTTGAGGTGCATAACCAACCTTGTGAATTGTTTTCAAAGTTGAAGATGGTATATATGAGTGTTGAGTTGACAAGTGATGTGTGTAACATGAAGTTTTGAGATGTAAAGTGTGAAAGTGTGAAATGCAGTGTGAGATTTAATGCCTAAGACTACTGGAAGCAGCAAAAGGTGTCTACATTCTATAAAGAGAGTGCAAATGTTTTGGTGAAACAATGGTGGATCTTTTTGTTGCTCTAAGATGGATTTCTCATTGTAACCATATTCTATCTTCTTTCTAATCTAGCAATGAGCCATTGGCAGTGATCCCTTCTTTTCTTTTGGGTAGTGAGTTTATTGTATTCGGTGTTGCAGTTACTTTATATTATGAGCTAATCCTCACCATGGTTTTTCCCTTCTTGGTTTTTTCACGTAAATTTGGTGTTCTCATGTGTTTGGACACATTTACATTACTATTTTGCATGTTTACATTCTACTAATGCATGCTAAGGGTTTGATGGTTGTTAAGAATTTAAGGACTAATATAGATATGAATATTAATGAGGGTTTTTGATGTTTTAATGTACAACTAATTTACCCCCCCTCTAAGTTGTCTTGTGAATTCAACACCTTTTAGGTTTTAATTCAATATTATACCTTGTCCAAATCCATCAAACCCCCGCTACCTTAATTCTTAAATGAAATATTATGGAAAAGCACCATTGAAATCTTAGGTGAATATTAGGGTTTCACTTTTACTATGTTTCACACTCATCTAGAATTATCCATAAAATAACTTAGGACTCCCACTACTTGAGTAATGTCTAGCCTTCTACAAATCATAACATACATTACATTTCCTATAATACTATCATAGGGTACTTTGGTCGTATCCTCCATCTCAAGAGACTTTGGACAATCCTCTACATAAAGATTTATCCCTTTCAACACAAGAACAACTAATTGTCTTCAAGTTGTCATGATGAATATCTTCAACATTGCATTCACATACTTACTCTAGCTCAACCAAATATTTTTGTTAGCTTTGTCTCTACTAATTTCCATTTCATAGGATATGCTGAGCTACACCTAAATCTTTCTTTTCAAGTTGTGATGACAACTAAGACTTAAAATTTGAAACCAAACTTTTATCTTTACCAAAAAATAACATATCATCTTTACATGCAATGCACTGATGAGAATACAATCATTTACAATTGTATAGTAAACACAAAGATCAAATTTAGATCTCAAAAATCCCAAACTCAACACTTGAAGATGTCAAATTTTTGGTATCACATCCTAGGAGATTTCTTACGACCATAGAGATACTTTTTAAACTTGCATACCAGATGTTATTTACCTTTAACTATGTATTGTCTAGGTTGTGACATATAGATATATTCATCCAAGTCACCATGAAGGAAAGATTCTCAAAATATAATTAATTACCAAAATTAAATGCTAGGACTTGCAAATTTTGAGACATCTTAATCCCAATAGTTGGTTCCTATAAAATAAGTTTGTAAGAGAAGTAGGTTAGAGCCTACAAAGAAGATCTAGATATATATAAGCAAAAAAAAATTGTGGTTTTCTCCTATAGGGGTTTCCATGTAAATCATGTATTCTTCTTGTGTGCTTAATCACTATATCTTGCATATGTTTTATTGGTGTGGTTGATTACGTTTTAAAGTATTACTACTATGATTGATTAAGTTGTGAAAATTAAAATATTTTTGTTATATTGCTTCAACCCCCTTCTCAGTATAACTGTGTGTTTTATCATGAATGTGTCAAGTATCCACATATTTAAGGTCTATAGGTATAAAATACTATGATTTTAATATAATCTAAGTTAGTGATAGAAAATTGAGCTTGGGTATTGTGTCAAGTGAACTTGATTAGTTATTTGTAGAAGATGTATGTAAAATATCTTTACTATTCTTTAATGCACTCATTAGTATTACACTCTCAAGTCTTGTAGAGCTTAAAGTGTAGAAGATAGGATCTAATTTTATTTCATTGGCTTTATCTTGTCCTTGTTTCAATCATAGGGCTATCATGTAAGAACTCTAAGTTCTCCTAACTGCAAACTCAGAATGTTTGAAACTAACTTCTTGTTTTGTGATTTTTTGTGTTTTTGTTGAATATATGCTTTTTTGTATTTTTTTGAAATATAATGCCAAGCGTGAAATAAAGTATTGGAAAAGAAAATATTAAACTACCAGGAAACTCTACTGCTGCAATGAGATGATTGTATTGATTCACTTTCAAAATATTTTACAATAGGAAAATACTCGAATGTAAGAAGGGCCAAAATATTAAGTCGGGGTGACTGGCAGGCATGGCTAAAGATGATAAGTAAATCATCCTACTGCAAATAATTGTTTCTCCTTCATTTAAATCATGTAATTCTCTTCACCTATACTGGGTGCCTCTAGTCATGAAACAAAACCCTCAGAAAGCAAGGAATTTCTACCCTAGAAGAAAACATGCCTCCCTTGAGGTAGCATGATTGTAGGTACAAATGGTATAGCCTTGTGAAGTTTTCAACAACACTAAAATCAAATCTATGGAAGTGGCCGCCTCTCACAATGATAGATATGCCTAAAAACCCTACTGAAATCTCTCTAATATGCTCAAACTTGACTCCTGGTTGAAGCCAACTATGAAGCAACTTCAAATGATAGTCTCATAGCCTTAGGATGCTGATACACTAAAGGAGCTACACTCTCCAATGTTGATACACTCCAGAAAATATAGAAACCATGATCTCTTCTCTCCAAAATGCCAAAGAGTTCTCCCAAATTTGTTTCTCAAATGCTCATAATATCGGGTCCTCCTTTCAACCTTTTATATTTCCTCTTCAAGGTACAATTTTCACTTTGCCCCTTTTGTTCTTTTAAAATAATATAAAATTCACACTTTAGGACCTTATAATGTCTTGAAATTGGCACCCCAAATAAATAATTAATTGGTCACCTTTTTAATGATAAATTGACCCCTCAATTATAAAGTACGGACATAATGTTAAAATATAACATTAAAACATTAATTATTATTAAAGTGACCTTTAATAATAATTAAACATTATATCATAGGAAAAAATCCTTGTTTCTCTAGGCCAATTGAAAGTCAAGGTTAACACCAAAAATTCTATCTCAGTCAAGTGTCCTACTATAAATAGTAACCCTGGCAGAATGACTTACTATAAATAGTAAGTATGTAAAATTGAGCTTTGAATCCCCTACGAAGGCCAAAACTTAAACTCCCTAAACTTTGAAGAAGAATAAAACTATCAAATGATTGAGTTTCTACCACAAAGAACCTCTATCCAATCCCATTAGCCTACAAGGGTTGACTGATAGGATAATCCCATTGAACTACTAAATTCTAGCTAGGAGGGGACATTAGAGTCCGCCCTCCCTAAAATTACTTGTCCCCAAGCAATCTCAACTCTAGATGTTGCAGAATCTCCTCACTCTCCCATGTAGCATCCTCAACCAAAAAGTCCTTCCATTTAATCAAATAATCCTTAATGACCTACCTCCGCAACTATCTCTCTTTGACATCCAAGATGGCATCATGTACTAGAATCAGTTTCCCCTCATCATCCAGGGGTGGTAAAGTTGTGGAAGGAAGAACACGATGTCCTAATTCCTTCTTGAGGTGTGACACATGAAACACATTGTGTACCTTACTATTTGCGGATAATTCCAACTCGTAAGCCACCTCACCTACCCACTTGATGATCTTGAAAGGGCCATAATATTGTGGCTTAAGTTTCTCTGCACCAGTCTTCTTAAGAGTGGAATGACGATAGGGTTGCAACATCAGATACACCATTTTTCCTACCTCAAAAGAACACTCTACTCTCTTCTGATCTGCATACTACTTTAGCTAATTTTGTTCCTTCTAAATATTCTCACGAAGATCCCTCATAATATCCTGGTTCTCCTACAAAAGATCCCCAACACTAGGAACTCTACTGTCACTCAACAATAAGTTAAGAAAGCTAGGTGCCTTATAACCATAGAAGGCCATGAACGGTGTCATCTAAATTGATAAATGGTAAGTGGTGTTATAGCAGTATTCATAGAGGTGAATCCACTTTATCCAAGCCTTTTTTTCCCTGCAATATAATTCCTAAGATATCCCTCAACCCATTTATTTACAATCTCAGTTTTTCCATCTTTCTGCGGGTGGTAGCTAATGCTCGGAGTAAGCTCAATCCCACATAGTCGGAATAACACCTACCAAAAATTGCTCAAGAATCGACTATCCTTGTCACTAACAATGCTCTGAGATAACCCATGCAATTTGAATATCTCTCTGAAAAATAACTATGCTACATGTGTAGCTGAATATGTAGTTGCTATCGGGAAAAAGTGAGCATAATTTGTAAGGCGATCAACAACTACATAGATGTAGTCTCTACCCTGGGACTTTGTGAACCCATAATAAAATCCATTGACAAGCATTCCCACTTCCTATCAGGAATTGGAAGTGGCTGAAGTAACCCTACAGGATAGGTGTGTTCATGTTTATTCTATTGACAAACAAGACACCCTTTGACATACTGAAGAACATCTGACTTGAGTCCTTTCCAAGTGAAATGCTCACAAACCTACCTGTAAGTTTTGAAATATCTGGGATGTTCTTCCATGGGTACATCATGGAAGGTCCTCAATACTGTCCTCTTCATCTCTGATCCTGGGGTTAAAAAGATCCTTCCTTTGTAAATGATGAGTTCATTTACAACTGAGTATCTTTTGTCCTCCATCAAACCCTCAACTATGCTAGAAGCCCAAGATTCTTTGGAATACTCTATTGTAATAAGATGTATCTAATCCTTTGCAATCTCAACCATGGAGCTCAAATGCAGTCAACGATACAAGGCATCAACAACAACATTTTGATTCCCCTTGACATAGGCAATGTCAAAATCATATGATTGCAAAATACTGACCCACTTATGTTGATGATCATTGAGGTCTCGCTGCCCTAGGAAATGTCTTAGGCTGTTATGATCTATCCTAACACAAAATTTGTTTCCCGCTAGGTATTGCTTGAATTTGGCCAGCACATGCATGATGGCTAGCATCTCCTTTTCATATATACTATATCTCCTCTTTGGTCCTCTAAGCTTCCTACTCTTGAAAGCAATAGGGTGCTTATCTTGCATAAGTACATCACCAATACCCTTACTAGAGGTATCACACTATAGCTCAAAGGGTCTAGTAAAATATAGTAATGCAAGGACTGGGCACGAATTCATCAATTGCTTAAATTTCTCAAAACACTGTTGTGCCTCTTGATTCCAAATGAATGCCCCTTTCTTTGTCAAGTCTATAAGTGGTGTTGCATGGCATGAATATCCACTGAAAAATCTATGGTAAAAGCCACACAAGCCCAAAAATCCTCTGAGTAAGGTTCTCAAGAGTAGGCTACTCAAAGATAGCTCTGACCTTGTCAGGATCCATACGCACACCCTTTGCACTGATAATATAGCCTAAGTATAGCAACTCAGTCATGCCCAAATCACATTTGGATTCCTTGGCATACAAGGACTCTCTATCCATAATACCCAACACCGCATCCAAATGGGAAATGTGCTCCTCCCAATTCTTGTTATATACCAAAATGTCATCAAAGAATACTAGTACAAACCTCCTTAGCTATGACTGAAAGACCCTGTTCATGGTCGATTGGAAGGTATTAGGGGCATTGGTTAGCTTGAATGACATAACCACAAACTCAAAGTTTCAACAATGACATTTGAATGTTTTCTTCTCGATGCCCTACTCTTTGAACCCGATCTGGTGATAACCCAATCACAAATCTATTTTCAAGAAACAACAAGCACCGTGAAGTTCATCAATCAACTCATCAATAAGAGGGATAGGCTACCTATTCTTAATTGTTCTCTTATTCAACACCCTGTAATCAATGCACATCTGAAGTGTACCATCTTTTTTCTTCACCAAAACTATTGATGAAGCAAAAGGTGATTTGCTAGGTCTAATGTGCCCCATAGCAAGCATCTCCTTAATTTTTTCTCAATCTCATATTTCAGTTGCTTGGGGTGCCTATAAGGAGTAATTATCATGAGTTTGGAACCCTCCTCAAATTCTATTATGTGCTCAATCCCTCTATCTGGAGGTCTACTAGGTGGAATATCACCGAACACCTTCCCGTGCTTAATCCTCAACTCCTATATGTTTGGATGATAATCTAATTTTTGTTTCCCCTCTTGTGATGGCATCAACATACACTCAACTACCCACTCAATCTGATCATGGCGCATGAGCCTCTGCATTCTCCTAAATGATATCATCCTAAAACTACTATCTCTTATGGCTTTTAGTATATGAGTCTTCCTGTCCACCTTAAACTTCATCTCCATGTTGTGAAGGTTAAGGGTAAACTCACCAATGTCATGAAGCCATTTCATTCCCAAAACCATATCAATGTTGCCCATATTTACCACATAGAAATCTGCCTTAACTCAAAATTATTTAAGTGCATAGGAAGATCTAGAATCATCCTATCACACTTAAGAGTGTATCCATCTGCAATCTTCACTCTTATGCCTTCAAATTCCTTTGTCCAAATCCCACACCTCTCAACCAACCTAAACATCAATGAAATTATGTGTGGCACCTATGTCGAGCAAAGTGATAATATTTTATCCTGCTAAGACCCCACGAATCTTGAATGAGCCCTCCTGTCGTATGCTAGTGAGGCATGCCTCTTGAAGATTCACTTTCGCTTCCTGTTCACCCTCATTTTCGGACTTCTCTACTTTATGCTCAACTTTTTCTACCCCTGAATTTTCTGGATCAGATTGTTGGTTTGGTTTTTTAGACTTATAATCCTAATAGAATTCCCACATTATTTTGTTATCCTTACCCTTAGGCCTCAAAGGATAGTCATGGCTTGCATCATAGGGCCCTTTGCAGTAAAAGCACAACTTTTTCTTGCACAAATCGTTGAGTGTATCTCAATCTAGGGCTATTGCTGATTTTCCCTTTGAATATGATTTTTCCTTCTTCTTGGAGAAGGATTTGTTGTCCATGTGTGAAGAGGATCCTTTCGATGAGAAATTTCTTTGTGGGGTTGCAAGTTCCATACTTCTATCATTTTTCACAGCCTCCTACAAATTCGGTGGGTCAAAAGCTTTTATCCACCCTCTCAATGGTTCCAATAGGTCCTCTATAAATAACACAACTAATCCCCTCTCATAAATATTAGGAACCATGACTAATATTTTTTGAAAGTCACCAATGTAACCCTCCAAGCTCCCAACCTGCTTGAGCTAAGCCAAATCCCTGAAATCTATTTCTAGATCCTTCTTATCAAAGTGTTCAATCAATCTATCAATGAATTCTTGATAAGAAGTGATGCGGGTATGCTGCAGCGTGACAATTCCATGGTACCACCATCATGGGCTACTCCCTCCAAATGTAAAGTGTCATATTTTATTGCATCCTCCTCTGCCATGGGTTAAATATTTAAGAAAGTTTCTAACTTGTGAAATCAAGCCTGAGTTGTAACTGTCCCACTTCCATCAAATGTAGGTAATGTGAGTTTATTAGTGACATGTCTCAAGTCATTGTTTTGGTCTCTTGGTCTTCGATTTTATTTCTTTCTTTGTAGTGCTCTCTCCTTTGATTCACAAATATGTCAAAGTTTATGCATTCCCTCACCTGTGATGTCAATAACTCGCATTCATCATTTGTTTCCATAAGGTTATCCGCAAGCATTGCCTCACCCTCTTCTTCAACATTTCCTTCTTTTGGTGCATTTCTCAAAAAGGTAGGGCATGTAGGTCTATCAAAGGTATGGGTGGGTGTTCTATGTGCCCTAGGAATCCCAACCACACTCTTGTTTTCCTCTGGTTCATGATTTTTTCTTCCCTAAGGATTAATTTTTTGCATCATTATTGTAAGTGCTTGCAAAGCATCTGCAAACTACTCTTGTCATGTTTCCATGCGTTTAAAATTTTATCATGCTTCCCTTTCTTCATTGTTTCCCCTGCTTCTAGCTTCATTTCTAAGCTCATTCTGGGGTGGACTACCACCACGTCTTTCACCCATTGTGTCGGATGAACCAACCTTAGTACCATGTTTTCTTGCTACTATTGCAACTGAAAAAAGTGTCATGTTCAGGATAGGGTTGTGGCCACTATTTTTTATTTTCTGCCTTCCCTTGCAATATACCATTTCTACATGTCACTTTTTTACATCAACAGAGTTGGATTCAAACCCTAAGGTTGGGAAGAAAATTCTCTAATACCACTATAAGAACTCTCAGTTCTCCTAACTACAAATTATAAATTGTTGAAACTAATTGCTTGTTTTGTTTTTTGTTTGTTTTTCATTTTTGTTGAATATATACATTTTTTGTGGTTTTTTGAAATATAGTGCCAGACATGAAATAAAGTACTTGAAAATAAAATATTAAACTACCAAGAAACCCTACTGCTACAATGAGATGATTTATTTATTCACTTTCAAAAGCTTTTACAATAGAAAAATGCACTAATGCAAAAAGGGCCAAAATGTTAAGTTGGGGCGACTGGAAGGCGTGGTTGAAGATGATAGGTAAATCGTCCTACTGTAAATAATTATTTTTCCTCCATTTAAATCATGCCATTCTCTTCACATGTACTATTCACCTCCAATCATGAAAAAAAACCCTTAGAAAGCAAGACGTTTCTTCCCTAGAAGAAAAAATGCCTCCCTTGAGGTAGTACAACAACAATTACAAATGATATGACCTTATGAAGTTTGTAGCAACACTAAAATTGAAGCTCTGGAAGTGGTCGCCTCTCACAATAATAGATATGCCTAAAAACCCTACATAAATCTCTCCAATATGCTCAAACTTGACTCCTAGATGAAGCCAACTGTGAAGCAACTTAAGCTGATAGTCTCACAACCTTAGGATGTTGATACATTGAAGGAACTACACTCTCCAATTCTGATACACTCTAAAAAATACAGAAACGATGATCTCAGCTCTCCAAAATGCTAAAGAGTTCTCCCAAATCAGTTTCTCAAATGCTCATAAGATCAAGTTAACTTCTCTTTTCAACCTTTTATATTTCCTCTTCAAGGTATGATTTTCACTTTGCCCCTTTTGATCTTTTAAAATAATATAAATTCACACTTTAAGACCTTACAATATTTCTTGAAATTGGCGCCCCAACTAAATAATTAAATGGTCCCCTTTTTAATGATAAATTGACCCCTCAATTATAAAGTGCAGATATAATGTTAAAATATAACATTAGAGAGGGATAAAATGTTTGAAAGAGGCTCTGCAAATTATACTTGTTAGGTGTGTGAGAAGACTCTTTTGTGGAGGAGGCTCAACCCTCCTCCACATCTCGTAATAATTTTTGTTATGACTATTCATTCCTTGCTGCAAGCATGTTGGTTTCATATTTGGCTGTGATTGTGTGGGATGGGGCCTTCGTGTCGACGACCCTATTAGGTTGTGGCCACATGTGTGAATTTCTTGTAGGATGTAGAGGTGATGGCCGATGATACGAACCCTCCAAGAGTATCTATTAATGATGCCATTGCCTCGTTGGCTAACAATGTTCTTGCTAAATCCTTTCGTGACATTATTGTTGCAAGTGTGGGAAGTTGTCAGAGGGTGCCAAATTCTTGATTGGTGGGTGTGTCATTTTGCTACAAGATGGAGAAGGAGAGAAATGTAAGCACCCCTCCTCTCAACCCTTGAGATTTGTCTTGATTCCTAATGCTTCTCTAGATGAAGCGATTATAGAAGAAGAGTCTAGACTAGTGAAAAAAACAATTATTTTTGCGGTTTTTGATCCTTCTAGGGTTTTGACAAAGAAATATATGGAAGAATGGTTTCAAAATGTATGGGAGAAAAAGCTTGGGTTGCATTTTTATTATTGTAGAATGATTCAAAAGGGTTTATATGTGATTTTATTTAATAATAATATCTCTCAACTAGAAGCCATTAAAAACAAATTTGGAATGCGAGCATGGTTGTTTTTCGGGCCCTGGCCTAGAATCCAGATGATATCAAATATGAGGTTTTGGCTCTCTCCAACCTTAGATGGTTAATAATTAAATGTGTTCATCCTCGGTTGTGGAAATTTGTTTCACTTCTTTTGGATCCATACGGGGATGTTTTGAAAATTGATGATACTAAGATGCCATTACCGCATTTTGATCCGAGGGTACTGATTTCCCTATCTCTAGGCAAGGAATTGTCGGGAGTTCTTGAGATTCATTTAAAAACCGATATAATTTTCTATGAAATTGAAACCCTAGGAGGGATAAATGTGTGTTATCTTTGTAGACGTGAAGGCCACATTAGACGAAATTGTCTGTTAATAAGGAATAAAAATAATCTCAAACCCGCCTCTGGCAGAGTGAACAAGAAGAATAAGAGCAATAAAAAACCCTCTAAAGCAGAGGTTCGAGTGGAGAATGATGTTAATAATTGTGGGGATTTTTCTCATTCAGTCCCCACTTCACAACACCTTGATGATAAACTTTCTCCATCAAAGACTAACAAAAGAACTAGCAGCACCTCTCCACTTCATGGGGAAGTTAACATGGTTGGAAGTATCCCCCTAACTATTGTTGTTGAAGATAACCTGACTTCTCTTATACATTTGGAGAGCACTACATGTCAAAATGGAATGGAAGGGCCCATGTCTGAAAACATAAGAAACTCTACTAAATCAGATGGTAACTTAAAACTCAATGCACAACAATTGGCTCTATTGGATGTTGTGGTTGTGTTGCTGATATTTGGTTGTCATTGATGTCAACACTATTATCATTAATGCATTTGAAGTTGTATATGTCAAGGATATTGAGAAAATTATAAGAAATGATTTGCAGGTTGTTAGGATTGAAGTGAAGTTCAGTATGTCGGTAAGATCTATACGTTGATGATCAAAGGTTTTGGACTAAAGCATTCGTTTATGAGTATATATATTTTATCCATGTTGAGTTTTAGAGATCTGCATGAAAATTTGATCGAGTTATGAAGATTCTCATTCTGACAATTTTTTTGTTGCTTCAGTTGGTGATCCTAACTAAACATGATGCTATTTTAGTTAGTTCAGTTGTTGCAAATGCTTCTCTTGTGATTCATGATGCTTTTGGATGTTTCTAGATCATGCTCTATCTTTGTTGCACGTCCGCATTGATCGTTGTGCTCGTGGTTCGAGATTTTCTCTTGTGTGTTCATGTTTTCCTTGTTCTTGGCTGACATGGTGTTTGTAGCATGTTGTGGATCTTTGAGGAGTAATTATTTGAAGTGTCTTCATGTTGGAGGTGTTGTTTTCTGTCTTCACTAAGTTGTGGCTGACATTGGCTGATTCACATTGAAAATTATCTATTGATTTGGGCCAATAGTTTGTATTTACTTTATTATTTCTTTGTGGTCGACTTGTAGTGATGAAATTTCATGTTGCAGATATATAAGACTAGTTGTTTATTTGAATTGAGGTGTGCAAGTGTGAAGTGTGTGAATCCTATGTGCGAATATTATTCAGATCATTTGAAGGTAGAGAAGAGTGTGAAGAAGAGTGAAGAAGTGTTCATGTGCTTAATCAGAACTGTAATCAAGCATTAGCAGATGCTATTTTCTCAGTTAAAATCTAGATGGTTGTAATCCGAACCTTTTTGTAAGACAGCGTGTCTTCCTTTTTAATTGAGCAATGAGCTCATGCAGTGTGCTTAAATACATGTGCATTCCCCATATTTCATCTTCATTATACTTGTAACAGGGTATAATCTTGTGGACTAACCACCGCCGTGGTTTTTCTCCTAATAGGATTTCCATGTACAAAAAATCTTGGTGTTATGTGTGTTTCTATGTGTTGATGGTTTATGCTTTCATGGTTAATAATCATATCTAAAATTAAGGTTAATAAGTTGAATAAGTTTTGAATTTTTGTGACAACTAATTCACCGCCCCCTCTCAATTTGTTTTCCCATGTATTGCCAACAATTAGTATCAGAGTAGGTTCCTTGGAAGAAGTTTAATAGCTTAAGGTGATCTAGGATGGATAGTTACAAGAAGGATAGTCTAAGATTTGATGGAACAAATTATTCTTTATGGAAGAATCGAATGGAGTGTCATTTGAGATGCATTGGTGAACCCTACTAGAGCATTACAAGTAATAGGTATATTCTTCCACCAAATAGTACTTATGCTGAGTATAATATTTGGGCTAAGGAAGCTTTGTTGAGTGCTTTGACTGATTCTAAGATGATAAATGTTATGGACTGAATACTGCACATGAGATCTGGAAAAAGTTGGAAACCTTGTATGAAGGTGATACTAATGTGAATATTGCTAATTTTCAAAGTCTAAAAAGGAAATATGAAAATTTGAGAATGGGTGATGATGAGAACATTAATACTTTCATGCAAAGAGTGAATGAAATTGTGTGTGGTATTAGATGTGCTGGTGGAAAGATAGATGAATCTAAGATTGTTGCTAAAGTGCTTAGATCCTTGCCTGATTCCTACAAAGTCAAAGCTAGTGCTATTGAAGAGCTTCATACTATAAAAAACTTAACCAGAGATACATTGGTTGGTAAGTTGACTATTTTTGGGTTGAGTGAATTTGGTGATGCCCTTCCTAAAGTTGAATCTACATTTAAGGCTACTACTTCCAGAAGAGATAGACATAGATATGATTTGGATGAGAGTTCATTTAGAAATACATTCAAGTATGAGGATGAGATCACACAGATTGTAGAAGAAGAAAAAGAGATGGAAGAACTGGAAGCACTTATTGTCAAAAGAGTACTAAGAGGAAAAGGTGAGTATGAAGGAAAATTTCCTCTTAAATGTTTTTCTTACAATAAGATAGATCATTTAGCATCAAGGTGTCTAGAAAGAGCTCCTAAACCAAGACATAACAAGCCTAGATTTCAGAAGAAGTGTTACTATTTTGTTGATGATGGTGTGATAGATGATGAATCTGATAAAGAAAACAAAAGTGGTGATGAATGGGTATTTATTGCTATCAAGGAAAATAATCATGTATCTACTGAATCTGTTGGTTGTACAAATGTGGAGAAAGCCCTAGCTGCTTGAGTTGAAGAGAAAGATGAATGGGTGATTGACAGTGGATGTTCACATCATATGAAATAAGAAAAAAAAAGTTTGTAAGCTTGGAAAATTATGATGGTGTTGTGAGATTTGGTGATAATACAACTGGTGTGATCCGTGGAAGAGGTTACATTTCTTTTGATGGTAAGCATAATACTTATGATGTTCTATATGTGGAAGGTTTGAATCATAATATTTTGAGTGTTGGTCAGATGGTTGATAAGGGATACAATCTTCAATTCATGGATGGAAAGTGTAGAATATTGAGTTCAAGAAATGAAATTACATTAGGTACAAAAAAAAAGGTAATATCTTTCACTTAAGTGTTGCTAGTAAAAGTTGTTTGATTGCTCAAGTTAATGAATGTTAGTTGTGGCATAGGAGAATGTGTCATGTTAACTTTGATAATATTATCAAGATAATTTCCACTAAGGCGGTGAGAGATCTACCTAAGTTGGTGAAACCTACTAATGACATATGCAAGGAATGTTAGTTGGGGAAACAAACTAGAATTTCATTTAGGAGTAAAAATAATTGTTCAAATGAATTGTTAGAACTGGTGCATATTGATTTGTGTGTTCTTGCTAGAATCAAAATTTTACAAGGTGATAGGTATTTCATGTTACTCATTGATGATTATTCTAGACTGGTATGGGTTTCTTTCTTAAGGGAGAAATTTGAAGCATTGGAAAATTTCAAGATATTTAAAGCTATGGTTGAGACAAAGACAGGTTTGAAGATTAAATGTCTGATATTAGATAGAGGTGGTGAATTCACTTCTAGTGAATTTAATTCTTTTTGTGAAGAACATGGAATAAGGAGACAATTATCTGCACCGTGGACCCCTCAGCAAAATGGAGTTGTGGAAAGGAATAAAAAAACAATTGAAGATGCTACTAGAAAAATGATGTTGGAAGGAAATGTCCCTCATATCTACTAGAGAGAAGTTGTGAGTATTGTTGTGTACACACTCAACTGGGTAAAAATCAAAGGTGATACTGGTAAGACCTCTTTTGAGCTATGGATTGGTCAAAAGCCTACTGCTAAATACTTCAAGATATTTGGAAGAAAGTGTTATATTAAAAGAGATGAAGACATAGGGAAGTTTGATGATAGAAGTGATGAAGGTATTTTTTGGGTTATTCTACTAAAAGCAAGGCCTACCAGTGTTACAATAAAATATTGAAGAAAATGGTTGAAAGTGAAAATTTCAAGGTTGATGAAGATTTAGGTACACTATATAGAACCTGTGGATATGATTATGATGATTAGGATGACAATACAAACCAAGGAAAGCCAGGTCAGACTACAAATCAAGTGCAAATCAATCTAGTGAATCAACAAGAAGGAGAAACTGGTGAAAGAATAGAAGAGAGATTAGAAGAGCCTGAAGTTGAAGAACATTCTAAGAAGACTCTGAGGTATGTGAGATTGAATCATTTAGAAGATAAAATTATAGGTGATAAGAACAAAGGTGTCTAGACTAGGAGAAAGATTGCAGAAGAATATTGCTTGATTTCAAAGACTGAGCTTACTAGTGTGAATGAAGCATGTAAATATGAGCATTGGGTTGAAGCAATGAAAGAAGATTTAAAATAGATTGAAAAGAATGATACGTGGATTCTTGTTCCCAGACCTAAGGATAAGAATGCCATTGGAACCAAATGGGTCTTTAGAAACAAAATGAATGAGCAAGGTGAAGTGGTTAGAAACAAAGAAAGACTGGTATGTAAAGGATATTCACAGATGGAAGGAATTGATTTTGAAGAAACCTTTGCCCCTGTTGCTAGAATTGATGTTGTAAGATTATTTCTTGCCTATGCTGCTCACAAGAACTACAAAGTTTATCAGATGGATGTCAAATCAGCTTTTCTAAATGGCGAATTGGAAGAAGTGCATGTTGAACAACTTGATGGATTCCACTTGACTGATAAGGAAGATATGGTGTGTCAGTTGAATAAATCATTGTATGAACTCAAGAAAGCCCCTAGATCATGGTATGCCAGATTGGATAAGTATTTGTTGAAGCTTGGATTTAATAAAGGAATTGTTGATAGTAATTTGTATTTCAAGATTAATCATAATAAAGATTTGATTGTTGAAGTCTTTGTTGATGATATCATTTTTGGAGGAGATGATAGATTTTGCATGAAGTTTATTGATGAGATGCAAAGTGATTTTGAGATTTCAATAATTGGAGAGATGAAATTCTTTTTGGTATTGCAAATTACTCAGCTAGATAAAGGGATCTTTATATCTTAGTCCAAGTGTGTGAAAGAATTGTTGAAGAAATTTGGTATGGAAGATATAAAGCCAGTTGGTGCACCCATGATGACTAGATGCAAGTTGAAAACAAATGATGATTCTCCAAAGGAAAATAAAACTAGATAGAGATCAATGATTAGTGGATTGCCTTACTTGACTGAAACTAGGACTGATATCATGAATGTTGTATGTATTGTTGCAAGATTTCAAGCTGATCTGAAGGAATCTCATGTGACTGTTGTGAAGAGGATTTTTAGATACTTGAAGGGAATTTTTGACTTTGGCCTATCGTATCCTAAAGATGACGATCTTACTTTAAGCGCCTTTACTAATGCTGATTGGGAAGGAGATGTGAATGATAGGAAAATTACTAGTGGTGGTGCATTCTTCTTGGGTAAGAAATTGATTTCATGGTTAAGCAAGAAGCAGGATACTATTTCCTTATCTATTGTAGAGGTTGAATACATTGTTGCTGCTAACAATTGTACTCAAGTCTTGTGGATGAAGCAAATGTTGAAGGATATCAAAGTTGTGTATGATGAGCCTATTTCTATATTCTTTGATAATTCAATTGCTATTAACATTTCCAAGAACCTAGTGTTGCATTCAAAGACAAAACATATATCTATCAAGTTTCACTTTTTGAGGGAGAAGTTAAGTGAAAAGGAAGTTAGATTGGAGTATGTTCCTACTAAGGAGAAAATTGCAGACATATTTACCAAACCATTTCCTAAGGATAATTTTTAGTATCTTAGAGGGAAGTTAGGGGTGATTACCCCTCCTAAGTAGAACTAAGGATGCATTTCTTTACATTAGTCCATGCATTTCATGGTCATACCTTGTTTCAGATTGATGTTGTGGTGGCTTCTACTTAGGGGGAGTAGTCAAATGTTCAGGTGTCTAGGTATGTGGTTTAGAGTTTGTGTAGAGCTTAGAGATCTTTGTCATTGATGTCAAAGGGGGAGAAGATTCATGTGAAAAATTGTGATTATCTAGTTTAAAGAGCCTTGTGGGAAAATATCATGTGAAAGTGTTGAGGAGAATCATATCCTAAGGGGGGGTAAGTGTCAAGAGTTAGTTGCGTTAATGGTGTTTTTCACATCATGTGTTTCCATCAATTCCAAAAGGGGAGATTGTTGGATGTTTTGGTTTTTTTATTGATATGTGGTTGTCACTGATGTCAACACTATTAGCATTAACAAATTTGAAGCTGTATATGTTGAGGATATTGAGAAAATTGTAAGAAATGAGGTTGTCAGGAGTGAAGTGAAGTTTAGTATATTGGTAATATATGTACATTGATGATCAGAGGTTGTGGACTAAAGGGTTTGTTGCTAACTATATCTAGTTTATCCACGTTGAGTTTTAGAGATCCACATGAAGATTTGATCGAGTTATGAAGATTCTCATTCTGAAAGTCTTTTTGTTGCTTCAGTTGGTGTTCCTGACTGAAGATGATGCTATTTCAGTTAGTTCAATTTTTGTGGATGCTTCTCTTGTGATTCATGATGCTTTTTAATGTTTCTAGATCATGTTCTATCTTTGTTACAAGTTCGCATTGATTGTTGTGCTCATGATCTGATATTTTCTCTTGCATGTTCATGTTTTTCTTGTTCTTGGCTGACATGGTGTTTGTAGTGTGTTGTGGATCATTGAGGAGTAATTATTTGAAGTTTCTTCGTGATGGAGGTTTTGTTTTGGGTCTTCAATAAGTTGTGGTTGACATTTATTGATTCACATTGAAAATTATATATTGATTTGGGCCGACAATTTGTATTTACTTTATTATTTCTTTATGGTCAACTTGTAGCGATGAAATTTCATGTTGTGGATATATAAGAGCGATTTTTTATTTGAATTGAGGTGTGCAAGTGTGAAGTGTGTGAGTCCTATGTGAAAATATTGTTCAGATCATTTGAAGGCAGAGCATAGTGTGAAGAAGAGTGAAGAAATGTTCATGTGCTTAACCGGAACTGTAATCAGGCATTAGTAGATGCTATTTTCTTAGTTTGAAATCCAGATGGTTATAATCCTAACCTTTTTGTAAGATAATGTTCTTACTTTGTAATTGAGTAGTGAGCTCTAGGCAGTGTGCCTGAATACATGTGCATTCCCCATATTTCATCTTCATTATACTTTTAACAGGGTATAATCTTGTGGACTGACCTCCATCGTGGTTTTTCCCCTAACAAGGTTTCCACTCAAAATAAATCTTGGTGTTATGTGTGTTTCTAATGGGTTGATGGTTTATGCTTTCATGGTTAATTATCACATCTAAAAATAAGGTTAATAAATTGAATAAGTTTTGAATTTCTATGACAACTAATTCACCCACCCTCTTAGTTGTTTTCCCTTGTATTTCCAACAGGCTCTTCTAAGCCTAAGGTAGCACAAAAAATCCATTGATCCTAATCCTAAACTAGGTATAGAATTATATACATTTAATTATAAATACTTCAAGGAAAATAAAGATATGGACAATCAAAGTGATAAATGTTCTCTAGAAGGATCTAAAGATAAGACATTGCAAACCCTTGATGAGGTAAAGGATACCCTGAGTAGATGGGAGAGTCCCCCTAACTTGGAGGTAACCCTGAAAGGAGAATCTCTTGTTGAAAATAATAAGAGTCTAGTGTCTCTCCAACCTAAGGATTCAGGGAAAAAAAATTGAGAGGCCTCTATCTTTCAATACTATCTCTTTTGCTATTGGTAATGAAAAAGTGGATGAAATTTGGGTGCCTAGCATGTCAGGAATTTCTCCCACTCCCTTGATGGAGTGATGAGCTTAGATGGTTTTGCATCATAGTCAGGAATGGACTCTATTGATGACATAGACCTACTCTTTATTAGAGGTACCACTGATGGTGATGATATCCCCATGGAAGTTGCTATCAAGAAAAATCAAAGATATAGAAAGAAGAAGGGTTTAGAAGGGAGTCAGACTCTCTTAGATGTGAACTCCAATCACCCCTTGAAGGATAAGAGTAAAAAACTAAGTGGTATTTTTCCACCCAATGCAAAGAGAGTGGAAGCTGAACCCAAGATTCCTAAATGCTTTGATAATTTTAAGAGTGACAAAGGAAGTCCATCTAATGAATAGGTCTGGTGGAGGTTAACTATATTTCTTGGAATGTGAAGGGGCTTGAAACCCCAGACAAAAAACATTTGGTAAGAAAATTTCTTACTCAAAAGAAGGAAAAAGATTTTTTTTTTTGCAAGAAATCAACAACTGGTTTTACCCTTGATACAAGCTTAAGATTCATGTGGAATGAGGCCACTCAATTTGTTACAAATCATGAAAAAGGAAAAGGAGGGGCTGCTATTATAATGGCTAATAAATGGGCTCAACATATAATTTTTTTTGGGATTTCTCCTTGCAATAGGGTTGTTTGAGTGATCATAAAAAGGGATACATGTTGCTTTGGGGTGTGCTCGGTTTATGCTCCCAATGATTATAAGGAAAAAAATAAATTGTGGAATTAGCTCTATACTCTGCAAGATGTTCCTTGGATTATTGGTGGGGATTTTAATTTTGTGGAAAGAGATGAAGATTAATGGGGGGTAATAGGTTTTGAATAGAAAGGAAATGAAATTTTTTACTGGTGGAGAATGAAATCCAAGCTAGGGATAGAAGACCCTATTGGTGGAAAAAAGGATGCTACTCATAAGATATGGTTCACTTGGTGTAATTCCCAAAGGGGGGGTAGGAGAATTTACTGCAGACTTGATAGATTCTATGCTAGCAAGGCCTTTTTTTTGGTCTCACTAGTGTGTGATGGGTGTTTGGTGGAGGTATGCCCATATTCTCTTTCATACCATCACCCCATTAGCGCTAAATTATTTATGAAGGTTGGGTTCCCCAAGCCGTTAGGTTGCAACTTTGGTTTTTGTCTTAATACTAATCTTTTGAAGGATAGTGATTGTAGAAGTGCAATCTTTTGCCTAATGCAGATCAATAGATGGTTGTATAAATATATCTCTCCCATTGATAGATGGGAATTGAATATTGAAAGTTGGAAAAATATTTTCTAGAAAATTGGGAAGAAGAGAGCTAAGGATTGCTAGAGGATGGAGGCTACCCTC
The DNA here is from genome assembly GCA_007258455.2 of Sequoia sempervirens. Lineage (NCBI taxonomy): Eukaryota > Viridiplantae > Streptophyta > Pinopsida > Cupressales > Cupressaceae > Sequoia > Sequoia sempervirens. Next base: position 165,187,128 of record VDFB02353493.1, on the reverse strand, counting down.
CAAGACATGCTCTTACAAGCAGAATATGAGCTGCAAGCTATCCCTATGAATGAATCCCTCACTAGTAGATTGATCATGGCCAAAGATTCTCTCAGAAGACTCCAAAACCATAAGATCCAAGGTCTGAGAGTTAGAGCCAAGATGATTTGGATTGAAAATGGTGACAGAGGTACAAAATTCTTCTCTAGGTACATTAAGGAAAAGCAAGCTAGGGAACAAATTGATTGAATCTTTGTGGATGGATCCTTAGTGGAAAAACAGGGTGAGATAAGAGATCATTTTTTCCAGTTCTACAAAACTCTTTTCTCCTCGAAAGGGGAGAAGGAATCTAATAAATCTGCCAGAGAGTACATACATAAAACTATTCCAAAAAAGATCAGTGATGAAGTGGCATTGGATCTTGGGAGTGAGGTAACTTAGGAAGACATAAGAAAGGATATCATTTCCCTCAAAGATGACAAATCACTCGGGGCTGATGGACTTCCTATTGAGTTTTATAAAAAAATATTGGACTATATATGTGAGGATTTGTATTTGGTTTACAAGGAGTCCTTTGATATAGGCACACTTGGTAGCAAGATCAATAAAGGGATTTTCAAACTCATCCCAAAGGAGGGTGACAAATCTCTAATGAAGAATTGGAGGCCTATCACCTTGCTTAATGTCTCATATAGGATTTTTTCCAAAGTGTTGGTTGATAGAGTTGCTCTTGTTCTCCCTTCCATCATCAACTCCACCCAAATTGGTTTTATAAAGGGAAGATATATTCTTGAAAATTTGATCACCAGTTGGGAAGCAATAAATTGGGTGAATGTAACAAATCAGAATGCAAGTATGTTGCTCTTGGATTTTGAAAATGCATATGATAGGATTGAATGGGACTTTCTATTTTTGGTCTTGAAAGCATTTGGATTTCCAAATCCTTTCTGTCACATGGTTAGAACACTCTTTTAGGATGCCACTGCCCAAGTGTACATCAATGGTTCTCTTACATCAACAATTCCTCTTGAGAGGTCTATAAGATAGGGGTTCCCTCTTGCTCCGTCTCTATTTTTTATTGAATGGGACTTTCTATTTTTGGTCTTGAAAGCATTTGGATTTCCAAATCCTTTCTACGACATGGTTAGAACAGTCTTTTAGGATGCCACTACCCAAGTGGACATCAATGGTTTTCTTACATCAACAATTCCTCTTGAGAGGTCTATAAGATAGGGGTTCCCTCTTGCTCTGGATCTTTTTGTTATTGCCTTTGATGCTCTTCATTATGTTTTGAGGGATAATTAATTAGTCCCAAAGGTGAGAGGTATTAAGCTACCAGATGATAATGAACTTCTTAATTTGCAGTTTGTAGATGACACTTCTATTCTGTCAATCCTAGAAGAGGATAATTCGCTAACTTGATGGGGAAGTTGGAAGTATTTTGCACAGCATCTGGGGCTAAGCTTTCACCCTCAAAATCTTGGCTTTTAGGTTGGAAGGAAAAACCCCTGGATTGGCTCAATAAATTTGGGATTCAATGGGGTGGTCCCCAGAAACTTGTAAGGTATCTTGGAATACTGTTTGTAGTGGAACCAAATTTGAAAGAAATGTGGCACTGGATTAGAGATAAAATTGAAAGTAAAATTTCTAAATGGAATAGGAAATTTCCATCTCTTGTTGGTTGAATACAAATTTTTCAAAAGATCCTCTATTTTTATAATGTTTATTTTGCCTCTGTTGGTTTTTTAACTCTTATCAAATTAATGAAATTCAAAAAAAAAAAAGGGATTTTCTTTGGTCTAATGGTAAAGGGAAGAGAAAGAGGCATATGGTTAAATGGGACTGGTGTACCTTGAATAAATCCAAAAGGGGGCTTGGATTAAAGGATCTAAGGCTATAGGGCATTGCCCTGGCTACCAAATGGGTGACTGGGGCTCTGGAAGGGGAAGAGCCATGGAAAGTTCTTGTTAGACAAAATATGATTAATGTTGTTCCTAAACGTGTAAAGGCATGGAGGTCTCTTCCTCTCAGTGATATTTTGAGTAGTGAGCATGATATGTTACCATTAGGGTCTAAGGTCTTTAGGAAAATTTGGAAAGCCTAGGATGTGATGAAGAAGAATCTAGTCAATCACCACTTCACCAAGGGTGATTATGGGGTTATTCAGGATCATAGGTCCTTATGGTGGAATTTAAGGTATAATGGGAAACCCTTGGCTCTTCTCCAGGGTTGTTCTGCAAAGGGATGGGCCCAAAAATGTATCAGATCCTTTAATGATATTTTGAAAGATGGAAAAATGATAAATTGGAATGAGTTGAGTTCTAAATTCAATATACCTCATACTAATTGGAGAACTTATACTATCCTTAGGGAGGCTTGTAACTGGCTGAAGTTCCCTATGATTTCCAAGGTGGATGCTAATCAATTCAAAGAATTCCAATGGAAAAATGGTACTAACATAAGCAAGGATAAAGCTAGAGAAATGTATACCATGCTAATAGATCACATGGATATGATAGATCATTTAAACCAAATTTGGAACTTATAGTGGAATAGGGACCAATGGCATAATTTTTTTAACTTTAACTGGTCAAAGAAACTTGAAGCTAAAATAGCTTGTTGCAAATGGCTTCTTATTACTCAGAAGCTCTCATTCAAGATTAAATGAGATGACATTGACATGTGCAACATTTGTAAAGTACCTGAGACAATTAAACACATCATTTTTTACTATGCCTTTGCAAAAGAAATTTGGCTCAAATTTTCTGTGATAAACAAGATATCTGGGGGAATGATGGACACCCTCTTGCTGTGAATTTTTTTTTTAATCATAACATAAAGATGGGGAAAGTTGTTGCTTTATTCTGGATTTGTCTTTCTTCTAGCATTTTTTGGTTCATCTAAAAGGAAAGAAATGAAGATTGTTTTCAAGGAAAGAGGAGGTTGCTTACTAAATCTTTTAGAAGACCCACTTTCTACACTATTGCTATGTAGGTCTATATCATTGTAGCTATTTCAAAAGACAATTTTTGGAGCTATTTGGAGAACACACAGGTTACTATTGACATTATGGAGGGTAGGTATGGGAATTTATGGCCTGAGGGTCATCCAAGGGTTGATGTTTTCATGAAAGCTCTTCAAGATTTTCGATAAGATCTTGCAGATGAACAGGGTAAAAAGACTAGTAAGATGGGACATACAATATTGTTGACTAATGAGGAAATGGCTATTGGTGAGGCTCTAGTAGTTCTAAGTGTTGGTCAAGAGGCAACCTAAAATACTTTATGGATAGTCTTCCTTTATGATTATATCCTTTTTGTGTAGTCTTGATGCTTATAACTCTTTATAGTGCTTTATTCTACTAGTGGTTTTTGTATATATCTGTATATGATGTAACTAATACAGGCTAATACAAGATGGCAAATGGACTCTATGAGGTTCCTCTCTAGTGGACTCTTACTTTGATAAATGTAATTACGTAGTTTGGGGGGTTGTGGTTCATACTTGGGATTTTTGATATTTTGGGATCTTTGTTTTGTAACATGGGGGGGCTATTTTAGCTGATGAAGCTATGAAATCTATGATACTTTGACTTGTATTCTCTGCTCCTTTTTATACATAATATAAAAAAAAATATAACATTAAAAAATTAATTATTATTAAAGTAACCTTTAATAATAATTAAACATTACATCATAGGCATAGATCCTTATTTCTCCAGGCCAATTGAAAGTCGAGGTCAACACCAAAAAGTATATCTCAGTCATGCCCTACTATAAATAGTAGCCATAGCAAAATGACTTATTATAAATAGTAAGTATGTAAAACTAAGCTCTGAATCCCCTACAAAGGCCAAAACTGAAACTCCCTAAACTATGGAGAAGAATGAAACCGTCAAATGATCAAATTTCTACCACAAAGATCCTTTATCCAATCCCATTAGCCTACGGGGGTCAACTGATAGGCTAATCCCATTGAACTATTGAAGTCTAGCTAGGTGGGGACATTACATATCATCTCACCTAATTGATTTGATCCTCAAGTTTGGGTGTTGTGTCATCCCTTATAATTGAGGATTGCAAGAAATAGAACCAAAAATCCCTTGAACACTTAAAATGCCCCAAAGTATTAGGGAAGAATTCACTTGAGTGGGTGTGCAACATGATTTATAAATAGAAAAATAATTAATTCCATCTCCTTACATCTCAATGTTACATCATCTCTCCTTCAAAAACCTTTGGCTAAGAAATATGAGAGGTACACAATATTGTAGATTGAAGAGAAGGGGAATACAATCTCTTAATCTTATATTATACCAATTTATACTAATATGGTAGATAGGGAAAAAATAATTTACTTAGTTTAAATGTGTTGAGTTCTTTTTAACCATTATCTTATAATTTCACTAGCAAGCTAGTATGGAAACAACTTACTTTAAAAAACACAAACAACTACATTACCAACTAAAATTTAAGTTATTTGTCTTTTCTCTTAGATCACTAAGAGTGTCTTATTTGAACTAGATTCCCAATGCAAATGGTCCTAATCTAGGAAATGCATAAAAATTGGTTGATTGAATCTATTGGTAAGTAAATGTATGAATGAAGAGAGAGAGTTTATGGACATTTAGTAGGAACCAAATGAAATGTGGAACCTAAATAAGTTGGATGGTGTAGGAGATCAATAGGCTCATATGGAATAGTTTTTGGTTATTGATAGGATAAAGAGTTAAATTTTGATTTCAAGACATTGCCACACCCATAAGTTGAATGTTAGTTTAAACATATATATTTCCTACATAGAAAAAAAAGAGAGAAAGGACGATATAGATAAAAAACATGTAGATACTTGCTAAAATATAGAAAAATGATGAGCATAAGTATGACATTGATTTCTATGAAAATTAATTATAACAAAAAATAAAAGGAAAAACTTGAGGTGGGTAGTGATTCATTAGTTTTTTGAAGAGGATATTCTTATTGAAGCTTAAATCTTGATAGCTAAAAAATGGTTATGACTAATGGGAGATTCCAAAGGTGGTCAAATCCCAAATTATGCTTTTGACTTAATGAAAACCAATATAGTTTAAAGTGAGGGAATTTAGGAATGTGATTATGGTTAGTTAAAAAATAGGTGTGGTTCAACTAAATACCTGGACAATCAAATAATATGGATAATCAAAATATAGTGACAATTATGAGTATGATTTCATTTTAATACAATAAAATAAAAGGAGGAAAAATAGATAAAAGAGACCCCAAGCCAAGAGAGGATTGTAAATTAATATTGAGCAATATACTTAAAAAATGAGCAAATCTTCACATTTAAAATCTTCCCCAAATCAAGATTGACTCAAGTGGATAGGGATCCCAAGGTATAGAAGAAGGAGAGGAATGAGTGCAAGTGGAGGAGCTTGAGAGGAGTTTCTTCCACGAAGAAGATTTTAGATCATGAATTTTTAATAATACACATATTATATGGTGGGTGTAACAAAATAAAAATAGAATGATTTAATGGCTTCCTTATGTAAAATGTGAAAAATTATTAAATGGAGAACAATGAAATTACAAAATAAATTAAATAAAGACTCAGAAGAGTTTTCTTGAAGACAACTATTTCCAATATAGAGGATCTTGATGACTAAATATCTCCAAGTGTGTGCTAAAAATAGGAACCAAAGTGAAATCTCTAGAATTCAAAAAGAGTGAAGATCTTCTAAAATTTTGCAACATATGATATAAGAGTTGAATCCTTGATCAAGCAAGCATGAGATATATTAAAGAGTAAAATTGTAAGAGTAATCTTGTCAAAACTTAGGATGAAAAAAATAGAAGATAAATGGCATTTGAAAGATTGGAACCCTTTAAGAGAAATTGATTTCATCTTTTAAAGAAAGATGAGAAGCATTTGAAAATGGAAGAAATTGACTAGAGAACTTTTCACACCAATATAAAAGTCAACAAGAAACTATAGTAGGAAGTCACAATATTGAGTCATACTATGAAAGTTTTGTGGTCATCATTTGACTCTTTTTTGTTCTTAAGGGGATGCTAGCACAATTGCAATGAAATCAATGTGATTGTGCGAGTCCTAAAAGTTAGCTTTTATAAACAATGACAAAAATGTGAGAAAATAAAGACGTATACAAGGGAGGAATTATAATTTAACAAAAATAAAAGTTTTAGTATAATTTGACACCTTTTGGATTGGGTGTAAGGTTGCTACAATTAGTTAAATGTGATCTAAGTCATGTTACTAGAGAAAACACTAAAGTGACTCTAAGTTTTAATGTGAAAATTTTAGGGTATTCAATTCTTAACATTATGATATCAAGAGGTTGAGGCAAGTGATTAAGAAACACTCAAATAGTACTTAGAAAACTTATAAAAGGTATCATAATTTTCTTGATATTGATATTGCCCTATTTGCAAAAGGTTAAAGAAGGATGTGTAGTATTAGACTGCATTAAGGATAAGTGTAGAGAAATGATGAGCCAAAAGAAGGTCATAAGTGACAACTTTTCTTTTTGAAATCAATGAAATTTGAACCTTGATGCAAAATTGTTTGATATTTACATATACAATTTGAGTATATAATAATAAAAAGAACTACATTGTGTTGCCTATAATTTCTAGACTTTATTAAATATTTTTAAAAAGGGTCAAGTTTAATAGTATTAAATATTGAGTGCACACAAATGTAATTATATTTAAGAGTTCTCTTTATGTATCTAAATTATTGAAAACAAAATTGTGTGATGTTTCAAAGAAAATGCATTTTGATCATTCAACATGCTCATCACTTCTAAAAAATAATTAAAATTTAGAAAGCATTTTTTAGTGTGTAGAATAAAATATAAAACAATCTTATATAATTTTTTAAAAAGTAGATAAACAAATAGAAAATAAATGAATGAAAATATTTTCTTACAACATATAAAGACACTATTTATTTTTATATTTTATTTACAAACCTATATTTAACTTATAAAATAAGAAATACTATAATGATGTAAAACTATTTTTACAATAAAATATATAATACTTAAAAAAATAGAACCAAACATAACATTGCACACTTAACAATTACCTAAATACTATCATACACAACTACTATAATATTTCTATACCCAAAACAATGAAACATATAATATTTAATCATAATGAAAAGTTTTTCTTTTTTATAATGATTTTGATCTCTTTTTAAACCCATCTCCATTCATATATCCTTTAGAGGACTACAAATAACGTAGCACACAACATTCATTAAGCATTCAATTATACCATTTCATGATTCTGGTAACCTAAAACGTCATTTTATTACATTTTTCTACTCTAATAAACTAATGGTGTCCTGTGAAAGCCTTTCAATATCATTTTTTACTTCATAAAATGGCGCTATATATATATATATGCACTGTAACAACAGGTATGATTATATTTTATGGAAACAGTATGACCCTCAAATCTCGGATGACCCATTTAAAAAACACAGAGTCCAAAAGCAGAAGAAATCTTAGTACGCGTGTTACATCAATGTGCCATGTGGATTGCATTTAAGGCCTCCATTCATCTACCTGTCAAGGTCTCATTTTATTTCCACATTCAGACGTATAGTTTTAAGTCCAACTCTGTGACTGCTAAGCCTGAGTTGAAGTTGGGAACAAAGAAGCAAGATGGCAACAAGCAGCGGTGCTCCTTTAAATGCAGAGCTTCTCAAGGCGGCTAAGATTATCCCAGGTGTTGTTGATGAAGTGGGGGAACGATTTTTGGACCTGAGAGTCCTCTACAGAGATCATATAGAGGTTTCAAGTGGTGTGGCCATGAGAGTGCAACAGACCCGCCAAAAACCAAGGGTAGAAATGAGGGGCAGTCCCTTTGGGACATCAGAAGATTTGTATACCATCATCATGGTGGACCCAGATGCCCCTACTCCCAAGGACCCTGCCTTCAGGTGCTACTGGCATTGGCTGCTTGTCAATATTCCTGGTGAAACACCTCCCACAACAGGTAAACACCATTGTTCTCTTTCATGGTTATTCGGATTATTTGTAAGGGTTTATCTATTGATAAGTAGGAGGTATTTTCCACAGCGTGTCAAATCTTGATGTTGTTATCAGGATTCAATTGTATGGTTTTAGAGTAAAACTTATTGACCCATGTTTCATGAGCAGTGATTCACAAAAACCCATCTCTCGGGATAGTGAATGGTCCACAACATCAGGATTCAATTCAAGATTCAATTGTATAGTTTTAGAGTAAAACTTATTGATCCATGTTTCATGAGTAGTGATTCACAAAAGCTCATCTCGTGATAGTGAATGGTCCATTTAGCACTCGTTGCATTAGGTGATGGGTGATGCTCACAGAGGTGAAGCACTAGGCCTTCCCGAAAGGGCACCCAAAGTGTGCTTAGCCACGGAGTTTTTTTCAAGATTAAACCCAACCACAGAATTTTTTCCATGATTAAACCCACTTAGCTTGCAACACCATTTGCTAAACCGCAGCATTTATCAAATCAGAATGAACATTTTTCAAAACAGACATGGCTTTATAATACAAAATTGTGCCACAGATTTGAATACAACTTTCTGGGAAAAGTGTTATATTAAATATTTCATTGGGTATTGTAGTTCTAATTATTGTTGTGAATATTATGATGTGCAGAGATATGGGATACAGGAAAAGAGGTAGTGTCATACATAGGTCCAGACCCTCCTCTAGGTTCCCACCGTTATGCTTTTCTTCTCTTCAAGCAGGTATGCCCATAACACACTTGTCTACTGGTATATATATATATATATATATAAAAGTTATACAGGGAACTCTACATAAGTAACAGGCTATTTTGTCATTCTTATTATTTCTTTATTGCTGGGATGTGTTCTTTTTCCATGAGTTTTGTTACTGAATATCAGGTTTTTTCTTTTGATTTATGTGTAGAAGGGAGAGATCAAAGTGGAACCTGTTGAGGACAGGAAGTTTTTCAATGTGAAGAATTTTATGAAGCAGCATGAGCTGAGCAGTCCAATGGGAGGGTCATACTTCTATGCCATGAAGGATGATCAACTTGAACACACAGGAAATCAGTCTCCTTTCATCACCCCCAATCTGCCAGGTTGATCAAATGTGAGCAGTTGAGATAGTTTTTACAGTAATAGACTAAAGAATTCTGTCAACATTAGTGTTTTGCAGAGTTTCATGAAGATGCAGTATGAAGATAATTGAGCAGTGTAAAATCCTATCACCTAAGGTGAGTATAAACAAATTTTCAGTGTTGTCATCATGTTGTGTAGATAGCTTGTATATAAGCTATAGAACTTCAAGTAGCTTCTAGTCTGAAGACAATTAAAACATTGCTAAATTTCTGAGTAAGGCTTATCAGTTCATTTTTCTCAATTTAGAGATATATTTTATATAATCAAAATGGATGCCTTTTCATATGGGCTTGTAGTACTACATCGTTATAGTTTTTAAATTTACAATGGATTTTTAACAGATTTTTTTGTATTTTGAACTTATTTAATGTGGTTTAAGTTTTGTTCAATGGTGAAAATTAATACCGTGCACTTTTCCCCTTTGTTTTGTGTTCATCTTTTGTCCTATGACTAAAGGGGAGAGAAAGTAAAATACTTAAAAATAAATTTCATATTAAATTATTACCATTTTTTAAATAACATAAATATTCTAAAAGGAAACATTTAAAAAAAGTTGTATATTTTAAAAAGAAACACTTAAAAATAAACTTCATATTAAATTCATATATTTTAAAAGGAAAAAATTAAAAATAAGATTATAAATGAGAGAAAAAAAAATGATTATAGAAGATTGTTCAAGCTTGAAATCAATTAGAAACAAGATTATAAATTATAAATGAGAAAATTCACACACACATATTCAAACATAGACGATTTTAACATATTATTTATTAAATATACATATTTATCAAATAAACTAAAAATAAACAAAAAAAATTATAAAATAGATATTTTTTACATATTATTTATTAACTAAATTTATTATATAATTTGGATTTATTATTTATTAAATAAATTAAAGAATAAATTTAAATTTAATTTTTTTAATAGATTATTTATTAAACAAATTTGTTGACCTGGGCTTGGTTTGGGCCTATCCCATAGTGAGATATGCCTAAGCCCAAATGTGGCCTAGGCTTGGTTTTGGTTTGTTGCATAGAGGGACATGCATAGTTTTGGTTTGGGCTCGTCACATAGAGGGATAGGCCTAAGCCCAAATGTTGGCCTAGGCTCAGTTTGGGTTTGTTGCATAGAGGGACATGCATAGGTTTTGTTTGGGCTTGTCACATAGAGGGATGGGCCTAAGCTTGGTTTAGGCTTGTGACATAGAGAGATAGGCCAAGCTTGGTTTGGGCTTGTTGCATAGAGGGATAGACCTAGGCTTGGTTTGGGCTTGTTGTATACAGGCACAACCAAGCCTATCTCATAGAGGGATAGGCCTAAGCCCAACTATCAACCTAGGCTTGGTTTGGGTTTGTCGCATAAAGGGACATGCATAGGTTTGGTTTGGGCTTATCGTATAGAGGGATAGGCTTAAGCTTGGTTTGGTCTTGTGACATAGAGGGATAGGTCTAAGCTTGGTTTGGGCTTGTTGCATAGAGGGATAGATCTAGGCTTGGTTTGAGATTGTCACATACATGCACATAACTAACAAAACTAGGCTTGGTTTGGGCTTGTCAAATAGAGGAATAAGATTTGGTTCAAGTGTTCTTGTCATATAAAGGAATAAGGTAGAGGTGGCCATAAACAGACAAAGGGTCTAAGGGTTGAGTTGCAAAAATATATATAATGGATATGAAATTTCAATGATGATTGAGAGTTCTCGCAACCCAATACATGGGGTACCTCATGGTTGATTTGATGGTGCATGTTGAATATTGTAATATTTTTTTATTCATTCAAAAAATCTCTTGAGGTATCACATGGATTTTCAAAATAGGAGATTTGGGGTCCATGAAAAGCCACATTGATTTCACTTCCTTTTATTGGAAACTCTACACACCATTAGAACATATATGTATAATTATTGGATAGTTAATTTTACAACCATTTCTTAATTCCTTATTCTCAACACTTTATTCAAGGAATAATTTATAGAAAGCTCCTCAAAAATCCATCATAATGAAAGGGAAAATAAACACAATAATAACAATAATACCAAAAACTAGAATGCTACATAGAGTACCCCCTTATCTCTTAAATTTTACTAGGACTACTGATGTAATAAAATATCAAGGGCTTTATTAAATTAAAAAACTAAGGTTATAAATTATACATAATTATTTTGTAGACTAATAAACTATGCCTAATCTCATATTTTTAAATCTATGACTCTCTACTGAAATGGTGATTTAATATGTTTGATAATATTAATTTAGATTGTTACTTAAATGATTATAGTTTTCATTTAGTATTTTTTTTGTAATGGGCCTTAATGACATGTTTTATTGATAAAGGTGTTCAAACTAATATCAAATAGATTATTGATTTTAGATTATTTTTTTACTAAGGGTAAATTACGGGTTTTGATGGGGCCTGGAACCCATAACAAAGGTAATCACACTACATTTAAAATACATCATAAACCAACAACAACCCCATAACATCCCCTAAAGATAACTCATGACTACGCATGTTGCATTTTTTTTGTAATGGGCCTTAATGACATGTTTTATTGATAAAGGTGTTCAAACTAATATCAAATAGATTATTGATTTTAGATTTTTTTTTACTAAGGGTAAAATACGGGTTTTGATGGGGCCTGGAACCCATAACAAAGGTAATCACACTACATTTAAAATACATCATAAACCAACAACAACCCCATAACATCCCCTAAAGATAACTCATGACTACGCATGTTGCATCATACAAACAATCAAGGGCCTAAGACCCTTAAACAACCTAATTTTAACTAGGACTAGAAACCCTTTTAGATATTCACAGACCTTGCTTGCGTCCACCAGGCATTAGCAAACCTGCCGCTCATAGAAGACACCCCTGAGCCAAGAAAGATAATCAGCATAATGGTGTAAGACACCATCAACCCCCTAATAAAAAATAACATCAACCACCTGATTTTTCCCAAGATCAGAAACCCATAGAGATACAAATAAACTTCCTGCATCTACCAGAAATTAGAAAACAAGCCACTCATGGAAGACACCAGAGAGCCAAGAAAGATAACTAGATTGATTGTTTGGGACAACATCAAACCCCTAAACAGTTCAGCCTGCTGGGGAATAGGGAGAAACTTAGAATACCATCCAACCTATAGCAAAAGATGAGAGGCCAAAGAACCCAAATAATCCATGGACAACTCCAGCAGTAACCCCCCCTTCAAAGCACTCTGGTAATAGGAAACCAACAAGAGCTCCCCTCTATTGAAGAGGATGCTACAAACAACAAGACCACCATAGCCAGAAATCACCAACACCTTCCACCTCCACCTCCAAAGGAGAACTGCCCACCTCAATAAGAACAATTGAGGGATGTCCATCTCCATAGGACCAAAGGAGAAAGCTAACATAGTAGCCGAGCATGCATTTGTAACATTCTTGGTAAACACTACATCTTCTGGGCATCAACAAACTAGCTGCTCATGGAAAACACCACAGAGCCAAGTGAGATAATCTGTAAAATGGTGTAAGACACCATCAAAACCCTAATAAAAAACTCGAGAAAATCCAAGAACCCCACCTCAATAAGGGAGATGGAGAGCTCAACAAACCCTTTGGCACAAAGCCACTACTTGAACCAAGAAGCCAACTCCGAACCCAAGAAAAGGATGAAACAAATAGCAAGGCTACCACATCTGGAAATCACCAGCACCCTCCACCTCCACCTCTATAGGAGAACTGCCCACCTCAATAAGAATAGCTAAGGGGGGTCCATCTCCATAGGACCAGAAGAGAAATCCAACACAGTAGTCCAACACACATCCCTAGCATCCTTTATTAAACACCACTTTAGAGCCTTCACACAAGACCACACACACTAAGCCATCAACCTATAATCATGAAACATATCAGCCCACAAGAAGATCATAGACCCCATCACCAACATCCTGGGGGACAACCACACCAAAGATGGCCAGCAAAAATTCATCTAGAACCTCAAATCCAACACGTCCATCTCCATCACCTCCACGAAGAGAATGTGAGCAAAAAACCCTTCTAAAAAGGGAAAGCCAGTAACAATCCTAGCCAAAGACAATAACTAGGGCAACAAAATAAGAATGATACTCAGCCTAGTCCAAAACACCCCACTAAAAACAAGGGAAAAAAACACAACCATCTGCTCCATAGACATAGGCCTAAGAGCCATCAAAAGCAAAGTCCTAGATTCTAAATGAGCTAGAGAAACCAAGTCCCATAGGGAATAGGGGAGCCTACCCAAGGAAAGAGTAAGGAGAAGTCCCAACAACAAAGAGCACCAAGATACCTTGATGCACCGGTCAGGACCAAAGACGAACCAAAAATCCACACAACTATCTAGGAGACTCCACCATTCCATAGAAAGGGGACAAGAGGAAGCCAACCCAATAAGAAAATCCCCAATAGAGAGCCTCCAAATGCACAATAGGAGGAGATGAAAGACAACCAAGAGGAAGCAGGAAGAAGAATAGGCCAACATTAAGAACCTCCAATCCATCTTATTGCACCAAATAGGACTAAAGATAAACCCATTCAACAACTAGCCAGCCAAAAAGTAGCCAACACACAACCACTCCCACTGTCGAGAAGGCAACTAGAAGGAAACCAAAGGGGGCGAACATAGGCACCGAGTGCCTCCTACCACCACAACAAGAATAGCATCGACCATTCCCATCCAAACAAAGACATCCATGGGGAGAGCCAAAATGCAATAGCCTCCTGCATTACGATCTGCGACCATGGCCCGGAAGGAGAAAAGGATCCCAATAGCCCCAACACCGACACTGGCCTCACCATCACCAACAACTAGGATCAACCCTAGCCTGTAGGAAACTAGAAAGGAGACAAACCACTAAAGAATAGGGTAGCCTACGCCTCCAAAAGCCAAAATAGAGAAGGGACAACACAGGACAAAGCATCCTACACCAATGACCCTCCTCTAACCTACCTCCATCAGCTTCATCATCTGGATTAGAGTCCTCCTTGCCATCAGAAGTAGAGGATTTCAAACCAAAGTTTCTCCCACCTGCGCACTCCATGTGTTGATAATGTATGAATTTTATTGTATGCTATTATTTTTTTATCTCATTGTTTTATATTTGTTATTATGAACTAATGGCTTAATTATTTAGAAATAATTTAATTAAGGTTATCAATTCTTAGGATTCCAAAAGATTCATTGTGTCATAGTCAATAGTGGTATAGTGTGATGGTTAAGTTGTGTTGTTCTTGCCACCAAGAATCAAAAGAAAATCAGATGTTATTGTTGAATTTTTATATTGGGGATGAGGTATCCCATTTGTGACCTCCTTGGTTCTTAGCTCTAGGTCAAAAGTGTTTACCCTTTTAAAAAAATGTGATAATTTTTTTGGGTATGGTGATCAACTAATAACATGAACTAGATCAAATAGAAGAGGAATATAGATTCATAGGATATAGGATTGGTGACTAGTGATGATGCATGAGTAATCCATTTAAGGAAAAATATAGTAGCCAAGTGTCAATTATGAAGCAATGAGTTATGCATCAAAGACAAATCATAAATAAATTGACTGCACAAAATAATACAACATAAATAACTTGATTTTAAAAATGAAAATATATTGACCAAAAATAATGCTCTAGAGTAAGAATAAATAAATAAATAATTGTAAATATATTGAATATCTCAACCTAAATGCATTATTGATAATTTATCCAATCAAATAAAATTAGGAACATACATGTTAGGGGTTCTATAGGAATTCAATTATTTTGGAACCATAATTAAACCTTAGGTATAAATTTTAGAGTAATTAATTAACTATATAAAATAATTAGTTAAATCTAATTATAAAAAAGCATAGGGATAACATACATATCAAAAGAGATTAAATATCAAAGTTTTTTGAATGTATGACATTGTAAAATTTAGTAAAATAAGAATTAAGTCACATAGACAAACATAATATATGAGAAAGAGCCAAAATGAATGCTAACAAGGTACATTCCAAGGTCAAATCTCAATGTTGTAAAACTAAGATTTTAGTGTCCTCTATCTATAAGTATACATTAATTTAGTTAGACCATATTTTTGAACACTCAAAATACTGAGAGGGGGGGTGAATCGGTATTCCTTTAAACTAATTAAGCATAAGTCATCCAATTATCAAAATAAATATACCTACAATGATGAATGAAAGCATGAAGACATCCACAAAACCACGTGACACATGGACACCAGTACTTTTACTTGGAAAACCCAAAAATGGAAAAACCATGATGAGGGTTAGCTCACAATATATTATATTCAGATATAAGATATTATAGAAAGGCTCACTGTTAGGTCACACTATCCAAAAAGGCTCACAACCCACAGAGAAAGAACAAATAAGGGTTGTAAATATTACCTATTTGAACTGATAGAATAGCATCTATCATATGCTAGATTATAGTACCAATGAAGTACAAAATGATCTCCACACTTTAATCTGAATCAATACTCTTCTCTATTCATGATCTGCTCAATACTTCATCACACACATGTAGGTGAACCACCATACATGTCATATATCTCTTCAACACTTTCATGTAATCTGCTATCTCTTCATTATACACACACATGCTCTTACCCCCACTACTTTCAATGTTAATCTCCTATATATATATATATATATATCCATATCAAGTGTAACTTGAATTGGGTCGACTTAATTAGAAGTAACACACAATTAAGCATGTTGTCCTACAAAAAAAATTTCCACACTTTGTGCCTTAATACAAAATTCAATTTACTTCAAGATAGGTTGGTATGGACCCAATATAAATTCCACATAAAATAAAGTTACTTTCTTGTCCTTCGCAAAACATCAATCGTGTGAGGTCGCCCCAAAATAGACCTAAACACAAGATCTTCAAGTGCACATGCAATTTTCCAAACGTGCGACCTCAAAGCTCGATCTTCCCTCAACTTCCCATTCAACCAAAATCTATTAACTTATCTTTGTCATCACAAAGAAAAATAATTATCCACAAAGAAATACAAAATCTCCCACACTAATGAATTGTACAAAGGGTAACTACGATATACAAGGTTGAGCACTATCATTCACATCTTTCGGTAAACTTCATATAATGCCACAAAATTGTGAATATGGTTACATCTAGTGAACTCAAAACTATATTTAGAATCACAAAAGGTTATACCAACTTGCGGTGAAGCGCAGACCCAAAAATTGTCAAAGGAAATAATTAGCCAATTTCCTAATAAGCCATACTTTCCGAACCAACTTCCACTATACGTATGTCACCAAAAATGCTTCCAAACTATGCTAGGATGATCATAACAATGTTGAAATCAATGACAACACTGGCTCAAGCAATATATACACACACACACTTCATGCTCATGTTACCAAATAACATCATCAATGACAAACTTCCAACTTCCAACACATATATGATCTATAGTGTAATCTATGTAAGCATTGTGTGCATGTGAGCTAGTGAACATGACTTAGTGTTGCAAAACTAAGATGGTAGTGTTCTCTATCGATAATTCTATATTAATTTGGTAAAAATAGTCGATATATGTTTTATATTGTAATCTACTTTTAAGTTTTATGTACATGTGAGCTAGTGAATAGGTCAATTCTCAAGTTGTATGTCGTAGCATAAAGAGTTGGGTGGCCCTATGGAGGTAGGTGCAAGAAATTGGGTCCATAAAATGTTCAAAAAGTGGAAACTTTTTTTTCTAAATTTCAAAATGTTTCATAGTTGGATTAAAATATTGAAGCACTTACATAGAATATTAAAAATTTCCAATAATATGAAATGATGTATATTGAGTCTAGTTTTCAAATATGTAATTTATTATAATACCTTGATGATACAAATTAATTTTAATAGGCATGTATAAAAAATAGTTTTCAAGTCATTTTTTAAGGACCATACCATGTATGTGTACAACCACAATAGTTTAACCTAAAAAAATTATTTTCCTAATTCCTTTTTGGGAAAGATGTGTACATTATATTGAAGATTGATGAGGATTTTTTTACATTTTTTTCCAAATATTTCTTTTATATCAATCTTTTATTGGCCCTAATTGTTGTTTTGGAAAACCCCCATGTACAACCACCATAGTTTGAGCTAAATTAATCAATTTTTGAATTTTTCTTTCCACTATGTAAATATTTGTGTGTAATTCGATATCATATAATTTTTTTAACAAGAAATTTAAAAAATTAAAATTTATTATAAAATATGAAAACCTGACATTTCAAGTTTATGGACCAATTTTAGGTTAGAAACTAATTAAAAAATTAAAAAACAATACCATCATAAAAATGCATATTTGAAAACTACACATTGTCGTCTACAATGGATTTAATTTCATAAAAAAAGTTCTAAAAAGAAAGTTGTTAACTATACTATTGAAGTTACCATTAACATGAACTTGTACTTGCATTTCCAAAGTTAAGTGTTGGGTTAACATGCCTTTCTCGAGCCTAAAACCAAATCAAAAGGTGAGTTTGTATTTCAATTTCTTTAAGAACATTTTCCCATTGTAAAGAAGATACCTATATATATATAAGTTGGGATCCCAAACTGGAATGGATACTCATTTTGTTTTAAGGCTGAGGTACCTAATACTAAATAGGTACTTATTATTTTAAAAAAGTGTTGTTGTTCCTATTTGGATTTTTTGTTCACTCGACACTTCCTATAACAACCCTATTGTTCTACTCAAAAGAATTACCAATGTTTTAACCAAAAGGAAATAAATCATGATGCCATCACATAGAAATAATTTTTTTCTCTTAAATACTAAGATATCATGCACATTTGAAATCAACACTATTCCAAAGTTCCATTGCATTTCATTGTGATATAGTAATGATTTATCTTTTCATTCCATTCAATGTACTTTTACAATATTTTCAAAGAAATGATTTCATAATCCAAATACAAAATACATTTTTCATCTTTCAAAGAAATAGATACAAGATACATACTTAGCTTGTTTGAGCTCCATCAACACTAGAAATACAAATGATCTAGGGAATCCCCTTTCAAATCTTGGCTTTCCAACTGGGAGGAGAAGTATTACTCAAGCACTTTTCTACCATCCATAGACTAACTAAGGTCCCTCATACATTTACCACATATGGTAAGATGTCCCTACCCTTTGATGAAGAGCTTTGGTTTGGAAACCTCAAAATATTAGCCTAATATGAGCTGGTGTTGTGGCCTACATGACTAGAAATTTATCACATGACACATCTATGTTCTACATGTATGACAATCTTGGACTAGCATTGAAGAGTAAGATAACACAATGAATTGATAGTGTAACCAGTGGAGAATTACACCATTTTGGCCAAAGTATTCATCACCCCTATTTCAAAATGGACTTCACACACTCATCCACCATTCTAGCTTGATTTGTTAAGATCAATTATATTCAATGCATAGGAAATTCCCTTCATTGGATAATCTATAACCCTAGGAACAACCTATATACTCTATGTAATCTATGACTCCTCTACTAGGTAAACATGAGTTCCATATTCTACCAATTTATGTCTAGCTATAAACTATAAAGACTCCACTCTATAGGTGGTTTTAATGCTTTATATAATCTATTCCCTTCATTGGGTCATCCTAACCCTAGGATTAATCTACAAAATTTGTCATGGTTCTTAACTTATGAATATCTTTGTAACATATCTCTATAATCTAAATTATAGCTACATAAGCTTCATGAATACTCATCATTAAATGACCCCAATTAGGAATATATACTATCAATAAATGATTCTAAAGTATATCCTTGAAAATAAATGACCTTAGTTAAAAGGTACAACCTCGACAATAAATGGTCTCAATCAAAGAATAATCAAATCAATAAGTGACTCATTTAGAAGTATAATCTTGACAATAAAGGACTCTTATTCAAGAGTACAATCTCATCAATTAAAAGGCTATTCAACAAGTAGACTCACATCAATAAAATGACTTCATGTCATAAGTATAAAACATCCAACTTCATAGGGTTATTCTACCTATGGCTCCAATCAAATAGTAATTCATAATTTAAAGCGATCAACTTAATCACATGGGTTAACCTTACCCTTAGTTTACCCTATTCCTTGGATAATACTAGTAATTAATGATCAGTCCAATCATGTAAGATATTCTCATCCTATGTGTTTATGACAAAGATCAAATATTCAACCCAATCTAGTAGGTTATCCACAACCTAGGGTTTCAATCAATAATCAAGTAAAGTAATGATCTAATGATCATTTTAGCATAAACTAAGAACATGGTTCGCATGACGTCACATCCTATCAACTATGACACATCTTCCATACCATTTTTATTATTGTGTTTCTAGCTCAATCATTTCTAAGGTATTCTTATCAAAGGGTATGTGCAAGATCATGATGGGCCAAAAAGTGGCAATATGATGGGTATGTGGCTGATGACTATTTTTTTAACCAAAATTGATGAAACAAAAAGGGTTTTTCAAGGATATTCTCAAATTTCCACCAATATAAATTATGCTTAACTTTGAATTTAATAAGTAATTATTATTAATTTTTTATTCAAATTATGACTAAAGTCCTGATTGATAGGTTGATTGAAAAACATCTGTAGCTTTCAAACGGTATCACATTTTTTGAATTCAAAACATGCGTCACATTCTATGCTTCACATATTATATGATTAAAAAAAGAAAATTAATTTCATGAAGTTTTGGCCAAGTTAAGGTGGTTAGACATACAAGTTTTTATATTTTTTAAAATTTGTGATAAAAAATTCATAATTAATTATTTACTTGGAAAAAATTACAAAAAATATGCATCACATCAGGGCATGAGTCCTCTACTTATATATAATATCTTATAAAAAAATATTATCATTTTATTATGGTTAGGGTGGTCAGACAGACACCTACTTCTTATTTTTTCCCTAAAATTTAAGTACCACTGCGTTGAAATTTAAATTTTTCACCAAATAGATTTTTTTGTTTTCTAAAAAAACCTAGTAGTTTAGAAACTAAATTCAATTTTCTATAGATTCTATTCTTACATATTTTTGAAATAATATAGATAACTTATTCAAATTTTTACGTCAAGTTGCCTAACTCTGATTTTTCTGAATTTTTTGCCACTTAAGGGCCTATTTTTTCCATGATGATCCTGCACATACCCCAAATTATAAGCTATCAAAATTCAAGTTATCCTTTCCAAAGATATGATATAATCTATGTTCCACATTTCTTTCTACATACGTTTAGTATGAACTTACTACATAAAGTCAAATAGAAACATGCCATATAATCCCATATAGGGTATATTAAAGCATCAACCTAATATATGGGTTATACCAAAGCAAGTTATTTCCAAGAAAATTCAAGCATCATAAAAACATTGCAAAGTCAAACAAAGCATAAGGAAGTAAGGTACAACATGCCAGTATGTATAAGCTCCAATTCATTCTAGCTGACTTCCAATCCAAGCTTCTACAAATAACTTGCAACTTAGCAACAACTTCCTCCTATACTTTCCCCAAACACTCACACAAATTTTCTCAGCAAAACTCTTGAAAAATACTCGCAAACTCTCTCACAACAATTAGGAAAATAGAGAAACTCTTCAAAAATTACACATGTTCTGAGTGCAATTATACATCCCAATGAGGTATAAAATGCCTCTATTTATACAAAATATTTAGCTTCTAAAGGCTAGCAACAAGGAAATTGGATCGACACTTCTCAATTGCATGCTTTGAATCAACAATGAAATCAAAAGGTGGAAGACTTATATCAGCTTACTCATCAAGTTAAAAACAAGAAATTGACTCTCTATGAGATAGTAAGAAAGCCTCCGAGTTATGCAAGGTTATAATCATACAAGTCAACTTATTCTTTGCTAGCATTCCAAGACTCATTCTTCCTAATTACTCATGGATACATCGTTGTATAGAGCTTTCATAACAAAATTATATTTGCAGTGAATAAATTCATAGTTTGGTGCCACATTGTCCTCAATTTGGGCTTTGGTGTTTCCCTACTCTAACAAATTCAAAGCCTTTAACATTATTTGAAACTAGCATTTATATTTCATATTGACCAAGTTTGATGTAGATTAGGGGTAATCAAACTCAAAACAACCTTAAACAAGTGCCTTGGTTCATCAAGATGTGGGTTTTCCTTCACAAACCCTTGGTCTTCCTTGTAGCCTTTGAAAAAGGAAAATTGAGCTTATATTTTGACCCATACCCAATCTACAGAAAATGAGACCCATTTAGGATACCCATTTGACCATTCTTACACATAGCCAAAAATAAGGTAGGGTTGTTTTCTACAGAAATGCTCAAAAGGTATGAGAAAAGAAGTTTGGAGTTTGTGTTTTTCCTTTTTGTAGGTTGAAGAACTTGGATGCCAAAAGACTAGGCCAAGGGAAAGGAAAGGAGACCTAGGTGAGGCACAAGAAACAAGGTGAAAGAGACTTTCTTGAGAGAGAAGAATGGAAGAGATGAGGAGAAAAGTCTAGAGACTTGCAAAATAAGGAGGCACCAAGTAATGAATCAGTGATGAGAAAAAGAGAGGAAAGGGATACAAAAAAGGAAAATGAGAAGAACAGATAAAGGTTCAACAAGAGATAATGGCCTTGAGACAAGCCTTGGAAGAAATGGAAAGAAGAATGGAACTTGAGATGCATCAACTTCTTGAGAGAGAAAAACAAGAAAGTGGTTGGCATCTTTCAATAAGGAAGAAGGTAAAATGGCCCATCAAGGAGATCATTCAGAAAAGAAGGATGCAAGAGAGGACAACAAGAACCAGACATTGAAGAATATTTTTTGATGAAGGAAGAGTAGCATCCATCTGAGAAAGAGGTAAGTCGTGAATCAAAAATAGGTTCTAGTGCTATGTTGAAGGGAAATATGGACATAGTTGTGGATATGTTTGCACTTTTTTTACTCACAATGCAAAGGATCAATTATTTCCATTTATTTGAAAAGAGTGCATTTGAGTCTAATGTGCAAGTTGAGCAAGGTGAGTTGCATTTTCAGTTACTTGAATGCAAGGACAAAGCTCTTCATTTAGTTCACCATGTTAGACATATTCCATTCGAGTTTGGGGATGCAATGAGATTCATACTTGCTCCTAGGACAATAGAGAGGGTTGTATATGGGAAGGATAAAGTTGCTATTGGGGATTTGTAGACCAAACTACTTCAGTCGGTTGTTGCCATGTTGGAAGGGTCACTAAAAGAGTGTAAAAAGAAAGGTAAAGAAGGCATAGCTAATTTTGGCATTAAACAAATATTTTCAGAGGACAATGTTTCTATCATTATCATCCAAGTGCAAAAGGAAGAGTATCATCCATTTGATGGGAAGGCTGATCAATTTTATCTATCATTGTACAAGGTATCTCTGGAAGGTGACTTGCAACATAGTCTATCTAGCTTCCTTTGCCAAGTGTTCAAGAAACCTACAGTCAAGATAAATCAAGCATGGGTATGTTTCAAAGAAGGTAATATGCAAGGATCTAAAGGCATTAGGAAAATTATTTCAAGCATAGTTCTCATGTTGCTACTCTCTATTCAAGTGGAGCTTGAATATTTCTTCCTCGGGAGTATGGTGTAGGAGAACCCTAGGTTTAGTAGGTTCAAAATTATCATTTTGGTTTTTTTTATTTTCTTCCATGAAATAAGGTCTAGAAAGACCATTTCATCTCTTTTGGGGTCCAATTAGTGGTCCTAGTCATTGGTTGGAGTCTAGATGCAAAACTTGTAAAAATTTGCACAAATGTTGTCAAAGTTGTAAACACATGGATTGTGAAGAGTCATAAGTTGTAAATGAGGGAAATTGTGATAGTTGTAACTTGAAAAAAAATTGAGAACCATTGGTACATGTTTAAATAATCCTTGGGGGGTCAAATCCAAGGTTGAAGATGGTGGTTATTGAAAATCTTGAAGTTGGATTAATAAAACATTTTCTAGTTTTTGCATTTTGCAACATTTTCCCTTGTTCTGATGAATGGTATAGATCTGTATAGTTGTTTCATGGTGTGAGGCCAATTGGAAATGAAAGATAATTGAATCTACTTTCTACTACTTTTTGTTACACTCAATTTCATTGTGTTTTGAGGGAGTTGTGTCCATTTTATTGCAAATAGGTCTAAAACCCTAGTTAGGGTAATAGTGAGAAAAACCAAATTTTGAAGGGTTCCATACAAAGTGACCACCCTTGATTTTGAGGTATGTTTTATAAAGCCCAAATGGGCATTACAAAATATGTTTATATTATTTATATAATGTCTGCAATGAAAATTATGGCCGAAAAACTACAATTTATTGCTACCAAGTTTGTTCAAGCAATTAGGCCTAGAGACTAGGAGAACTAATTTTAAACCATTTATTTCCAAAGAAACTATACTTGGAATCTAGATATGTTTGCAAATGGTGAAAAGGGTACTCAAAAATTCCTTTATAGTCTGGTTTTGCGGTTTGCACAAAAAATTGTGATGAAAATACCATATAGTAACTACTACTAGGATGAATGAAGACTAGTGGGTCAATACCCACCATTGAATGTTTGGAAGCTTGAAAGCTTGGTTATTTGAGTTTTTGTAGAGGTTATCCACCCCTACTCTACATCAAATTCATATGAAATTTATGCTTCCCACTTAATATGGTGTTCACTTAACACACATATTCCATTCATTTCATATGATGTTAGTGTTGTATTTAGCACGACATTGGCTATGCTAATCACCACAATAGTTTCATACTATGGTTGTATAGTATATGCACATAAAACATAATATTAACTATGCTTAACAACTTTATACTATGCTATCAAACAACAATATATATATATATATTATATACATACATACACACATATATATATAACTTGTTTACAATACGATATATATATATATTAATGTATTTGTATGAACGTCTACCATTATGTCTATCATACACATACATTAATATATAAATATATACTTATATATATGTATATCCATCATGTATATATATATAATATTATCCACTAACATAAAGTAATAATATCAATTGACATTTATAAAATAGATATATATCTACATATATATATACATGTCGCCTGATCCATTTAGTGTTCCCATGCATATGGGTAACTCACCCATAGACATGCATAGATATGTCTACCTCTGTATGCTTAAGTGTGTGATTACTCATGTGTAACTCGGTAACAATAAGTACAGGTGTAACATACTCCTCCCTTGTGAATCATTGTCCCTGATGATTTAAAAAACTTTCTCGTATTAATAAAGTCAAACTAGGGTTTTACTTTCCATTTTCCCAATCAGATGGAAAAATGTATATTCCCATCTAACCTTTCCTCATTGCAATCTTTTCCTTCTTGGACCTTGTGTGGAGTGACCTTGCTAACCCTTGGGTTGAACTTGTGTGCATTATGCACACCTTCAATTTGAAGAACTATATATCATAGTTATATTAACTCATATGTACATCATAAGTACAATAATATTTGTATTCTATATAGCACCTATACCTTAGTGACTGGAAATCACATTCTCCTTGGCTAATACAATTATCCTTAGTGTAATCCAAGTAGAAAATAATGTCGGTGTATTGCACTCTACACCATGGGTCCCTTCCTTCCTTTTGGTTCTTACACCTTTAGACAACTCAGAAGTTGAGATCGTCCATCAATTACATCTCCATCTACCTCAAGCATACTGGTACTAGCCTTGACTATTGTCAATCTTGAGCATAACATTGCCCTTAGAAACTTGTCAATTCTAAGCATAATGACACTACTTATTTCAAGATTTGTATCAACTAGGTTTCCTTGATCTTTTTGATATTTTATTCTATTTTTTCAACCTTTCTAGTCTAGGGTTAATCCTATTCCCTAGCTTATCCCAACTTTATAGAGATTCAACCCTTCTTCCCATATCTTGAACTCAATTTCAATGATAGAATTTTTATTTTAATATAAATATTCTACAAATCCTCCAAGATTTGGTTTATTCTATTTGCCTAACTGGCTAACATATTGAGCATTCATTCAATTGAATTCTCATAATATGATCATGGTTTACATAAAACCTAATGTCTCTTGTGTGTATCATTCTGAGATAACCTTCTCAAGGAAATTAAGCAACTACTTTTCACAATATGATGTTTTAGGACTACTATCCTATCAATTAAGTTTTCTAATCAGAATTGTTGATCTTGGTGAGTCTATCCACCTTAACATTATGTCAGTTATATTGACATAGAAAATCAAACTATTCTAGTGATCTACCATTTCCCTTCAGGAATTCCATGGAAGTACACAAGCCCTGCCATTTGATAACATCTTGTCATCATCCTCACGCATTCTAGGAATTAACTTGCTACATATCTAGTAGCATTATACTCTATCCCTTCTAGATTATAGTGGTTCCTAATTTGACAAATTTTGTCATGTTTGAATAAGACATCAACTTACCCCATTCAACTTTCATCTTCCAAAATTTTGAGTACATAGGTTCCTTCTTCGATTCATATTATTCCATCCTGACTAAGTAGAACCTATTTTGTGGATTTATGCCATATTTAATTCTTGAAATATAATATTTAAATAATAAATGCGGAGCTAAATTCCTTCCTCTTAGGACATCTTTTATCCTTTAATATTTTTCGAAGATTGTAATCAAATTTTTAGCTCAATCTATTTCTTCTGATAAGTATTTACACTAGTTCAAGTAATCATTCTCATTTGATCATGCTAACTTGATATTCTCTTCCAAAGGTATCAACAATTATTACATTTTTAATCTACCAAGCATGCACATTCCTTGTTAACTCAAGATTTAGAAATATATAATTCTTCCTTTTTTGATTTCATGGGTGATAATTTTTCTTTCCATGATTTGACATACTGCCTATCCCTTTCCAAGGCATCATGATATTAACAATTGATATTCCAACTCAATTATGTATAGTGTTGTGTTTTAATTATTTCTTTCTCATTGATCATAATACTTGACCTTTCCACTACCTTTCACTAGTAGTTCCAATAACTTATCTTTTATCCTTTCCAACCTTGTTGTGGTTAATGAGGACAAGAATTTTATTGATTTATGACTTATGAAGAAGTCATAAGTTCCTTCCAACTCAAAAAAAATTATTGTACTTCGTTGTATGGGGTAATTTTATTTGAGTCTATCTGCTGAGCTCCTTCTTCCCACCTTTTTGTTTCCATGTTATTAGATCATCCTAATAGTTGAACTCATATCATTCATCTATTCTCTCCAACTTGGTTGAACTCATTTGAAAATATTTTTTGGTGGCTCTTTATAGTTGAATGGTTGTTATCTACCTTACTTCCGCTTACTAGGTACACCTCATACATACCTTTTTGTCTCCAAAACTAATTTCATCACCACCTTCTAATCTCTTAGATTCAATAGTTGGATCTCAAGTAACGAGGTATAATGAATAATCAACAACTTTACAAGCTAAGAGGTACTCTAGTGTTTCATTCCAAGTCTTTTCTCCATGTATATGAATGTCCATTTCACCCTATTCAATTTCTCATTTCCACATCCTCATATGATCACTTAAAGATACAAATTTAACCTAATTTCGTTGACAAGTTGGTAAGTTCAATTTTGTACTTCAACCAAACTATGCTCTTAACTGAGCCTTTGTCTGATTTAAGCCAATTCACCTTTTTAGTTCCAAACTGGCAACCATTTTTTCTAGTGATTGTAGTCACATCAAACTGCACCCTACTGAACAAGAGTTTAGTGTTCTAATGACACAATCGAATGACCTTAAGGTGTGGGACCTTGTAAATTGAGGTCAAATCTCCGAAGAAGCCCGACTTCCTCTTCTAAACTAAGTACAAATGTGTTGGTCTAACCCAACACATGAAAGTCCTAATACTAACCTACTTTAACAAATCACAAGGGAAAAGGGTAGAAAGAGACATGAAATGGGAAAGAAGTTAATGCACTGAATTTAGAGTTTGTTCCTCCCTACTTCAAAACAACATAATATGTTGAAGAAACAACTAAAACACTCACTTAGATATGAAGGTAAATGAATTTTACTCAAACATGCAAGAGGTAATTGTGATAATAGTTGAATTTATTGACATAAAGCTTGAAGTAACCTTTACAATGGTAGAATGCAATATTTTCAGGTCTGCAAAAGAAAAATCCCAGAGGGCCAAAGAAAGAACCCTGAAAAAATATACAAGTGTTAAATTTATAGTTTAGGCATAACAAAGGGATGAATTCAAATAGCTAACCCTTACTTAACCAAGGTTATAGAAAGATGAAATCCAATTAGGTCAAGAAAATATTTGAATTGTTCCCATAACAAAGATACTGCCAAGCGATAAAGGCTCTTTCAACTCGAACAAGGCCCAAAATGATGACTCACGTGAATGTAGGGATGGGCGCTTGCAAAATTCATACAAAAAATATTAGACTAACATACCCTGACAAGAGAATATAGCATATGTAACAAATCAAAGAATAATGGCATAGATCAACAATCAATATAGCCTTGAAAAAGTGTGAAAGTTTGATCCATAGTCGATCAGATTTGATTTGATAGCTAGGAATGTCGCTAAGACATCAATTCTATAAATCTGCCACAAACATGAGTAGTTGATCATTGAAGTTTGAATACTAGCCATCAGATTGAGCATGCATGGATGAGATCAAAACCTTAATGAACTTTAAAACATAGCCATTGATCTCCACCTTTGAACCAAGGTCGTTGATTGCCAAGAAACTACATAACCATCATCGAACAAACTGCAAAAAATTGATGTGAGTCACATTTGAGTCCCTTCGATGGAACAATCAGAAGGACCCCAATATATTGAGAGGAGTAAGATTAGAGTCCCCTCAATGTAGTGAAAGTAAAAACCAACCTTGACCCACGTTTGGTCCCACCATGCCACATGTCACCTCCCTACTAGCCCTCTAAGTTTTTTCACATTTCAGATCTTCGGTTGTGGGCTAGTGGGAAATGACCTAGATCAACCCGATGACCACCAACATGCACCCTCCTTAACCACTAGGCTAGTGATCAAAGAAACAAGCCCCATCATGACGCATGTTGCCTCAACATTCTCCATCTGTTGTTATCACCATCCTATTAGGATGTCAAAGGGACCATCATTCCCTCTGATGAACTTACCTTCGCTTATCGAGATATCGAAGGGACCACATTTCAACTCACTTTGATATCTTCCTATTCCTTTGATGAGGAGATCATCACTTATTGAAATATCACAGGGACAAGCATCAAGGTCTTGTCGATATCTTATTGTCTCCTTGATATCCCCCCTAGTGTTCAATAGCTTAGCGGATGGTGTTGATGATGCAACATGGTAGCAACCCATTGTTCCTTTCAGTATCAATATCTTCAAAATATTTCCCAGGGGCTAGCAAGGAATTGTTAAGATTCAATCACTGGGATCAATCACAACCCTTAGATCTTGAGCCCACCATTAACACTTCCTCAGACATTGTTGAGGCCCACCAAAGAGACGAAACACATAGCACACACCCACTATCCCTCTACAAGTCTAGATTAGATAGTGGATTGCCAATGGGCTAATGGGGAATGACCAAGATTCATTTGTCAGAACACACATTAACCTTTGATATATTTGAGCTCAATGCTTTCTAATCTCACATGATAATGGGCCCCACATGGAAAGGGGACACATGTCACTCACCCTCTAGCTCACTGGAATATTTTAATGAATGTTACAACAAAACTAGAAAGTGGGGAATAGTCGAAATCAAATCAAATGACAAACCGCTCATATTGAAAGTTCAAAATTGCACATGCACAATGTTCTAAGCAACTAAAAGGGGGACTTGACTAGGTATATAATACTTGGGAAGCATTTTTTGACCTAGGGACATAAGACTGAATATTTAAATGGGGCTACAACCGGAAAGGTAAAGTAAAGGGTTCGATTAAATAATTACCACCTAGGACATAAGCTATAACTTGACCATTCAAGAATCAAGCACAATAGGTTAATGAGTGGATAGAAAAAAAGTGCACACCAAGACCATGGGGTTTAGGGTTTAAGCATATGAGGGTTTGGGAAGCCCCAACTTGCAAGTTCAGAACTTTAATCAGACATAATTGAGGAGTTTCAAAACATCAAAGACCCATAATCATCAAATAAATCATGGATTTCAATAGGATGCACACATAGTATCTCTCAGATTGGATATAAATGATGGGCCTCCAAGGGGGGCATATAATGTCAACATTTTGGTGATTTCTATGGGATGATTTCTTGCTAATCATGGAATCTAGAGGCCTTATTAGACCATTGGGCCAGGGTCATGAAGGGAATTTACAAAATTAGGTCTCCCAAGGGAAAAATAAAACATATGCCACCTGCAGTTAGAGAAAAGCATCAAATCTAAGAGCATACATTCCCTTAAGGAGAATGCAGGCTATGCAAACACACTTCATGGAAAAAAGGATTTACAATATATACATTACACTAATATAAAGAAAGAATGGAAGCTTGCATCATTTCAAAGATGAACCTTTTGAAGGAGTTGATCTCCCTCAAACCATAGTTGCAAAACTCAGCCAGCTGCAACCGTTGAAAACCACTGCCAACATGCATGTAACTAAACAAAATGCCTGCAAGGTGAAGGGTTGCTTCACTGTAGAATTTTCCATTATAGGGGAACCATATGATGCAAGTGTTAGAATCATCTAACACTGGTGTCTTAGTTGAACATACGACAACAGGGGTGAACATTTTTTAAGATAGGTCAACATCCAAGAAAAAACCTTCTGTAGAGGGAAGAGAACTCACCTCATAAAAGCGTAGGCCAATGCTATCATTTCTGACCTCTTCAATGCATGAACTAAAACAAAAAGAAAAAGTTTCCAGTTCACATGGTGATGTAAAATATGCCAAACCTAATTTTTGATCTACACAAGGAATCTCTTCTTCATTCACCTCAAAAGAAAAATTGTAGGCATACTATCAAATTGAGTAGTAGGATCATCACTCTCCAAAAAAATGTGTGGTTGCTCAATGGTGGATTTTTTAGTGAATTGGTTCTATGTGAAGCACTCTAACTCAGTCACATTATCCCTAATTCCAAAGTCCACATCTTCATCTTGAATGAAGACCTCATATTCAACATTGCTACTTTCAAGGACAACAGAAAACCAACAAACCTCATAATTACTTGTATTGATGCACACATCATCAATGTATACCTTAGATTTTTGAGACACCTTGGGTGAAGAACTGAATTCTTCAAGTTTTCCCCCTATTTTAATCTCTTCTTGGAAACAAGTTGAAAAAAAATAAAACTCGTGGCATGTAATGGTTGTCATGTCCTCTGTTGTTTCCTTACTCTTATGTTCCTGCCCACAAAGCTATTCTTTTGGGGGTGATGGTTTGACATTTAAACCAAAAAAATGGTTTCTATAACATCCCAAAAGAGGTCCTCCACCTTAGAATTAAAAACCTTGGTATATTGGGGATCTTTATCCACAATAATAGAGGTGAAACATGTCTGTTGTTGTTCCAAAACCATGGAGTTGTCTTCATCCATCAAGCCAAGACCAAGCTACTCAAAGCTTCAATTGATGTAGCTATAGTTGATCTATCCTCCTCATCTTTAACAAAACAAGGGAGGACATCAAATGAGAGGTTTGATTCCTCTATTGTATAAATTTTTTCTACCTTTTTAATGCCTTGTTGCTGCAACTTTCTTTTATCTTGAATTTTTTCTTGCAACAAACTAAGACACTCATTGTTTTGAGCATACAAAGGCTCCACAATAGCAACCTCTTCACTCCTAGCCCTTAATTTCTCCTTCCCTTATTATTTTCACCAACTATGATCCCGTACCATAGGTCCACCTTTAAAGAGTGACATAGGAAAAGAAGGAGAAAAATGATCAAAAGGGTATAGAGGATCTGATTGATGGCACAAGAGGTTGAATGGGAGTTTCAAGGGGCTGATTAGGATTCTTGAAACTAAAAGTTTTTTGCTTGCAAACCTCTTGCACAATAGGTTGTTCTGGAGTAAAAGGAGGGCTAATGGAAGTTTCAAGAGGCTTTCGAGGCTTCTTGAAACATGGGAATTTATGCTTTCTTACCTCCTCCTTAGTAGGGTATTCTAGAAATGGTTGAGGTGCTTGTTTGAAACTAGGTACACAAGGGGCTACTAGAGTCTTAGGAAATTTTGCTAAAGCAAGGGAAAGATGGATTTGATCTTGCCTAGTAGCAACATCTCTTGTTGTATACTACTCTTGTTGCTTTATTTGTGCCTCCAACCATTTATCATACCTCCATTAAGTGTCTAAATTTTGATTTTGATTGTGAGTTTGGTAGACAAGCTCATCATGACATGGGCAATAACCTTCTTGTTGCCCTTGATAGGCTTGATTTTTCCACTCTCCCTATTGTAGGTCAAATATTTGTTCCTTCTCCTTAAGCTCAATAATCTAATTAAAGAGATCCTTCACAATTGATATGAGTTCACTCTCATTTTTGGGATAAAATGAATAATAAGGAGTATCCTGGGATTGCTGATAGGAAAGTGTAGGCATCCAGGATGTTTGAGTAGGGTGGGGTGGGTAGTATGCATTTTGTGAAAATTGAGAACCCATAATAGCAGGGTTCTATGGAATGGAATGGGGGGTATAACCAGACTGATATGACTGATTGGGAGGTACAAAGTTGGCATTATCATGATATGGTAGAGTAAACATGTGGTTTCCATTATAACTTGACATTTTTATGCATACAAAACACTTTGAAATTCAGAAGGAAAGTAGAGGACTGCCCAACCATAGATTTTGGGTACATACCAAAGAGTCACCCAAAGATGGATATTGCATAGTCTCGAAATGCTTGTAGAACTACCTTTGAAGATTTAAATGTTGAAGAGTGCACCAACTCCTCAATAACATGAAATGGAACTAGGCTGCTCAAAGTAGCTGATTTTATATGGAATTGCCATGGTGTTTTAAGATATGCCTCAAAAGGCAAGATGTGTTGAAGAAAACACCAAATTATTCAATAGAGAGTAGTCCCATGTGGCATGCCAAAAATTTTTCACATAAAACTACACCCTACTAAACAAGAGTTCAATTTTATAATGACACAATGGAAATGACCTCAAGTTGTGGGACCTTGCAAATTGAGGTCGAATCTTCGAAGAAGGTCGACTTCCTCTTCTAAACTAAGTGCAAATGTGTTGGTCTAACCCAAGACATGAAAGTCCTAATACTAACCTACTCTAACAAATCACAAAGGAAAAGGGTAGAAAGAGACATGAAATGGGAAAGAAGGTGGTGCACCGAATTTAGAGTTTGTTCCTTCCTACTTCAGAACAACATAATATTTCAAAGAAATAACTAAAACACCCAATCAGATATGAAGGTAAATTAATTTTACTCAAACATGAAAGAGGTAATGGTGATAATAGTTAAATTTAATTGACATAAATCTTGAAGTAACCTTTATGATGGTAGAATACAAGAGTTGTAGGTTTGTAAAAGAAAAATCCTAGAGTGGCCAAAGGAAGAACCCCAAAAAAATATACAAGTGTTTCCTTTATAGTTCAGACATAATTGAGGGTTGAATTCAAATACCTAACCCTAACTTAACTAGGTTTATAGAAATATGAACTTCAATTAGGTCTAGAAAATATATTAATTGCACCCATAAAAAAGAAACAACCAAGTCATAAAGGCTTAGTCAACTTGACCAAGCCCCAAAATGATGACTCACATGAATGTAGGAATGGGTGTTCGTGAAATCTATAGAAAAATCTCATACTAACATACATTGACAAGATAATATAGCATATGTAACATCTCAAAGAATATGGCACTGGCCAACAAGCAATACAACTTTTAAAAAGTGTGAAAATTTGATCCATAGTTGATCAAATTTGATTCGACAGTTGGGAATGTTGTTGAGACATCAATTGTAAAAATCTTCCATGAATAGGAGTAGTTGATCATTGAAGTTTGAATACTATTTTTTAGATTGAGCATGGATGGCCAAGATCAAAACCTCAATCAACTTTAAAACATAGTCGTTGATCTCCACCTCTAAATCAGGGTTATCAATTGCCAAGAAACTACATAAGCATCATCGAAGTAACTACAAAAAATTGACATGAGTTTCATTTGAGTCCCTTCGATGGAATGATTAGCACCCCAATATATCGAGAGGATTAAGATTAGAGACCCCTCAATGTAGTGAAAATAAACACTGGCCCTAACCCATGTCAGGTCCCACCATGCCACAAGTCACCTCCCTACTTGTCCTCTGAGTTTTTGCATGTTTTAGATCTTCAATCATGGGCTAGTGGGAAATGGCCAAAATCAACCCGATGACCACCAACATGCACCCTTTCTAACCACTAGGCTAGCGATCAAGGAAATGGGCCCCACTGTAACACATGTCGCCTTAGTATTTTCCATCTGCCATCATCACCATCTTATCAAGATGTTAAAGGGACCATCATTCCCTTCGATGAACTTACCTTTGCTTCTTGTTGGGATATCAAAGGGACCACATTTCAACTCACTCCAATAGTTGTCTGTTCCTTCGATGAAGAGATATTTTCTTTTTATTAGAATGTCATAGGGACAAGCCTCAAGGTCTCGCCGATATCATATTGTCTCCTCGATATCCCCCTGGTGTCCAATAGTTTAGTGGACAAAAATGATTATGCCACATGGAAGCAACCCCTTGTCCCTTGCGATATCAACATCTTCAAAAGATTCCCCACAGGGTGGTGAGGAACAGTCAGGATTCAATCATTGGGATCAATCACAACCCTTAGATATTGGGCCCACCATTAACATTGCTTCAAACACTATCCAGGTCGACCAAAGAGATGGAACACATGGCACATGTTGGATATATCTCCACAAGTCTAGATCAGATAGTGGGTCCCCCATAAGCTAACAAGGAACGACTGAGATTCATTTGTCAAAACACATATTAACCGTTGATTTGTTTGAGCTTGATGCTTGTTGAGGTCACATGATAATGAACCCTACTTGGAAAGGGGACATATGTCACCCACCCTCCATCCTACTAAAATATTTTAATGAATGTAACAACACAACGTGGAAGTGGGGAATAGTCGGGGATCAAATCAAACGATCTAACCACTTGTATTGAAAGTTCAAGACTGCACATGCACAATGTTAGCAACTAAAAAGGGGGACTCAGCTAGGTAAATAAGACTCGGGAAGCATTTTTCAACCTACAGACATAAGATTAAATATTTAAATGGGGTCATGACCAAAAAGTAAATGTAAAGGGGCCAGTTAAAGAATGATTTCCTAGGACATAAGTAATAACTTGGCCAATCAAGAACCTGGCACAATAGGTCAATGAGTGGATAGAACAAAAGTGCACGCTAATA
Organism: Sequoia sempervirens; assembly: GCA_007258455.2. Classification (NCBI taxonomy): domain Eukaryota; kingdom Viridiplantae; phylum Streptophyta; class Pinopsida; order Cupressales; family Cupressaceae; genus Sequoia; species Sequoia sempervirens. Next base: position 165,152,484 of record VDFB02353493.1, on the reverse strand, counting down.
CCATGGGGTTTAGGGTTTGAGCTTATGAGGGTTTTGGAAGGCCCATCTTGCAAGTTTAAAACCCTAATAAAATACAATTAAGGAGTCCCAAAACCTCAAAGATCTATAATCATTAGATAAATCATAGATTGCAACAAGATGCACACATAGGATCTCTTAGATTGGATATAAATGATGGGCATACAAGGGGGGCATATAATGTCAATAGTGATTTCATCCCAATTCTTGGTAACTTTGTTTCTTTAATTTTTTTGACATTCTAGGGTTTTTTGTCTTCTTTTCCCCTTTTCAATTAGGTTCTAAAAATTGACCTTGCCTATTTCAGTTGATGAAATCATGTTGGCTTTTATTATTTGGAGGTTGCTTCTTTTCTTGACCAAACTGGTCTCTAAACTTCTTTGAAAATATCAAATTTCTCTCTAAACTCCAATTATCATTGCAAGATTTTAACCTTGTATTGAATTAGGTTTTCCAAGAGTTCATCCAACCTCTTGTTACCTCTCTAGTTGTTTTTAATTCTCAAAATGTTGACTTCCTACTTCGACAAAAGTTTCCAATTTATGCTATCAACTAGTTATTTTCCAATAAAGCATACTCATAGCTTAATAATACCCCTACTTAATTCAAATTTCTTAAATCTTTGCAACTATTGGTTGCTATCAATAAGGGGAATCTTTTCAATTCTTTTAATTCCTTAGATTCATTTTAAACATTTTCATAGGGTGAAGTTACCCATCAATAATCCTCCTTAACCTTCCTACCAAACCTAGTTGCATAATCCTTTGCAATTCAAGGCATATCATATTGAGTTGTTGGTTTAGGAGTTTTCAAATCCATGGATGATTCTTTCCTAGTCCCAAACTTAAACAAGTTTTTTAGGAATCTCAACTTCCCTTTTTGTTTCCACTTTGTTTTTTTCCTCTTGCCATCTTGGCATAAAAACTATTCAACCATTATCTTCTAATAAGGTTTACACATCACTTGTGTAATGACCTCATAGGATCTAGAGTTGAACCTGGTAGCTCTTATACCACATGTAACAACCCCATTGTTCTAATAAAAAGAATTGCCAATATTTTAACCACAAGTGAAATAAATCATGATTCCATCACATAGCAATAAATGTTTTCTCTTATACTAAGATATCATGCACATTTGAAATCAACAATATTCCAAAAATCCATTCCATTTCATTGCGATATGTTAATGATTTATCTTTTCATTCCATTCAATATATTGTTACAATATTTCCAATGAAACAATTTTATAATACATATACAAAATACATTTTTCATCTTTCAAAGAGATAGATACAAGATACATACTTTCCTCGCCTAATCTCCATCAACACTAGAAATACAAATTATCTAGGAAATCCCCTTTCAAATCTTGGCTTGCCAACTAGGAGGAGAAGCATTACTCAAGCACTTTTCTACCATCCATGGACTAACTGCTATCTCCCTCACATCTATCACATATGGTAAGATGGCCCTACCCTTTGACGAAGAGCTTTGGTATGGAAACCTCAAAATGTTAGCCTAATCTAAGTTGGTGTTGTAGCTTGAATGACTATAACTTTATCACACCACACATCTATGTTCTATGTGTATGACAATATCAAACTAGCATTAAAGAGTAAGGTAGCATAAGGAATTGATAGTGTAACTAGTGGTAAATTACACCACTTTGGCCAAAGTATTCATCACCCCTATTTTAGAACAAACGTCACACACTCATCCACCATTCTATCTCGATTTGTTAAGATCAATTATATTCTATGGATAGGAAATTCACTTCATTAGGTAATTTATAACCCCAATAACAACCTATATAATCTATGTAATTGATGACTCCTCTACTAGGTAAACATGAGTTCCATATTCTACTAATTTATGTCTAGCTATAAACTATAAAGACCCCACTCTATTGGTCATTTTAATACTATATATAATCTATTTTCCTCATTGGGTCATCCTAATCTTAGGATTAATCTACAAAATTTCTCATGGTTCTTAACTTATGAATATCTTTGTAACATATCTCCATAAGCTAAATTATAGCTACATAAGATTCATGAATACTCATCACTAAATGACTCCAATTATGAATATATCCTATCAATAAATGATTCCAAATTATATCCTTGTCAATAAATGACCTTAGTTAAAAGGTATGACCTCAACAATAAATGGCCTCAATCAAAGAATATTCAGATCAATAAATGACTCATTCAGAAGTATAATCTTGGAAATAAAGGACTATTGTTCAAGAGTACAATCTCATCAATTAAAAGGATATTCAACAAGTACACTCATTTCAATAAAATTACTTCATGTCATAAGTATAATACAACCAAATTAGTAGGGTTATCCTACCTATGGCTCCAATCAAATAGTAATTCATAATTTAAAGTGATCAACTTAATCACATGGGTTAACCTTACCCTTAGTTTACCCTATTCCCTAGACAATACTAGTAACTAATGATTAGTCCAATCATGTAGGATATTCTCATCCTATGTGTTTACAACAAAGATCAAATATTCAACCCAATCTAGTATTATCCACGATGTAGGGTTTCAATCAATAATTAAGTAATGATCTAATGACCATTCTAGCATAAACTAACAACATGGTTTGCATGATGTCACATCCTATCAATGATCACACATCTTTCACACCATTTCTATTATTGTGTTGCTATCCCAATACTTTCTAAGGTATTCCTAGCATTATAAGATATCACAATTCAAGTTATCCTTTCCAAAGATATGGATGTAATATACGTTCCACATTTCTTTCTACATACGTTTAGTATGTACTTACTATGTGGTGCAAGGGCACCATGTTAGTTCATTTTGGGTAAATATGGTTTTAGGTGAAGTTTTGGTGTTTGATTCTTTTTTTTTTGCAAAATGAGATCATAATAGACCATGCTTGATGTAAATGAGTCAAGTTGGGTTCATGTTTTGCAAAAGTTGTCAATGTTTTCAATATTATCAAAATGCAAAGTTGTAAAAGTACAAAAGTGCACAAAATTGGAATACCAATGATCATTTTGGAGTCCAAAGGGTGGTTAGTCAGTTTTGTTAGTTAGTTTTGGTGTCTTTGTGTTTAAATGGCCTCACACAAATCAAGGCAAGGGATTGGAGATTGTATTGAAGTTGAGATAATAACAAAAACTTTGTTTCTTTGTAATTTTTTAGAAAAAATGTTGTTGCAAACCCTTGTACTTGCATATACAAGTTGTTTTTAACCAAATGTGAATTTTAATAGGTAGATACATGTGTGAAGAGAATTTTGGGCTTTGCGTGAGTTGATTTCATAAAGAAATAAATATTTTATTTCAATTTTACTGTAGGCGGCTAGAAACTTAGAGTTTGTGGTTTTGAGAGTGCAAAAATGAAGACCTAGGCCATTCCACCTAGTGAATTTGGCTAAAACTTGTTGTAATGACACCATTAGGAGTAGGATTTTTTTTAATGTGGGTGGAATGATCAAGGAAGGCGAGTTAAGTGGTTTTGTGTGATTCCCTAGATGCAAATTTGTGCGTTTTGGCTTGAAAGGTAATCGCTAAGAGTGAGAGTCTACATAAAATGCAATGGTAAAGGATTTTTGAAGATTGGAATAGCATAGGCATACATATTGGAAGGTGTTTGAGGTATTGGAAATGTCATAAGAGGTGTGGAGTGTGTACTTTCAATAAACCCTCATAGTTTCAACCTTAGAAAGGTCTAAAGCAAGGGTTTAGTAGTTTGAGGCATTAGTGAGTGTTCCAATTCCTAAAATTTATTGATTCAAAGGTTTTGGAGTCTTGTTAAGGACTATCCACAGATTTTTTGGGTTGGTAGGGTGTTTAAGTGAGGGTTGTTTTGTAAATTAGGGCTAATTGAGGCTTTGTTCAGTGTACCAGTCCTTTTCAAGGCATGAAGTTCTGAAACAACCATATGTGGAAGTTAGATATGTTGTATAAAACCTTAACGGGTATCTAAAAAGACATTATTTTGTGGTTTTGCAAAGTTTTTTGGAATATGTACTCAATTTTCCATGTTTGCAATGCTACAAGGTGATTATGATGAAATTGTGGAAAGTTGATTAGATGGGGTTTTGAGGGTTGGACAGTTGGTTGAAACACCTTGAATTTTGATTGTTTGTGGTTTTCCTCCCTACTTTGCATCACTATGTAAAGTCAAATAGAAACATGTCATATAATCCCATATAGGGTATATTAAAGTTGTTAGAGTATTATATTCTTATGTATTAATGGTCAATTTTATATTGTATTAGTTTAATTTAGTTTTATATACTATTTCTACAGTATCAGGCTGGTAGAGTTGGTCATTTCATTAAATGACTATAGTAACTTGTATTTTCTATATATTGTAATATTTTTTTTATTAATAGTGAGAATGTTTTTACCATTCACATGGTATTAGAGCTAGGGTTTTCATGGGTTCTATGAAAAATATGTTTTCTATGTTGTTATGTGCAAGCTCGAGGATTCTAGAAATCATGGAGAGACTTGAATTCAAGTCATGTCTTTGTTTTCTAGCTCAATGCGTGATGCCCTTTCACCTATTTAACCCCTGTCGTCCCACATTTTCTCATGTCTGATTGCATGACATTTTTCGTGCGACATTAATTCTCTATTTTTCATGTTTCTAAAAATCGTGGGGTTTTTTACCTGTGAAACAATCTATTTTCATTTGCACAAGCCCACATGACCTTTGCTAGGTGTGATTTGGAAGCAATTAGAGCTCAGTTGGGGCACACTTTTTGAAGATTTCAGCCTCCATTTTGGACATGTTTATTCCTTCTTTCTCAGGCATGATTAAGTTGTAATTTTTAGTCTAGTTTTTTTACATGACTTTCAAATATTTGGCCCACATTTTTGACATGATTTCCTCTTGGAAAATCTATGATTTTCCTTGCATTTGGTGACATTTTTTGCTCTCTATCTGGTGGCGTCTCTAGAGGCTACATTTTTTGGCATTTTGTAGACTTTTTTTTTCTGCAATTTTTAAAGCTTTAATGGTGTCCTAGGGTTTCTACAAGTTCGTCTAGTGTTTTGACCCTCTATTTAAAGTCAAAATTTTATTTTTATTTTAGATCTTCTAGGTTTTTTCTTCAAAGTGCCTCAAAATCTGTGCAAGGGTTGCTGCTTTAAATTTGTGCTATCTTTGTTTTCATTCTTTTCCTTCACTAGTTTGACCTCAGAGTACATGATGGCATCTCTAAAAAATATAATGCTCAAAAGCAACCAAAAGTTTAATGGGAAGAATTATAACACTTGGAAGTGGTGTATATTGACCATCTTTGAGTATCAGTGTCTTGATGTGGTTGTTCTGGGTACATCACCTCTACCTACCGTTGTTGGAAAGGATTAGGAAAAATGGGATGAGCACAACTGGGAAGTTGTCATGCTCATCAAAATCTCAGTCACAGATGAGCAGCTACCTTAGGTACCGTCTGACAAAACTGTTAAGGAAATCTGGGATCATTTGAAGGACCTTCATGAAACCTCTGACAAGAGTCGTGCATTTCTCCTAAAGAACATACTATTTTATATCATGATGGATGAGAAGAAAACTTTGCAAGAGCATCTGAACAAGATCTAGGAGATCTGAGATCAATTGGAGGCGATTGGTCACACAATGGAGGAAGAGGACATGGTAGTGATCACTCTTAAAAGTCTACCCGAATCTTATGAGTATTTCATTAAAACACTCAATATTACTTCAAAAAATGTTGAATTGAAGTTTCCAGACTTGTGTAACAAGCTTCTAGAATAGGATTGTTGGAGACAACAATTTGGAAGCAGTACCAGTTCCACCTCCAGAGATCAAGCGTTCTCTACCAAATATTCTACTAAGAACAAAAGGAAGGCTCAATTTTCTCAGCTGAAAGGCTCTGGTTCTTCTTAGGAAAAGAAGAAGAAGAAGAATGTTCAGTGTAATTACTACCATAAATATGGTCACATGAAGGCTGATTGTTAGGTTCAATTGGCTTCTAAACAAAAAAAGCATGGAGGATCTCAACAAAAGAAAAATATTGCAAGGCACATTGAGCAAAAAGAATCTGCATTCTATGCGTTTATAGCTAAGAGAACAACATATCTAGTCCAATCTTCTACCTAGTATATTGATCTCAAGAATTCATAATATTTTACTCATTGTTGGGATTGGTTAAAGAAATTTGAACCATTCTTTGATTCTTTCATTTTTGGAGGAGGTGAAGAGTACATAGTTGTTGGTAAGGGCACTATCCAGATTCACTCAGGAGGAAGAAATTTACTCTTTCTTGATGTTTACTATGTTCCTGGCATGGAACATAGCCTTCTCTCTATTAGCTAGATCATGAGGCATTCTCCCCAATTGGATGTTGTTTTCAGTTCATCCACCTACAACATCGTTGATAGGGAGACTCGTACTACAATCACTATGGGACTTGAGGTTCATGGTCTGTACAGACTTGTTGATTCTAGTGATTCTCAGTAGCACGCTTTGGCTGCTAAGAGTACTTCCATCATAAAACTTTGGAATTAGCATTATGGGAACTTGAATGTGCACTATCTCTCTCAACTGTCTTGGGAGGGTTTGGTTGTTGGTCTACCTGAGATCCAAACCCAAAATTGGTACAGAAGCACCTTGACACAATTGTGCCTCCTTGCTAAAAGTTTGAGAAATTGATTCAATTTGATTCTTTACCTTGTAAGAAGGATTATTTAAGTCATTACTTATGTGTCTAGGTGATTAGGAGGTTATTTGAATAAAAAATGCAAAAGATGCGAATGTATGCAAAGAGAGTTTTCACAAATTACAAAATTGTAAAAGTGTAAAAGTGAAAACAAGGAAGGTGAAGAGAAACATTTGTTTTAGGTCATTCCAAGTTGGTTAGAAACTGAAAGGTAAAATTTAAATTCCTATAAAGGCCTTGTAACTGATGGAGAAGGTGTGGGTGATTGTAGGAGTGCAATTAAATGAATAAAAGCACTATTTTAGGGCATTTTCTACAAAATTATTCTGATTTTTTGGTGTTGTATGGTCTATACAGATTGAGAAACATGCAAAATTGACTATAAATGTTGATGACATCAATAACCTTCCATTTGGTTCAAGTTTCATGTAGATTGGTTAGCTTTTGAAGAAGTTATTGCATTTTTTTGTGAATATAGTCAAACCCTTGTTAGGGTAAGCAGTGACTCAAAATAATTGTGTTTCTCTCTTATGAATCAATAGAATCATCTGATTTTTGGTGAAATAATTCTTCTATAGATGTTCTTTCTTATTCCAATGGGTTTGGGGGAAAATCACAAAGCAAAGGGGCAAAGAATTTAAGTCTAGGACTATCATTTTGTACACTGTCAAGAAAATAGAGTTAGTAAAGAAAACCAAACCTAAGGTTTAGAGAAATGTTACAAAAAATGGCATTTTGATGATCTTTAGAGCATGGGAAGGCCATATTTAAGGTGTTCCAATAGTTGACTTGGTAAATTTAAGCATGGAGGCTCATAAACCAATAATCCCTAATGGAAATAACACACCATTTCCTTAAACAACTCAAGGGAAACTTTTGATATGTTTTAAGGCTCTCAAATGGGTACTCTATATACTGATTATAGTAAATGAAGATACAATATCTAAGAAAGGTTATTGACTGATAGTCTTAAGAGGAGTGCTACAAGGATTGGAGTAGCCATTGAAGGTTTGTTCATTAAAAAAAAAAGTCTATGTTCATGGGCTTTGGATGAGCTTATTTATGTTGAGTTAATCTTGATGAAGATGTATTAAGCCCTAAATGATTTGGTTGTGCTTTAAAAAATCAAGTTTGGATTGTGATCAATTAGTGTCATGGTTATGCATTTGAGGACAATTTGGAATAAGTGGCCATAAACTGATGTTTTAGGGAACTTAGTTGGTTTGAATAAGTCATTTCCAAGGTAATAAAAGTGTTTTGAAGATCTTGAATAAGTTTGGAACTCCTATTTTAAATGTTTGTGTTGAATGGTGTTTCAAAGGGAAATATAGCTGAATACGCGTGTCAAGAAAGGTGAGTTAGAGTTGTTTGCTAAAGATTGAGTTAGTCAAATTAAGATGGTTGAAGGTGTTGATTTATTCCTTTGTATTACATCAAATTGGTATCAGAGCTTGGGAAAGATTTAGGCTAGTGAGTTGTAGCTATGGTTGGTTGCAGGTTATGTGAGAACCTGGTTGTTGCCATTGAGAAATCAGAGAGAAAGTTGAGGAAAGTTGAGAGTTGTGGAGAAAGGGGAGACTTGTTGAGACCATCTAGAAGAGATGGAGATAATGAGAAGGAATTTGCAGGAAGAGAAAGAAAGGAAGAAGAAAAAGAGACAAGCAAATATGGATAGAGAAATTGCTGAGTTAAGGGAAGAGTGAAAGAGATCTAAGAAAGAGTTGCAAGAGTCTATAATGAGGATAGGGCAGATGGTGAAGGAAATGAAGCAATTAATGAGTTGGCACTTGAAGGTAATCTAGAAAGTTTCATGGCCTATAAGGAAAATAATCAAGAAGAGAAGAAGACAAATGAGGATAAAAGATAAAGAAGTCTTTGAAGATGCTAAGGAAGAGTTCATGGATGAAGAAGGCCAAAGCATTGCAGGCATCCCCAAGCATGATGAAGCTATGACAGAAATAAGAGACCTAATTTCATAGGTTGAGTTGATTAAAGAGTAAATTGTGAATGAATTGTCCTTGGATGTTTGCAGAGAATTGATGAATGATGGAGGTATGATAATAGAAATCATGTTTCATTTCATTGTGTTACTAATCTTTTGGTCAAGGATCATGTTGTAGGTTAGAGGACAAAGGGAGAAGCATGATATTGAGATGCACCAAAGAGTGAAGATTTTGATTTCAATTGGTGAGCAAGGTATGAAGCTAATTTACATGGACAAGATAAAGCCCAAGGTGAAAATGAAGGTGATTAAGAGCAAGGTTAGTTTGAGGTAGAGCATACAAAGAGTGCAGGTTGGTGGAAAACTTCAATTCCAAGTGAACTTGGAAAATTTCTTGGTCAGGAGTATGGTGCAGGAGCACCTTGACACAATTGTGCCTCCTTGTGGAAAGTTTGAAAAATTGATTCAATTTGATGTTTTACCTTAAAAGAAGGATTATTTAAGTAATTAATTATGTGTCTAGGTGATTAGGAGGTTATTTGAATAAAAAATGCAAAAGATGCCAATGTATGCAAAGAGAAAGTTGTCACAAATTACAAAATTGTAAAAGTGTAAAAGTACAAACAAGGAAGGTGAATCGACACATATTTTTTAGGTCATTCCAAGTTGGTTAGAAATTGAAAAGTCACATGTAAATTACTATTAAAGGCCTTGTAATCGATGGAGAAGCTTTAGGTGATTGTAGGAGTGCAATTGAATGAATAAAAATAATGTTTTAGGGCATTTTTTATAGAATTCTTCTGAGTTTATGGTGTTGTATGATCTATACAAACTAAGAAATATGAAAAATTGATTGTAAATGTTGATGCTATCAATCACCTTCCATTTGATTCAAGTTTCATGTAGATTGGTTAGTTTTTGAAGAATTTATTGCAATTTTTTTGTGAATATAGTCAAACCCCTGTTAGGGTAAGCAGTGACTCAAAATAATTATGTTTCTCTCTCATGAACTGATAGAATGATCTGGTTTTTGGTGAAATAATTCTTCTATAGATATTCTTTCTTATTCCAATGGGTTTGGGGAATGATCACAAAGCAAAGGGGCAACGAATTTAAGTCTAGGACTGGCATTCTGTACATTGTCAGGAAAACAAAGTTAGTAAAGAAAACCAAACCTAGGGTTTGGAGAAATGTTATAGTAAATGGATTTTGATGATCTTTAGGGCATTATAGGTCATATTTAAGGTGTTCCAATAGCTAGCTTGGTAAATTTAAGCATGGAGGCTCATAAACTAGTAAGCCCTAATAGAAATAAGACCTAATTAGGCCTCCATAATAATGTGGACAGTCATATTTATGCACCATTTCCTTAAACAACTCAAGGGAAAATTTTGATATGTTTTAAGGCTCTCAAATGGGTACTCTAAACACTTATTACAATATGAAGATACAATATCTACGAAAGGTTCTTGACTGACAGTCCTAAGAGGAGTGCTACAAGGATTGGAGTAGCCATTGAAGGTTTGTTCATTAAAATAAAAAGTCTATGTTCATGGACCCTGGATGAATTTATATATGTTGAGTTAATCCTAATGAAGATGTATTAAGTCTTGAATGATTTGGTTGTGCTTTAAAAACTCAAGTTTGGCTTGTGATCAATTAGTGTCATGGTTATGCATTTGCGGACAATTTGGTGCAAGTGGCCATAAACTAATGTTTTATGGAACTTAGTTGGTTTGAATTAGTAATTTTCAAGGTAATAAAAGTGTTTTGAATATCTTGAATAAGTTTGGAACTCCTATTTTAAATGTTTGTGTTGAATGGTGTTTCAAAGGGAAATATAGTTAAATAAGTGTGTCAAGAAAGGTGAATTAGAGGTGTTTGTTGAAGATTGAGTTAGTCAAATTAAGATTGTTGAACATGTTTATTTCTTCCTTTTATTGCATCAAAAATCATGGATTTTGTGGATCCTATCAAGTTGGAAAGCAAGTGTTGAGATATGTGAAGGAACTTCAAATTTTGGAATTCTATATGGTAGATGCAAGGATCCAAAGCTGATTAGTTATACAAACTCAGATTGCACAGGTTTAGTGGATGACAAAAAATCCACTTCTAGGTATGTATTTATTTTAGGTACAGGTGTTGTAACATGGACTAGCAAGAAGCAACAAGTAGTGGATCTTTCCTTGACTGAAGTTGAATATCGAGGAATAGTTAAAGCGGCATGTGAGGTAGTTTTTCTCTGCATGATGCTTTCTGACATGCACATGTCACAAGTAGGACCTTCTCCCTTGTACACTGATAATCAAGGGGTGCTCAAATTGTACAAAAATCCAATATTCCATGAACTTACGAAGCATCTCAAGCTTCATTGTCACTACATCCGCAAGTTGGTAGAAGATGGATCAGTTCAGCAGTAGTATGTTCTAACAATAGATCAAACTATAGATATTCTCACCAAGTCTCTAAGCCTAGATAAGTTTTTCAAATTCAAGGGGAAACTTGGTGTCATTGATGGATTGACCATTAAGGGAGGGTGTTAGAATATTATATTCTTATGTATTAATGGTCAATATTATATTGTATTAGTTTAGTTTAGTTTTATATATTGTTTCTACAATATCAGGTAAGTAGATTTGGTCATTTCATTAAATGACTATAGTAACTTGTATTTTATATATATTGTAATCTTTTTTTTGTTAATAGTGAGAATGTTTTTACCATTCAAAAAATCAACCTAATAGATAGGTTCTATTAAAGCAAGCTATTTCCAAGAACATTCAAGCATCGTAAAAACATTCCAAAGTCAAACAAAGCATAAGGAAGTAAGATACAACATTCCTATATGCATAAGCTCCAATTCATTCTAGTTGGCTCCCAATCCTAGCTTCCACAAAAATCTTGCAACTTAGCAACAACTGCCTCCTATACTTTCCCCAAACACTCACAAATTCTCTCAACAAAACTCTTACAAAATTCTCACAAACTCTCTCACAACACTTAGGAAAACATAGCATCTCTTCAAAAATTACATAGCAAAGTGCAATTATGTGTCCCAATGAGGTATAAAATACCTCTATTTATACAAAATATTCAACTTCTAAAAGCTAGCTACAAGGGAATTGGATCGACACTTCTCAATTGCATGCTTTGACTCAATAGTGAAATCAAAAGGTGGAAAACTTATATCAGTTTACTCAGAAAGTTAAACACAACAAATCAACTCTCTATGAGACAATAAGAAAGCCTCTGAGTTATGCAAGGTTACAATCATACTAGTCAACTTATTCTTTTCCAGTATTCCAAGACTCATTCTTCCAAATTACTCATTGACACATCACTGTATAGAGATTTCATAATAGACTTCTATTTGTAGCAAATAAATTCATAGTTTAGTGTCACATTGTCCTCAATTCAGGCTTTGGTGTTTCCCCACTCTTTGAAAAATTCAAAGCCTTTAACTTTATTTGAAACTAGTGTTTATATTTCATATTGACCAATTCATATGACAACCATGCTTCCCACTTAATATGGCATTCACTTAACATGCATATTCTATTCGTTTCATATGATAACACTATATTTAGCATGCCATTGGTTGTACCAATCACCACAATAATTTCATCTTATGGTTGCATAGTATATGTGCATAACATGTAATATTAACTTCACTTAACAACTTTATATGATGTTGTCAAACAATAATATATAACTTGCTTACAATACTATATATATATATATATCAATTCATATATGTATCATTTGATAAATGTATCAACTTAAATACTTATTTAATACTTGAACTATTATCACATAAGTATATGTATTATATATATCCATATATATACATATATGCATATGTGTATATATATAGTAATCTATTTGTATGAACATCTACCATTACATCTATCATACATGTACATTAATATATATATACTTATATATATGTATATCCATTGTGTGTGTGTGTATATATATATATATATAATATTATCCACTAACATAAAGTAATAATATCGATTGACATTTATACATTAGATATATATCTACATATATATATACATGTCGCCTGATCCATTTAATGTTCCCATGCATATGGGTAACTGACCCATAGACATGCATAGATATTTCTACCTATGTATGCTTATGTACATGATCACTCATGTCCATGAGTTCATTGTGGACATGCATATATATGTATCCATACATCACATGTATATCTATCTCATCAATCACTTATTTAAATAAATACTTCAAAACACAAAAGGGGTTCAAACACATACTTCAAGCATGACATGACATTTAACCAAAACCTTCCTAACAACCAACTCAAAATATCATACCTTCACCTGAAACTAATGACTTATGGCTACTCTACCAGTGAGTGTGTGAAATCTCAGTTTAAACTCATTACGGGTTTCCAGACCAAAATTATTTTCCTGAGTAATACTTCCCCTCCCTTCTGGAGGTGTGAACCTATACCTACATCCAACTTAATATATTGCATAGGTAGTTAGACGTTCACACACACACACACACACACACACATATATAAATATATGTGCATCATCAAAGAATTAGAATATTCACATTATAATTCAAATTCATTTAATTGTTCTTCATCATTATAATCATATTACTCCTTTAAAAGTAATAACATCACAATACCTATTTCAAAATTACATTCATTTATCAATCATATTTTATCCTTGATCACATTTGTCATCATATTTACCCATGAAGGTAATACTAACTTAGTAACAATAAGTCGGGGTGTAGCATACTCCCTCCTTGTGAATCATCATCCCCAATCATTTAAAATACTTTATCGTATTAATAAAGTCAAACTAGGGTTTTACTTTCCATTCTCCCAATCAGAAGGAAATAAGTACATTCCCATCTAACCTTTCCTCATTGTAATCTTGTCCTTCCTCGACCTTGTGTGGAGTGACCTTGCTAACCATTGGGTTGAACTTGTGTGCGTTATGCACACCTTCCCTTTGAATAACTATATATCATAGTTGTATTAACTCATATGTACATCATAAGTACAATAATAGTTGTATTCTATATGACACCTATACCTTAGTGACTAGAAATCACGTTCCCTTTGGCTAATACAATTATCCTTAGTGTAATCCATGTAGAAAATAATGTTGGTGTATTGCAAACTACATCGTGGGTCCCTTCCCTTTCATTCTTACACCTTTAGACAACTCAGAAGCCGAGATCGTCCATCAATTACACCTCCATCTACCTCAAGCATACCAGTACTACCCTTGACTATTTTCCATCTTGAGCATAAGATTTTCCTTAGACACTTGTCAATTCAAAGCATAATGACGTTGCTTATTATTTCAAGCATTGTATCAACTAGGTTTCTCTGATCATTTCGATATTTTATTCTATTTTTTCAACCTTTTAGGTCTATGGTTAATCCTATTCCCTAGCTTATCCCAGCTTTATAGAGATTCAACCCTTCTTCCCATATCATGAACTCAATTTCAATGATAAAAAAATTATTTTAATATAAATATTCTACAAATCCTCCAAGATTTGGTTTATTCTATTTGCCTAACTAGCTAACTTATTGAGCATTCATTCAATTGAATTCTCATAAGATGATCATGGTTTACACAAAACCTAATGTCTCTTGTGTGTATCATTTTGAGATAACCTTCTCAAGGACACTAAGCAACTACTTTTCATAATATGATGTTTTAGGATTACTATCCTATCAATTAAGTTTTCTAATCAAAATTGTTGATCTTGGTGAGTCTATCCACCTTAACATTATGTCAGTTATATCGACATAGAAAATAAAACTATTCTAGTTATCTACCATTTCCCTTGTGGAATTCCATTGAAGTACACAAGCCTTACCATTTGATGACATCTTGATATCATCCTCTCACATTATAGACATTAACTTGGTGCATATCTAGTAGCATTATACTCTATCCCTTCCAGATTATAGTGGTTCCTCATCTGAAAATTTTTGTTGTGTTTGAATAAGACATCAACTTACCCCATTCATTCTTTCATCTTCGAAAATTTTGAGTACATAGGTTCCTTCTTCAATTCATATTATTCCATCTTGACTAAGTAGAACCTATTTTACAGACTTATGCCATATTCGATTCTTGAATTATAATATTTAAATAATAAATGTGGAGCTAAATTCCTTCCTCTTAGGACATATTTTATCCTTTAATATTTTTCAAAGATTGTAATCCAATTTTTAGCTCGATCTATTTCTTCCAATAAGTATTTACACTAGTTCGAGTAATAATTCTCGTTTGATCATGTTGACTTGATATTCTCTTCCAAAGGTATCAACAATTATTACATTCTTAATCTACCAAGCATGCACATTCATAGTTAACTCAAGGTTTAGAAATATATAATTCTTCCTTTTCTGATTTCATGGGTGATAATTTTTCTTTCCATGATTTGGCATACTGCCTATCCCTTTCCAAGGCATCATGATATTAACAATTGATCTTCCAACTCAATTACGTATAGTGTTGTGTTGTAATTATTTCTTTCTAATTGATCATAATCCTTTACATTTCCACTACCTTTCACTAGTAGTTCCAATAACTTATCTTTTATCCTTTCCAACCTTGTTGTGGTTAATGAGGACAAGACTTTGATTGATTTATGACTTATGAAGAAGTCATAAGTTCCTTCCAACTTAAAATACATCATTGTACTTCATTGTATGGGATTCTTTTATTGGAGTCTATGTACTCTCCTTCTTCCCACCTTTGTGTTTCCACATTATTAGATCATCCTAATAGTTGAACTCATATCATTCATCTATTCTCTTCAACTTGGTTGAACTCATTTGAAAATATTTGTTGGTGGCTCTTTATAGTTGAATGGTTGTTATCCACCTTACTTCCCCTTAATAGGTACACCTCATACATACCTTTTTATTTCCATAACTAATTTCATCACCACCTTCTAATCTCTTAGATTCAATAGTTGGATCCCAAGTAACGAGATCTAATGAATAATCAACAACTTTACAAGCTAAGAGGTACTCTAGCATTTTATTCTAGATCTTTTTTCCATGTATACAAATTTCCTTTTCACCATATTCAATTTCTCATTGCCACATCCTCATATGATCACTTAAAGATACAACATAAACCTAATTTCATTGAAAAGTTGGTAAGTTCAATTTTTTACTTCAACCAAACTATGATCTTAATTTAGCCTTTGTATAATTTAATCTGATTCACCTTTTTAGTTCCAAATTGGCAACCATTTTTCCAAGTTATTGTTGTCGCATAAAAATACACCCTACTGAACAAGAGTTTGGTGTTCTAATCACACAATGGAAATGAGCTCATAGTGTGGGACCTTGTAAATTAAGGTCAAGTCTCCAGAGAAGCCTGACTTCTCTTCTAAACTAAGTGCAAATGTGTTGGTCTAATCCAAGACATGAAAGTCATAATGCTAACCTACTCTAACAAATCACAAGGGAAAAAGGTAGAAAGAGACATGGAATGGGAAAGAAGGTGATGCACTGAATTTAGAGTTTGTTCCTTCCTACTTCAAAAAAACATAATATGTCAAAGAAACAACTGAAACACCCACTCAGATATGAAGGTAAATGAATTTTACTCAAACATGCAAGAGGTAATTGTGATAATAGTTGAATTTTATTGACATAAAGCTTGAAGTAACCTTTACAATGGTAGAATGTAAGATTTGCAAGTATGCGAAAGAAAAATCCCAGAAGGGGCCAAAGAAAGAACCTTGAAAAAATATACAAGTGTTTTATTTATAGTTCAAGCATAACTAAGGGTTGAATTCAAATAGCTAACCCTAAATTAACTAGGGTTATAGAAAGATGAACTCCAATTAGGTCCAGAACAGATCTGAATTGTGCCCATAATAGAGCAACCGCCAAGCCATAAAGGCTCTATCAACTCTAACAAGTCCCAAAATGACGACTCATGTGAATGAAGGGATGGGTGCCTACCAAATGCATAAAAAGAAATAGACTAATATACCCTAACAAGAGAATAGAGCATGTGTAACACATCAAATAATAATGGCACAGACCAAAAATCAATACAACCTTGAAAAAGTGTGAAAATTTGATCCATAGTCAATTAGATTTGATTTGACAGCTAGGAATGTCGTTGAGACATCAATTCTACAAATTTGACACAAATGAGAGTATTTGATCATTGTATTTTGAATACTAGCCATCAGATTGAGGATGGATGGTTGAGATCAAAACCTCAATGAACTTTAAAACATAACCATTGATCTCCACACCTTTGAATCATGGTTGTCGATTGACAAGAAACTATATAACCATCATCGAATAGACTGCACCAAATTGACATGAGTCACATTTGAGTCCCTTCAATGGAATGATTAGAAGGACCCCAATATATCAAGAGGAGTAAGATTAGAGTCCCCTCGATGTAGAGAAAAGAAACATCGACCTTGACCCACATTAGGTCCCACCATACCACATGTCGCCTCCCTACTCGCCCTTTGAGATTTTGCACATTTCAAATCTTTAGTCATGGACTAGTGGGAAATGACCTAGATCAACCCAATGGCCAACAACATGCACCCTCCTTAACCACTAGGCTAGTGATCAAAGAAACATGACCCATTGTGACACATGTCACCTCAACATTCTCCATCCACTGTCATCACCATCCTATCAGGATGTCAAAGGGACCATCATATAGGTCCCATCGATATCCATCATTCGCTCCAATGAAATTACCTTCGCTTATCGAGATATCGAAGTGACCAAATTTCAACTCACTTTGATAGTTGCCTATTCCCCCTATGAAGAGATCTTCACTTCTTATTGAAATGTCACAGGGACAAGCATCAAGGTCCCATTGATATCATATTATTTCCTCAATATTCCCCCTAGTGTTCAATAGTTTAGTAGATGGTGGTGATTATGCAACATGGTAGAATCCCATTGTCCCTTTCAGTATTAGCATCTTCAAAATATTTCCCAGGGTCTAGTAGGCAACGGTCAAGATTCGATCACTAGGATCAATCATAACCCTTAGATCTTGGTCCCACCATTAACGTTGCCTCAAACATTGTCGAGGCCCACCAAAGAGATGAAACACATAGCACATGCCCACTGCCCCTCCACAAGTCTAGATTAGATAGTGGTTCCCCCATGGGATAACGGGGAATGACCAAGATTCATTTGTTAGAACACACATTAACCATTGATCTACTTGAGCTCGATGTTTGCTAACCTCACATGATAATGGGTGCCACATGGAAAGGGGACACATGTCACTCACCCTCCAGCTCGCTGGAATAGTTTAATGAAAGTTAAACACAATGGAAATGTGGGGAATAGTTAGGATCAAATCAAATGATCCAACTACTCGTATTGAAAGTTCAAAACTGCATGTGCACAATGTTAGCAACTAAAAAGGGGGACTCAACTAGGTAAATAAGACTTGGGTAGTAGTTTTTGACCTAGGGACATAAGATTGAATATTTAAATGGGGCTACAACCAGAAAGGAAAATTAAAGGGGTTGGTTAAATAATGACTGCTTAGGACATAGGTTATAACTTGGCCAACTAGGAATCAAACACAATAGGTTGATGAGTAGATAGAAAAGAAGTCAACACCAAGACTAGAGGGTTTAGGGTTTAAGCATATGAGGGTTTTGGAAGCCCTAGCTTGCAAGTTTAGAACATTAATAAGACACAATTGAGGAGTTTCAAAACATCAAAGACCCAAAATCATCAAATAAATCATGGATTGTAATAGGATGCACAAATAGTAACTCTTAGATCGGATATAACTGATGGGCCTCCAAGGGGCATATAATGTCAACATTTTTGTGATTTCTATGGGATGATTTCCTGCTAATCATGGAATTTAGAGGCCTTATCAGACCATTGGGCTCAAATTCATGAAGGGAATTTACAAAATTGGGTCTCCCAAGGGAAAAATAAAACATATGCTAGCTGAAGTTAGAGAAAAGCATGAAATCTAAGAGCATGCATTTCCTTAAGGAGAATGTAGAGTGTGTAAATGCACTTCAAGGAAAGAAAGATTTACAATATATACATTACACTAACAAAAAGCAAAGAATGGAAGCTTGCATCTATCAAAGATGAACCTTTTGAAGGAGTTGATCTCCCTCAAACCATAGTTGCAAAAATCACCCAACTGCAACCACTGAAAACTACTGCCAACATGCATGTACCTACAAAAATTCCCTACAAGGCGAGGGGTCACTTCAATGTGAAATTTTCCATTTAGGAGAACCATATGATGCAAATGTTAGACTCATCTAACACTGGTTTCTTAGCTAAACATACAACAATAGGGGTGAACTTTTTTGAAGATAGGTTAGCATCCAAGAACAAACCTTCTATAGAGGGTAGAGAACTCACCTCATAAAAGGATAAGCCAATGCTATCATTTCCAACCTCTTCAATGCATGAATTGAAACAAAAAAAAAAGCTTCCAGCTCACATGGTGATGTAAAATATTCCAAACTTGATTTTTGATCTACTCAAGGAATCTCTTCTTCATTCACCTCAAAAGAAAATTTTTCAAGCTTACGCATACTATCAAATTGAGCAATAGGATCATCACTCTCCAAAAAAATGTGTGGTTGCTCAATGGTGGATTTTTTAGTGTGTTTGTTCCATGTGAAGCACTCTAAATCTTGAATGAAGACCTCCTATTTAACATTGCTACATTCAGGGACAACAGAAAACCAAGAAACCTCATAATTACTTGTATTGATCTACACTTCATCAACACATACCTCAGATTTTTGAGACACCTTGGGTGAAGAATTTAATTCTTCAAGTTGTCCCTCTATTTTAATTTCTTCTTGGAAACAAGTTGCAACAAAATCAAACTCGTGGCATATAATGGTTTCCACATCCTTTGTTGTTTCCTTACTCTTATGTTGTTTCCCACAAAGCTATTCTTTTGAGAGTGATGGTTTGATATTTAAACCTGAACAAAAGGTTTCTATAACATCCCAAAAGATTTCCTCCACCTCAAAAATACAAACCTTATTAGATTGGGGATCTCTATCCACAATAATAGGGGTTAAACATGTCTGTTGATGTTGTTCCAAAACCATGGAGTTGTCTTCATCCATCAAGCCAAGACAAAGCTACTCAAAGCTTCAACTGATGTAGCTATAGCTGATCTATCCTCCTCTTCAAAATAACAAGGGAGGACATCAAATGAGAGGATTGATTCCTCTACTATATCAATTTTTTCTACCTTTTTAATGCCTTGTTGTAACCTTGTTTTATCTTGAATATTTTCTTGCAGCAAACCATGACACTCATTATTTTGAGCACACAAAGGCTCCACAATAACAACCTCTTCACTCCTAGCCCTTAATAGCTCCTTATATTGTTCTTTTGACCAACTAGGATCCCATATGAAAGGTCCACCTTTAAAGAGTGAAATAGGAAATGAAGGAGAAAAACAGTCAAAAGGGCATTGAAACTCTTGTTGAAGCTCTAGAAGGGGCTACTCAATAGGAGTAAAAGGTTGATCCTCCTCAAGCATGGGTTCTTGTGAGGAATGGAGGATTGCATAACTTAGGATCTACAACATAAAGGATATGCTTGATGGAACAAGAGGTAGAATGGGAGTTTCAAGGGGTTGATTAGGATTCTTGAAACTAATTTTTTTTTTCTTGCAAACCTCTTGCACAATAAGTTGTTCTAGAGAAAAAGGAGGGCTAATGGAAGTTTCAAGAGGCTTGCTAGGCTTCTTGAAACTTGGAGATTTATGCTTTCTTACCTCCTCCTTAGTAGGCTATTCTGGAAATGGTGGAGGTTCTTATTTGAAACTAGGTACACAAGGGGCTACTAGAGTCTTAGGAAATTGTGCTAAAGCAAGGGAAAGATGGATTTGATCTTGCCTAGTAGCAACATCTCTTGATGTATACTCCTCTTTTTTCTTTATTTGCACCTCCAACTATTGCTCATACCTCCATTGAGCATCTAAATTTTGTTGTTGATTGTGAGTTTGGTAGAAAAGCTCATCATGATGTGGGAAATAGCCTTGTTTTTTCCCTTGATGGGCTTGATTTTTCCACTCTCCCTACTGTAGGTCAAATATTTGTTGCTTCTCCTTAAGCTCAATAATCTAATTAAAGAGATCCTTCACCATGGATTGAGTTCACTCTTATTTTGGGGCTAAAATGAAGAATAAGGAGTATCCTGGGGTTGTTGATAGGAAAGTGTAGGCATCCAAGATGTTTGAGTAGGTTGGCGTGGGTGGTATGCATTTTGTGAAGATTGATAACCCACAACAACAAGGTTTTATGGAATGGAATGGGAGGCATAACCAGCCTAATATGATTGATTGGGAGGTGCAAAGTTGGCATTATCATGATATGGTGGAGTAAACATGTGGTTTCCATTATAAATTGACATTTTTATGCATAGGAAACACTTTAAAATTCAGAAGGAAAGCAGGCGATTACCCAACCAAAGATTTTGGGTACATACCAAAGAGTCACCCAAAGCTGGATATTGTAGAGTCTCCAAATGCTTGTAGAACTACCTCTGAAGATTTAAATGTTGAAGAGTGCACCAACTCCTCAATAACATGAAATGGAACTAGGTTGCTTGAAGTAGCTGATTTTGTATGGAATTGCCATGGTGTTTGAAGATATTCCTCAAAAGGGAAGATGCATTGAAGAAAACACCAAATTATTCAATAGAGAGTAGTCCCACGGGGTGTGCCAAAAATTGTTGCCACATAAAACTACACTCTACTTGTGTGAGGGGGAAGGAGTCCATTAGGAAAATGATGTGAAAGCAAGATGAAATGTAAGATTGAAAATCAGAAACTAATCTAATTCAAAACACTTTTTCTATCCTATTCCATCACTCATGAAATGTGCAAATCTAAGCTATTTGAATGAAATGAGATCCTAAAATATTTAAGACCAATTCAAACAACAAAAGAAGAGATCACCATCCCATGTTGGAGTGTATTTGCATGATGTTGGGTTGTTCATATCACTACAAAGTCTGCATTGCTTATGTGCAAAATCTTGATGATCAATGCTTGGTTGATTGAAAAGGTTGAAGCTCTATCAATGGTGATTGTGACAACACTTCGTTGCATAAGGTAAGTTGAAATTATCATCCTTATTTGTGAAGAGAAAGGATTTTTATATAGAAAAAACAATTTTGAATTGATGGTCAAGATTGCATTGGAGAATATCCAGATCAACGGTCAAAATGAGTTGAGAGGATTTAGACATGAGGAAATTGTGCAAAGTTGATTGCACAATTAGGGTGATTGAAGAGTAAATTGGCTAGTTAAGATTTTGATTGCTTAGTTAGCAATTGATTGATTAATTAGGGTTGATTTAGGAATTAGATGGTTGAATTAGCAAAATTAGATTGCTTGGTTAGCAATCCATGATTTTTTCAATCAAAAAGTGGGTGAGGAATATTAATTAATTAATTCTTATTTGATTTTGATTTTGATTTTTGATTATTTGAATAGTTTGATTTAGTTTGATTTAATTATTCAAACTTTGGAGGGAAGTGTGATAATTAAATTATTATGATTTAATAATTCAATTAGTTTTGAGGAATAAGGTGAATTAGTGATGTAATTAAATAATTAGTGTTGTTTGACTAATCAGGATGAAATAAGATAAGATTAGGACTTTATTAAATAGATGTAATTTATTTATTTAACTAGGTAAAAATGATGAAACGTGAATTAATCAAATAACGTTGTATTATTTGGTTAATAGTAGAATTAGGGTTTTCAAGACTTTACTAAATAAATGGTATTTATTTAATTTGTCGAGAATGATAAAATGTGAATTAATTAAATAATGTTGTATTATTTAATTAATAGAGGAAATAGGGTTTTCAATGTTGTTCAATGTCATTTGATATGTTGTGAGATGTCTTGGGATGATTTTGAATGATTTGAGATATTTTAGAGATGTTCCAAGATGTTCTGAGTTAATTCAGAGATATTCCAAGTTGATTCAGAGTCATTCCAAGTTGTTCCCAATTGATTCAAAGTTTTTTCGGGGTCATTCCGAGACATTCTAAGTTGTTTCAGGGTCATTCTGAGACCTTTCGAGTTGATTTAGGGTCATTCTAAGACGTTCCAAGTTGATTTAGAGTTGTTTTGAGTCATTTTAGGGTCATTCCAAGATGTTCTGATTTGATTTACAGTTGTTCCAAGTCATTTTGGGGTTGTTCTTGGACATTCCGAGTTGATTCAGAGTTGTTCTAAGTTTCGAGTTGATTCAAAGTTGTTTTGATTCATTTCAAGGCTATTTTGAGATGTTCTGAGTTAATTTAGAGTTGTTCAAAGTTGTTTTAGGTTCATTCCGAGACATTTTGAATTTGTGATAAGTGTTAAATCAATTTTACATGTCTACATTTTGCCCCTCTTTGATACAAAGTACTAGTTGCTTTGTCTCAAAGATTTTTTTTTTAAGATCAAGTTTTATGAAAAAAATTATTCCCCACTATGCCCTAGTGTTCTATGGAATGATTGGTAAGACTCTATGCTACCCCCTCAAGAGGTTGACCAAAAATTTAAAGTTTTGAGGTTAGGCTCATGACTCTATTTTATTTCCATTATAATGCATTTAGGTCACATAATTAGGTGTATATGTCCTTCATTTCTTGTTCTAATGTTTTTTCGAGCTTCTATTTTGAAAGTAGGAAGTTTCCCTAAGTAGAAATTAGGGTTTTCTTGAGGCTTATATAGGTAATTTGTCTTGTAGATAGCTCATTTGTGTTTTGAATCTATAGCTAATACTTGTCTTTGGTCATCTCATTTTATAACCTGTTTTGAGGAGTAATGTCATGTTTTGATGGAGCCCCACATCATTCTAAGTTTGTTTGAGAAGTTGGACGGTCATCAGACGTTGGTGGCCTAGTATGTACCTTCTCACTTTTTCACTTCCATCTTGTTTTGTTCTTGTTTTGCGTGTACAAAGTTTTCTAGGTCAAAAGTGAAGTTTCTTGTTTTCCATGCCTTTGCCTCAATTTTCATGCCTTTTCTTGCTAAGAATCCATGCCTTTGACATATTTCCACACCTTTACCTATTTTCCACACCTTTGCTCAAGATATTTGCCTTTGTTTTTGAGCATTTTCATTAAAAGGTTTCCTTTGCTCTAAAAGCTCACCTTTGACTATTTGAGGTTCTGAAAGCTCACCTTTTCCATATTTCTATTCCTTTGTTTCCTTTCCTTTTCCTATAAATCTCTCCTTTGTATGAAAATCTCACTTTTTTTTTGTGTTTTATGAGCATTCGCTCTAAACCCTTGTTTTTTACTCCTTCTGCTATGTTTGACTTTAGTTTTTGTTTGGAACCCTAACATATGTTCATTTTTCATCCTAAATGTTGTTTTCCATTATGTTTTGTGTTATATTGTGTCTCCCATTTGTTTAGAGTGAAATCCTAACATTGTAGTTTGAAAACGATTACAGGTTGGCCTTAGTGTACTACAACCGAGGGAGAGACATATGCAACATTTGTTCGATCCCATTGCCTATTTTGGTGTGTTAGAGCAGGAATTTCTTGATGTTGTGGGACTATTGAACATTTTTTATATGCCTCCTATCAGGACTCATACTGCCATGATGACTGCATTGGTGGAATGGTGGCATTCAAAGACATCCTCATTTCATCTACCTATAGGAGAGGCGACCATCACCCTTGAGGATGTATGGAGGAAACTTCATCTTCCTATTCATGGGGAGTTGGTTATGTATCATATTCAACATGGTATCCATAATATGTAGTGTGTGTTAGGTGCTCAACACTTGATAGTACACCAGTTAGAGATTGATTTGTCTGATATTTTTGACAGTGTAGATCATATCTTTCTTGTCCTATGTGGTTTGATTTCAGCACTTGTTCCTAATAGCCGAGGTTGACATTTTCCCAAATTTTGGGGTGTGTGTATTGAGAATATGCTTGATCATGGGACAGGATATGCTTGAGGTCCATGTCTTCTCACTCACTTGTATAGAGATATGCATGAGGTCATGTATCAGGGTGGGAAATCTATTTCTACAGGTACTTCACTTTTGCATGTCTAGGCATGGGAGCACATTGTCATTACTCAGCCAGATGGTATACAAGATCAACACCCTAATGTTCCATACTCATATCATTATGGGGATTTTTTGCACTACACCTTACCTAGAGATCTTTCTTATCGGCATCAAGGTTTTGATGATATTCCCGACTTTATGTGGAGACCATATTTGGGGTGTGATGCTTGGCCAGAGGATGTAGATCACCTTGTCTATTTTTGAAAAACCCATTTGTTGCTTGGTCATTCTGATATTGTGCTAGAGCATTATCTACCATACCGAGTATGTCATCAGTTTGGGGAGAGATGGGGCTGAGTTCTTGATACTTATGAGGTTCATTTTGGTTGGATGACATGGGAGGTTCATGTATGGGATCTTAAACCATATATAGATATTGCTTTTGCTAAGTTTAGAGCACTTTCCCCAGTTGATTGGGGTTGATTAATTGGTCCTACAAATCTAGGTACCTCTAATAACTATGATGAGTGGTGGTCCCGCTGTAGGCCTTTGAGACT
This sequence comes from Sequoia sempervirens, assembly GCA_007258455.2. Lineage (NCBI taxonomy): Eukaryota > Viridiplantae > Streptophyta > Pinopsida > Cupressales > Cupressaceae > Sequoia > Sequoia sempervirens. Next base: position 165,127,226 of record VDFB02353493.1, on the reverse strand, counting down.
CATTGTTCCTAGGGGTACTTTTTCTTTAGGTAGATCAGGTATTACAAATCATTGTGGGGAGTGACAACATATTGAGGTCCTTGTAGAGAAGTTGGATAGACCTCTAGGTAGAACTCATCGTGGTGCAGTGCAGGGTGAACATGATGATCAACCACCTTAGGTGTAGGGTTGAAGGTAGGTTTCGGGTCCTCCTCCACCAGCTAGGGATGGAGACATACGGTTAGATCAGATGATTGCTGCCAAAGATGCAAAGATAGTGAGATGATAGGCTATAGAGGCTCAGATAGATATTTTGAGGGCAGATCGGGATAGCGAGAGTGGTCAATGACATGCTACAAAGGCTTTTGTATAGTTGCTAACCACAGAGAGAGATACTCTCAAGGCATAACATGATCATTATTTGTAGAGGTCTACCTACTATTAGACTTTATATGAGGCTATTATTCTTAGGGGTGCTCAACATCCACAGTTTGGAGAGCCTAGTAATATGGGTAGCGATGGTGCAGTTGGTGTTGGTGGTGTAGGTGATTAGTCCGTGAGGTAGCCAGATCGTTTTGGTGATCTATTGGGCTTCATCCTTCTTGTCAAGGTCTTACTTTGGTACTTGATATTTATGTTGTTCATTGTTCAGAGGAATTTTGTAGATATTTATTTTGTATGCCTATACTCATTATCCCAATCGAGGCCTCGTATAGATATTATGATTTTGTATATCTTATCACACTGATGATGTACTCTCCTTTTTGATAATGATATATATGATATATACCTTCTTCGATTCATTCTCGTTTTATGCTCATGTGATTATGATATACGATGATGTATGTTTATATGATGTTGATATGAATGAATGCCCCATAAATGACATTTTTAATGATTTAATATCATCATGATCTATGTTGCTGATATTGTGGATGTAGAATGGTACTAATGATATTGCTATGCAGATTTAGAAGAAATGTTGATGATAGATAGGAATGTGATGATAATTTAGAAAAAATATTGATGGTAGATAGAAATATGATAATATAGAAGAAATGTGGATGATAGAGAAATATGATGTTAATTTAGAAGAAATATGAATGATAGATAGAAATGTGATGTTAATTAGTAGTTGATGAGTTGCTTTCTCTTTGCTTTAGAGAATTTTCAGTTTGAACAATCCATTTTGATATAGCAAATAAATACGATGCACTAGGGTATTAATGACCAAGGTTACTTTTTATTTATTGCATGGACTTTGACTCTACAATAAGGAGTATTCTTGCTCATACCAGACATATGGAAAACCTGTTACAGTATATGGGTGAGAAGCTTTAAAAACATGTTGGATCAGTAACACAAGAGGTATTAAGAACCTAACATGTCACTTTTACATGAAATGTTTCAAAGACAACTTCCACACATAGAACAAAGAAAGTATTCACCATGGTAGTATAACAAGACTATCCACAAATAGAAAATTGAAATGATGCTCAATTGCCCCCATTCCTTCTTCTCTAAATCCTTATGGACATCCTTGAGAGATCTTGGGAATGAGTCAATAATGTAAATCACAAAAAATAAGACAACAAAATATAAAACAATGCCATTATATCATTTTTCATATCTATTTGGGGTGGGTCTATTATCCAATGTTGATCATGTCTATCGTAGGAATGGATCCGTTAAGACATATCTCAGGATGTTGTTGGGTCTTGTCAAAAAGATATGTATTCGATACTTGAATTTGTTTTAGTTCAATTTGTGATCAAATTTTCTACTTGAAGGTTCCAATTGTTGATGCTTGCTTTGTTTGTTTTGTTTGTTTTGTCAAAGGGTGGATGTGATGATCTATTTACTATGGATGATGTCTTATTGTGAATTATGATGACGGACATGGGTCTTTTTTATTTTTCTATAGTTTTATGATGCTATTTTTGAAATTTTCTAGGGACTATCCTAGGGCCTTGGGATCTCATCAAAGATAAGCCTCACCTACATTGTACACATAAAGGCTCATAGTTCTCTTGGTTTGAGTGTTTTTAACCTTTTCTATTTTGTGAATGTTTTTTGGATTTTGTATCTTTTGACTATTATTGGGATTTTTTGTTTGTTTTTTGACTAAGTTGAAATAAAGCATGTTGGAAACCTAAGGGGGATGACCTAGGGTCTCGAGGGCTAATGAACCTTTCCTATGTTGTACACATAGAGACCATGTAGTTTGGTTGTTTAACAAAAGCATAAACTATTTTTGGGTAAACACCATTGATTATCTAGATTGATATTCCACTTTTGTGTCTAGAGGATATGTTGTGGGAAATCTACTTGAACTAACTCTGAGATTCAAGAAAATTTTGATATCTTAGACTATTTGAGTGAAGGAATAATCCCATGATGTTTTTATTTTTATTTTTTTCAAATGTTTATGTTCTTTTTGTTGTTTTGTATGTTTTTAGATTTTGTATCTTTTGAATGTTTTTGGATTTTTGACTTTTTGATGTTTTTGGATTTTTGACTTTTTGATGTTTTTGGATTTTACATCCTTTGAATGTTTTTGGATTTTTGAATTTTCCCCTAGTTGTGGACAAGACGACTTTCCTTAATCAATGAAAAGCCATGGTTGGATATCTTGTTTTGAAATGGCTAGGTGGATGTTGTAGATAGTACCAATAGATAATGATGCAAGTTTATTCAACATAGTGCCTTTTTGCTAGGTTTTCACTATGGTACCTATTCTAAGAGTGCCACAAAGTGGTTTTCACTCAGAGAAAGTGTTATTTCTCTTTACTATTTTTCTTTCTTTTTGATTTTTTTGATTTTTACCCTTTTTCCTAGGGTATTCTAACATAATTCATGTGTAGAACCTTTTGAGGTGGTTGTTTTTCAACAGTTCAACTAAAGGTTCTCCTTCAGGAGTAGCTAACTAATATTCCCTAGAGCCATAGCTTGCTATGATGAAAAATGGGCCTAACCAGTTGGGTTCAAATTTTCCTTTCCCATCTTGATTTAGTTGTACTTTTTTATTCTCTTTGCAGACTAATTCACCAACTTGAAAGTTCCCATCCTTGATCCTTTTGTCATAGTTTTTCTTGAGTCAATTCTAATAAACCTACAAATGGTTTAATGTGATCAAACGTCTTTCATCTAGGAGTTCTAATTCATTCAGCCTGGATACCCTGTATTCTTCGTTGCCGACCATGTTTTTTAATGAAAATTGCAATGAAGGGATTTTGACCTCAATAGACAAGAAGACCTCTGATTTGTAGACCAAGGAAAATGGTGTGGCACCAGTAGGTGTGTGAATGTTGGTTTAGTAGGCCCATAAGGTTGGGTTTAGATGCAAATTTCAATCACGACCGACTTCATTAATAGTATTTTTGAGTATTTTCAGTATGGTTTTGTTATATGCCTCAGCCTAACCATTTCCTTGGGGGTAATAGGGTGTGGAGAATCTATGGTGGATAGGAAATTGGGAACAAAGCTCTTGAATATCTTGATTTTTGAATGGGGTTCCATTGTCTGTTATTATTGTTTGGGGAATTCCATACCTATAAATGAGATAATTCAAAATAAATTTTGATATCTACTTGTCGGTGATATAGGTCATTGGAATTTCCTTTATCCATTTAGTAAAGTACTTTTTTGTTGTGATAATGAATTTGTGACCATTGGATGAAGCAAGTGATATCTGTCCTACCAAGTCTAATCCCCATTGTGAAAAAGGCCATGGTGTGATTATAGGTCTCAATTCCTATGCTGGTGTAGGAACAAGTTCATGGTGCTACTGACATTGTCCACACTTTCTAGAATATTGTATGCATTCCTATTCCATGGAGGGCCAATACTATCCTATTATGAGTAGTTTCTAGACTAGGTTAAGTTCACTAGAGTGGAATTTTCAAATACCTTCATGAACCTCTTGTAAGGATGTTTTTGCTTCTTCTACATTAAGTCATTGGAGTAACATACCATCTAGACTAAGATGATAAAAGGGTATCTTCTAAGATGGTAAAAAATGAAGTTCTATGGGTAAAGGTTTTCTTTTGAGTGGTTGTTAAGCTAATGGGTATGGTACCATGCTGGATGTAGTCAAAGGTATCTTGGTACCATGGGGAATTAAGACCAACAACACATACCAATTCTAATTCTGGGATGTCAAATACTGGTACCAACAATTGTTCCATGAGGAACTCATACTTAGGCACATTTTGTGGAATATCAAGCAGTGAGACTATTGTTTCCATTGCATCAGTAGCTTTGTTATTGATCCAAGGAACTTGCTCAAAATTTATTTTGATGAAGTATTCCTTGAAGCTATCCACCATCCATTTATATGGCAACAATTTTTCATCTTTTGTCTTGTATTCATCGTTCACTTGTCTGATCACTAGCTGAGAGTCTCCAAAGACTTGTAGCTCTTTTATTCATCATTCAATAGCCATTTAAAACCCTGTGATAAGAGCTTCATACTTTGAGATGTTGTTTGTGCATGGGAATGCAATCCTATAGGGCTTGGGTATACTATATCCTTGTGGTGTGAGAAATAGAATACCCACTCCATATCCATGTTGAGTATGGGACCCATCAAAGTATAGAGTCCATTGGTTTGCCTATTCTATCATCAAAATACTCTCATCTAGAAAATCCACTATGAGAGTTTTGTGATCCTCTAAGGGTGCTTTAGCCTACTATAATTTGTCCTTTGATAGCTCTCCTATCCACATATTCTATATCAAACTCAATTAGGATCATTACCCATTTGGCTATTCGGCCTGTTAGGTTTTCCTTTGCTAGTAAGTACTTGAATGGTTCTATCTTAGAAATCAACTTAACCTTTCTATTCAGGATATAGTGCCTTAGATTTTGTGTTGCAAACACGACTAAGGGATACACTCTTTCAATGGGTGAGTAGTTTAGTTGATAGCCCACCAATGTTCAGCTGATATAGTAGACTACCCTTTCTTTATTGTTATCATCTAGCTAGGACAAGAGAGCTCTTAGTGTTTCTTGTGTGGTAGATACATAAAGTATCATTTCCTTTTCTGGGATAGGTGGCATAAGTACAGGATGGGTAAGTAGGTATTCCTTAACTTGTTGGAATGTTTGGTCACATCTCCCATACCATTTGAAGGTGATGTCCTTAAGTAGGAGATGAGTAAAAGGGTGACATTTGTCTACCAATTGTGTGATAAATCACCTGATGGATTGTAGTTTCCCTTGTAGTCTCCCCAACTATTTTAGTGTCTTTGGTGGAGGCATTTCCATTATTGCTTTTACTTTGTTTGGATCTACTTCAATCCCTCTTCTTGATACTATGTACCCTAATAGTTTTCCAAATGTTACCCTGAATGCACATTTCGTAGGATTGAGTCTTAGATTGTACTATTCAAGATGATCAAACACCTTCGCTAGGTTTGTCAAGTGGTCTACTCTTTTGACCTATTTTACTAGAATATCATCCACATAGTCCTCTATGATTGTGTGTAGCATATCATGAAATATTGTTGTCATTGCTCTTTGATATGTTCCTCTTGCATTCTTTAGACCAAAGGGCATTACATTCTAACAAAATATTTCCCAAGCACAAGTAAATGTTGTTTTGTGTTGGTCATCTAGAGAGATCTTTATCTAGTTGTATACAAAGAAACCATCCATTAAGGATATCATCTCATGCCCTTTTGTTATATCTACAATCATGTCAATACTTGGTAATGGAAAGTTGTCCTTTGGATAGGCTTTGTTCAAGTCTTTGAAGTTTGTGCATATCCTTATGCCCCCAGTAGGTTTGGATACTGGTAATAGATTTGATATCCATTGTGGATAGTGAATGGGTTTGATGAAACCCACATCTACTAGTTTCTTTAGCTCTACCATTACTAGTTATGCTATCTATGGATTCATTTTTTTGATTTTTTGTTTGATAGGATTTTCTCCAGGCATTACAGCTAGATGATGTACCACTAATGTTGGATCTAGTCTAGGCATGTCAGCATAGTTCTAGCCAAATTTATCTTTCGGGCATTGATGAAAGCTGTGAAATTTTCCTTTTTTTCTGGGTCTAGTGATGCAGCATGGTAGGTTATCTTGGGGTCTTCTACTATGCCAACATTTATGGATTATGATTCTTCTACTCACAGTGTTGATCTTCCTTGATATTCTGATATGGGGAGATTGAATCTTCCATCCTTGGATGCCTCCAAGAGGTTTTCACCTTTGAATGCATCCTTTATTTTTCTCTTTTCAGGATCTGATAGAGCCACTAGGTGGTTTTCTCTAGGGGACCATAATTTTATGCTCTTTCTTTCATTTTTGTGACTGAAAGATTCAATCTCTCCACCAAAGTATGCCTCCTATTCTAGTTCCATGGTGAACCTTGGCTTGTGGTCTACTACTAGTATGTCCATTCAAAGTCCCATGAACTTTGCGATTGCCTCATCATTATAGAATTGATCCAGAACAGGTGTATGTTGTTGATCCCAATCTTTGAGTTGTGGGTACTAGAGTGAGAGGTTATCATCTTGAACTGCAAATCCTATGGAAGTGGATGAAAGTGTTAGTATGGCTCAAGTGTCTTTTTTCCACTGATTTTCTAGGTTGTCATTACTAGAAGTTGGAGAATCATATTTAGTGACGAAGGAAGAAGAATCCCACTTGTATTCATTAGAGTCTATATCAGAATTGTAGTAGATGTTGGGGATGGTTTCAATATGTTGGAGAGGGAAGGTCTATCAATGCTAAAGTTATCAAATAAGTCTTCAACAAGTAAATCATTATCTAAGGTATGATAGGTATCCAGTGCCTTGATGCTAGCAGAAGTTTATCGCTTCTTCCAAGAGGTCCATCCAGTTTTTGGAATAACCAAATCTTTTGGCTTATAACCTAGCCCCATATTCTTCTTCCTTTGTTCTAATATAATAGGCTTTGACTGGCCTTTTTTTTGTAGCCCTATGCCACCTTTTCCATTACATCCCATTTGTTTAACTAATTGATAACCTCTAGTAGTAGGATCAAAATTATGTTGCAGTTGTTTTGGTTCTTCTAGGTCCTCCTTGTAGATCATAGATAAAAAGTCCTCAAATATTTCATCTTGCATGTCTCCCCACCTAGTGAAGATAGTGGGATTGGAAATCATTTGTACTATCTTGATTTCTTTTGGAACTCCATATACCTTGGGTGTTAGTGGAAGCATACTAATGTAGAATGCTTGGTTGAAAAATTAATTCCCATTACCTTTGTCAAGTACCTAAATCTTGGCTTCCATTTTGGGTTGGTCACTAGAGATGTTCTTGGTGGAGGTGGATGGAAGTGTTGAAGGATCAACATAAGAGGAGTGGAATGCTATGTCATTGCTAGGAACATGTTGGATTTTTTTATATTTCTCCTCTAACTTGGCACAAAAATGAAAAGGCTCAGGATCAACATATAGTGTTACCTCTTTTCCTTCATGGGGGAACTTTAGGAATTGATGAAAAGTGGAAGGGACTGCTTGTAAGGCATGGATCCAAGGGAATCCCAGGAGGAGGTTGTATGGAATCTCAAGGTCCAATACTTGAGAAGTGGTTTCCCTTAGGGTTTCCCTATCTGTACTGGTAACTTGATTTTTCCCTCAATTTATTTCTAGATCGTCATAGGCCCTTATTGTAATACTCTTTCCTTTGTTAATTACATCATTAGAATACCCCAAATATTTTACAAATTTTAAGGTATAGATGTTTAAACCTACACCATTATCTATCAGTACCTATTTGACCATGATTTTATAAACACCAAACTCTATGTAGAGGGCTTGGTTATGGAATTTTCTTTGGGGTAGATCTTTCTTAGAAAAGATTAGGTGATTACTTTGTGTGATTTTACCAACCATAGCTTAGAACTGACTAGGATTGAGGTCATCAGGGACTATTGTTTCCAATTACTTTTCAAGTATTTCCCTTTGGGAAAGTGATAGTTTTAACAACTCTAAAATTGAGATTAAGGTAGGTTTTTTCTTTAATTGCTCCAAAATACTGTAGTAATTGGGTGACTTGATTGCAGGATTGGGTGGTGCTCCTTGAATTGTAACTCTTCCTTGGTGGGTGGTTATGTTACAGTTATTGTCTCCTCCTCGTAGAGTTACTATGTTTTCCCTATTATCATCAACTTGTGAGAGGGTTCCTAAAACTATTTCCCCATAAGTGTAATTAGTGTTATGGTACTCTTGTTTCTTTCCTTTTTCATTCCCTTTAGCATGGTTTGGGATTGGGTTTGTGTATATTTGTAGGTCCTTATTCCTAGGATGATGTTCAACATCTACCTCCCCTTTATCTATTAAATCTTGGATAAGGTGCTTGAGTCTCATGCAATTGTTTTTGGTGTGTCCTTTGATCATATGGAAGTCACACAAGTCATTCCCATTATACCATGGTGTTTTCAAACTAGGTTCCTCATAGTTTGGACAATCATTAGTTTTGAGGAGGTTTTTTTGCACTAGTTTGTGCATTATTGTTTCTAATGACTTACCTAGAACTATGAATTTCCTTCTTGGTTGATCATACTGCCTCTATTGTCCTCCCTAATTCATTTGTGGGTTCACAACCTGATTGTTTTTGGGATAGGTATTTTGGTTGTTTTGTACATTGTTTGGAACATAGCTTGTCTATGCTACCTATGGTTTGTTTTGAATTGTGTTCTATGATGACCATAGTGTTCTAGCATTGACCACTCCATCATTTGTGATGTTTTTATTTTTAGCCCAGACTTTGGGTTTCTCATTTGAACTAGATAGACTGTCTTTTGAGTTGTTTGTTTTAAGGGTCCCTCTTGTAATGAGGGTTCTCTCAATATTCAACCCCTTTTCAATGGTTTCTTCAAAGTCTACTAGACATAACATTGTGAGCCAATAATTTATCTTAGGTGAGACATTGGTAATGAATACATCTAGCAATTCCTTATTGGGAATGGGCCATTTACATCTACTAGCCTTGTGTCTCCATTGTTGTAGGTAGGAGATAAAATTTTCTCCTTGATTTTGTTTGATTGTGGATAGGCTTGTGATAGGGACATCTTGTTCAATGTTGAAGGAGAAGTGACTTATGAATTTTTTAGAAAGTTCATCCATGGTTTTGATTGCTGGTCTCAAGTAGGTAAACCACTCCATAGCATGGCCTATAAGGCTGTGTGGAAATAGTCTCATGAGCTATGTGTCATTGTGTTGTACTTCCATGTAGGATACCGAGAAATCTCATATATGCTCTACTGGATCCCTTATTCCTTTATATTTTTTACAAACCTAGGTATTTCAAAATTCTTTGGAAAGGGTATTGTAGTGACAAATTGATCAAATGGGAATGGCCATATCTCTTGGATAGTATAGTTTTTATTTTGTTTTTTGGCTTGCATTCCTACTACCTGTTGGGTGATAGCCTCTAGCTTCATTTCCATGTCCATTTTTGGCACATTTGTTTGTGAGTTTTGTGTATAATAGCCTTGTTGTCTCACTATGTTTGGGTTGTATATCAAATATTATGAAGATATGAGACCTTGCCAATTATTTTGAGTGTATAATAGGTTAGGTCCCTACTATGTGTAAGGATGGTTATCTCCTTATTATTGAGATGAAGTGTATTGAAGGTTACCCTGTTGATGCACTATCAGGACACCTTGTTGGTAGGATGATTGAGGAAGGGTGCTTTGTGGCACACCTTGCTATTGGGTAGGAATAAACTAAAGGTTACCCTTTTGATGTGTTATCGGGACACCTTGTTGGTAGGACTATTGAGGAAGGGTGCTCTGTGGCACACCTTGGTGTTAGGCAGGACTAAACTGAAGGTTACCCAGTTGATGTGTTATTGGGACACCTTGTTGGTAGGATGATTGAGGAAGAGCACTCTATGGCACACCTTGCTTCTAGGTAGGACTAAACTAAAGGTTACCCTATTGATGCATTATTGAGACACCTTGTTCGTAGGATGATTGACGAAGGGCTCTCTATGGCACACCTTATTGTTGGGTGGGAGTAAACTGAAGGTTACCCTATTGATGCGTTATTGGGATACCTTGTTGGTAGGATGATTAGGGAAGGGTGCTTTGTGGCACACCTTGCTACTGGTATTGATGGTTTAGAAGGGGACCATATGGTCCACCATGTTGGTGGTACTAATTGTTTGGAAGGGGACCTTATGCTCCACCCTATTAAATTTATTAATCATTGGGAGGGGGGACCTGTGCTCCACCCTATTAAAGGTATTGAATGTTTTGGAATGCATTAATGTTTGAGGTATTCTGAGGTATATACTATCTAAGAGGAGGATTGTTGTTTGGTGATTCATATTGTGATGCTCCTCCTTGATAAAATTGTGCTACTACTGCTTGTTCAACTTGAGTTGGTTTTCTGAATAAGGGGTTCTCTTTGGGTTGACCATCATTTTGTGAGAACATAGGTGGCATGTTTGGCATCTCTATAGGTTCAATTATTTGTCTTACAACTAAGTTATCCCCTAAGGGAATAAGGTTGGAATCCTTGAGAGCTTCTACGTTGAAATCCATTGGTAATTTAGCACCACTTTGTGCTAACTTAAAGAAATGGGAGTTTGGATCCTTTCTCAATAGCCTATCCATTAGTTTAAGAACCTTGGGATTGCTGGAATTTTTGAATAGTTCTTCCTCATTTATTTCTTCCTCTGTGTCTACCTCCTCTATGACTACTTTGTTTGGGTCTTGGTTGTTTTGTTCAATTACCTCCTTTTGTTTGTGGTTTAGTTACTCTTCATTGAAGGTACTTTTGTATATATGCCTCTTTTGTGGTGTTTCAAGATCATTTGGCCTATAGCCCCAAGGGCTAATTTCATCATGGATGGAATTGGTTGGTGGGATGCTAGTGTTGGTTTTGTTTGCTTCCATTTTCTTTCTATGTTGTGACCTCATGGTTGTCATAAACAATTACCAAGCTTTTGTGATTGATTTTCTCTAACTCCTATTCTCTGTAAAAGACGTGGCCTATTGGTGCAAAGCGAAAATAGAAGTGATCTAGCCAATTTTGACGGTTGCGATATATCCTTGAGAAGAAACCTTTGGAAAAAAAATTTGTAGGGAAATTCTTTGAGCCTAAGTATAGATTTTCACTTGAGGATCTTGATCTTGCTAGACCTAAGGATCTTTTGCTTTCCAAAAAGCATGAGGGATGTATATTTATTTCCAAATAGGTGTGGTAATATAGGTCTTTTAGCTGCCATGTCTACCTTTTCTTCCTCTTCATCTAAGATGATGGATGCAGTGAGAAATTGGTAGGGTGTTTCTTTTTTCTCAAAAATGAATGTTATCAAACTATTGATGATGTTAGTTTGGGCACCTTCAATATGTGCATTACTTGGTTGAAATATTGGTGCTGCAAGCCTTGGTTGTTGAATGGGAACTGTAGGTCACCAAATGGTCATAAGGTATGAGGGTGTTGTGTGGTGGTTTATGGTGTTCAACACCCTATCATAAGGCCACTCAATACTTTTTGCCATGTAGGAGGTAGTAATATGGGTCTTCCAACTGCTATGTTTGCTTTTTCTTCTTTCTCGTTTAAGATGATGGATGTAGTGAGAAATTGGTGGGGTGTTTCATTTTTCCCAAAATTGAACGTTCTCAAACTACTGATGATGTCAGTTTGGGCACTTTCAATATGCGTGAGACTAGGTTGAATAATAGGTGCTACAAGGCCTAGTTGTTGAATGGGAGTTGTGGGTCACCATATGGTCATAAGGTGTGGTAGGATGGGGTGGTTTGAAATTAAACTCAAAAACCCTAAGGCTTGAGTGTTGTTTTGGAATGTGGCTACTTTTCAAAAATCAAAATGCTAAGGAACTAGGGTTGATATTCCACTTCTTGGTCTAGAGGATATGTTGTAGGAAAGATACTTGAACTATTTGTGAGTTCCAAGTAACTATTGATATGATAGACTTTTTGAGTGGAAGAATGATCCTAATGTTTTGTTGGATTTTGATTTCAAATAAGTAGTATGGTAATAATGGGTGATATAATTCATGACCAATATGATTTTCCAAGTATCTTGTTCAAGTAATGACCTTATAAGCAACTTCAGTTTGTTTTTCCCATAAATATAAAAAATATTGTGAGTTGGAATGGCAGTTTGTAACCTCTTTGTGTTTGTTTCCTTTGTGTCCTTGAGTATGGAAAATGATATAATAGCACTGGACTAACTCAAAATCATGAACTTTATGTGACTTGAATGTCTATAGCTCAAGTTGTGAAATCACAACACCCAAGCCATAGTTACCAAAGTGTTTACTTTGATCAATGTAACCTGAAAATAAAAACTAAAATATTCAGAAACCTTTAAGGATAAATCCTTTCAAGGAGTGCAAAAATAAGGCTTCTTTCACAAGTATACACTAACTCAAAGAGTTTGTGGTTTGACCATCTTGTTCAATGTTTGTTTTGATGTGTTATTTTTCTTTAAGTCAAACACAAAATTTGATGTCACAATTGTTTTTGAATGTAATTGAGAAAGTTTAACATTAACAAACAATTACAACCTTAGTGGAGAGAAACCATCCTCTTAGGTGGGCCTACCTCATGCTTGAAAGAGATTGTTTTACATGTGACTTATGGCATGTGCCTATAGTCAAACTTGGCAAGTAACTTCTCAGAAGTAAATTCTGATGCACCACTTTCAAAGAATGTTTTGGATAATAGGGTGGCTTCTAAAAAAATTAGCTCTTGGTCATGTTAATGATATCAAGTTTTCACAATCCATGATATTGTTCAGTATTGTTTTTGGGTTTGATATCTTAGTCATATTCTGGGCATATTATTTTTGAGCACCTACACATGCAGATTTTATTTCAATTAAAAACCTTCCAAACCTTTTGGTTTTTTATGCATCACAAGGATACTGAGGAAGAATACGTCAGTTTAGGACATTCACAATCAATGAGTGATAAGCTTTCCTCACACTCACAAAAGATTTATATAGCAGTTTAGAATGAAAGTACCACTTGGGTTGCCTATGAGTTCTCCAATGCAGGATGTGTCTCAATAGGCAGACCCTCTAAGAAGGTAAAATATAAAATAAATGCAAGCTCAAAAATGTTCTTTGCTCACCCAAGATTGCCAAAATGGTGTGAGAGGAGAAGAAAAAACACTTCAGCTTTCCAATCAATGCATGCACAGAAGACAATTCATTGCAAATTGATTCATTTTAAACACCTCGAGCAGTGTTATCCCCAAGAATATGTGAGTAAAAATTAAATGTTATTTTTATCTTTGCACCAATTGAAGTGTTCAAGACATCAAGCAATTAAGATAGCAATGGTGTGAAAATAGCAAAAAAAATTGTTCATTTTAAGGCCCAAAGTTGAAATGTTTCTAAGAAAATCAAGCCTGGTCATTAAATGGTCAAAAAATGTAAATCGTACATGCGTCAACAAAGTGAAAAAAAATTGCGCTCTTTTTTATGCACCAAATTTAAAGGTTCCTAATTATGAAAACATGAAATGTGTTCATTTTTAGAGCCCAAAATTGAAGTGTTTTATGTTCTTTTTATGAGCACCAAAAGAGAATTCCTACTTTAGAAAGCTTTGAAAATGTTTATTTTAACAAAACCACAATGGAAATGTGAGAGTTGTGTTGTTCATTTTTAAGCACCAAATGGATATTCCTACTTTAGAAAGATTTGAAAATATTTATTTTAACAACACCAAATTTGAAATGTGAGTGTTGTGTTGTTCATTTTTAAGCACCAAATGGAGATTCCTACTTTAGAAAGCTCCAAAATGTTCATTTTAAAAACACAAAATTTGAAATGTGAGAGTTGTGTTGTTCATTTTTAAGCACCAAATGGAGATTCCTAAGTTAATAAACAAAATTAATTAGTATCTCCAAGAATCTTGGACCGATCTTCTTCTTTGCACAAAACAAGTTAGTATCTTTCACAATCCTGCATAGAAATCCATCAATTCCTATAAAAAAACCAATATGTTAGCAAGAAAGGTCATTACAATAGTGCAGGATCCATGCACTTGTCTTCTAGAGAAAATGCACAAAAGAAAAATCAAAAGCTCATAATTTTTTTTGCAAAAGCTCAGATTTTCTGTATAGGTGCAAACCCATAAAAAAGCAATAGCTCAGAAAAAATGCAAAAGCAATGTTTTTAGAAGCAAAAGCGCAGTTCCCATGACAAAGGCGCTAATATTTTGCAAATTCTTAGATTTTTTGCCAATCAAAAGTGAGCTTTTGTTGGGCAGTTCGTGAAATGTCTCTAAAAAGCTCTTGGAAATAGAAATAACAATCTGTACAAAACTCCCACTGAACAGTATTGACACAAAAAACCCAATGTACCCCCAAGGATAACACAACTGGCCAGGCTCTGATACCACTTGTAAGGAAAATTAGATGTGGAAAAAAATTCTCCTAACACCAATACCTTAGGAAAGAATGTAGATACACTTTTAAATTTTCAATTACAGTCAAGTTAAGATGCACTATGAAACAAATTATAGAAATAGAGTATTTGACAATCACACATGAACACCAGATATACGTGGGAAAACCCTTACCGGAGAAAAACCCACCACACCAAGAGAAATCACTTTGTATTACAGTAATGAAGATTACATACAACTTCTAGACTTATCTTTCTGGTGTCATTATACAGCAGCATTCACCATGAACATTCTTTGAATAGAAACATCCAAGTTATAGTCTTTTACAAATTTTAATTCCTTTACTGATACAGTTTGAACTCTTCACACTTCACTGTTGATCGAACCACTATCCATCTACAATTTCTAACTATATCCATGGTGTTCCCTGACTGTCGAGCTTTCTCATAGAATTGTCGCAATGAACCAACTACTAACGGTTCAATTTTAGCTTCCTCTATTCGTCCACGAGATTCCATGTATGATAGTCAGATGGTCAACAAAATTCGTAATGCACTGGAATCTCAGTGAGACACTAACTATGTCTTGTCAATGCCACATAGACTTCATATCGATGTCGCCAAGAGACTCTATTATCGCTAAGATGTTCTATCAAGCTCCATGAGTTACACCGAGTCACCAAGCAGTCGCCTAGACCTATCGCATTCGCCAGGAGATCATAGCGAGTCACTCAAGTTACACCGAAGTCATTTGTCATATCGAGCTCCATAGGATAGTCAGCAAGACATATAGATATTCCCAAGAGGTCTCATACATCAACATTAGGTTACAATGAAAGTATACATTTATTGGCAAGACCAAACACCTTTGCTGAGACGTTACACAGAAGCTCCGCAAGTCACGTAGACTTAAGTGTTCTCACCGACCAGACAATCGGCTTTCGCCGAGACATCATACCGAGATCCATATGTTTCATCAAAGACTCCAACATAAAACAATGTCGGCAAGACATGTAGCTCTCGCTAAGACTTCTCACCGAGCTCTATGACTTATCCCAAAAGCTTCATCTGTCACCAAGAGTTATACCGAAGAATGTTTGGATGAGTCCCCATCGACAAGACTTCCACTATTTGCTAAGACGTCTTCTTGGATCATTAGAGTTACCCCGAAGACTTCTATAGTAAACGTTGTTAGCATGAAATTAACACTTTTCTAAGACATCTTAGCGAGAACCTTTAGCTATCTCGAAGCCCTTAGTCGCCAAGAGTCTCACTAATACACGATTGAATGGCCTTTCGGCCAGAGGTCTCCCAAGCGCTATGAGGTCATAACGAATACACTATGTCACAGCGATAGACTCCATAGTAACCGTTCGACAAGACTCCTACAAGGTCACAGTGACCTGTGCAAAACATGATGAATCAAACTGCTTAGTCAGCCAGACTATGAAGATGTCACACCGACTTGGCTTTAATGGAGGTTTGAGCCCGTATTGTTTGAGGCACATATTTCCAACAATCTCCCACTTGACAAAGATCATACAGGCACCTCCAGAGCACAAAAAATACTTTACTAAAAATCATGGGCACTAAGGCCCATTGAACCAACACACCATCTGAACTTGTTTGTGCTCACTCGCTTTGTCAATGCATCTGAAACATTCTCCAGAGTATCAACCTTTTTTAAACTAACCTTTCCATCCTCAACCATATCTCGTACAAAGTGATATTGTACATCAATATGTTTCATTCTGGCATGGAAAGTTGGGTTCTTTGCCAGACAATAGCACTCTGACTATTGCATAAAATTGTTATTTCCACTACATTAAAACCAATGCTAGAACACAAACGTTTCAACCACATAGCTTCTTTACAAGAATGAGTAGCTGCCATGTATTCAACCTCTGTAGTGGACAAAGCACTACAGCCTGCCGCTTGCTCATCCAACTCACTGCACTACCATTCATCATGAAAATGTATCCACTGGTGGATCTCCTGCTGTCGATGTTCCCTGCCCAATCAGAATCTACATAACCACAAATGCTGAGATTCCTCTGTGATTCATCTGAATTCCCATGATAACACAAAGCAAAATTTGAAGTTCCCTTCAAATACCTAAACACCCTCTTCACAGCATCCCAATGTATTCTTCCTGGATTAGCCATAAATCGACTAAGTACTCCCACTGCTTGGGCAATGTCTGGTCTTGTACAGACCATTGCATACATAAGACTACCTATTGCACTAGCATAGGGTACACTGGTCAATCTCAGTAGGAGATTTTGGATAGTCCTCAACAAATAGCTTCATTCCCTGCATGACTAGAACAACTAACTGCTTGCAATAATTCATACAAAATCTCTCAAGAATAGTCCTGATATGCTTACTCTGACTAAGCCAAAGCTTTCTTTTCTTCCTATCCCTGGTTATCTCCATCCCCAGAATATACCTTGTTGCACCAAGATCCTTCATTTCAAACTTAGCAGACAACTGAGACTTAAGATTAGAAATCATTAGCTTGCTATTTCCTATTAACAACATATCATCAACATAAAGAGCAATAACAAGTACTTGATCACTTTCAGCTTTATAGTATACACAGTGATTAGATTTTGATCTCACAAAGCCTAAAGATAATACATAAGTATCAAATTTCTGGTACCACATTCTAGGTGACTGCTTTAACCCATACAGAGACTTCTTTAATTTGCATACCAGTTTTTCTTTACCTTTCTCAACAAAGTGCTCAGGCTGGGACATATAGATTTCTTCTTCAAGATCACCATGAAGAAATGTTGTCTTCACATCCATCTATTCAACCTCTAAGTCATACGTTGTTGTAAGTGACAATAGAAATCTAATGGATGTCAGCTTTACTATAGGAGAAAAGATTTCCCCATAATCAATTCCCTCTACCTGGGAATAGCCCTTTGCAACTAGTCTTGCTTTGTATTTTTCTACACTACCATCCAAACCAATCTTTTTCTTAAATACCCATTTGCAGCCCATAGGTTTTTTGCCTTTAGGAAAGGGCACCAAACTCCAAGTTTCATTTTTATCCAATGATGCCATCTCTTCTTCCATGGCTTCTAACCAAGTCTGAATCAAACATTTTAAATGCCTCTTTCACAGTCCTAGGCTCATCAGTACTAGAAATCAAAGCATAGGAACAAGTCAAATCAATTAATGAGAAACCATACCTATTTGGTTCTTTCCTTTCTCGGGTTGACCTCCTCACTGGATGAGGCTGAGGTTCTTCTTCTTCAGAACTTTCAAAACTGCTTGAGCTCTCCTCAGTTTTAGGTGCATTTTGAATCTTCAATTCCTCTTTCTATGGTATAGGAGGAATTGTTGCTACATCCTTATTGTTTTCTGACTTTGTCTCTGACTACAGATCCAAGGTGGAAGGTTTCGAAAGATTACACTTTTTTTGTATACAACCTTCTCTATAATAGGATTCCAAAGCTTGTATCCTTTAATGTTAGCACTATAGCCAATAAAAATACACTTGGCAGCCTTGTTCTCCAACTTAGATCTCTTTACATCCGACACATAAGCATATGCTTCATAGACAAAGACTCTAATATGTCTAAGAAAGGGCTTCTTACCAGACCATGCTTCCAAAGGTGTCTTATCAACAAGAGCAGAGTTTGGAGACCAATTAACCAAATACCATGCAGTAGCAGTAGCTTCAACCCATAAGTTCTCCTCCAAACCAACACTACTAAGTATACTTCATGCTCTCTCCATTACTGTCCTATTGAACCTTTCTGCAACTCCATTTTGCTGTGGAGTATAAGGTGTAGTCTTGTGTCTTTTGATTCCATGGTCTTTATAGTATCTTTCAAATTAATTAGAACATAATTCACCGCCATTATTAGTCCTTAAGCATTTTATTGTTTTACCAGTATGATTTTCAACAAGATTTCTAAACTCCTTAAATCGACTGAACACTTCTGATTTACTTTTCAAAAAATATATAAATGCTCTTCTTGAATAATCATCAATGAATGACACATAGTATCTTGATTTAGACAAAGAAGGAACATCTACTAGACCAAACACATCTGAATGAATATAGTCTAACAAACCAGAATATTTATAAGGACTGTCATAAAATGAAACACGATGCTGCTTTCCATATATATAGTGTTCACAGAATTCAAATTCCAGATTACAATCTTCAAGCCCCTCAACCAGGTTTTTGTTTTACAATGTTTTTAAACCTTTTTCTCCTATGTGGCCTAACCTATGATGCCAAAGCATAGTCTTCTCTGTAGGAAGTTTTACTTCCATAGAGTTTACATAATTAGGGATATTTCCCTCTTTACCTCCATGAGCAGCTTTCAGTGACTTTGAAGAGACACTGTTACATTGAATAGCTTGTGCATCTAGCTTGTATAGGGTAGCAATTCAAGCACCTCTAGCTAGTACCATTGAACCCCTAGTCATCTTGCAGCCATTTCCAGAGAATGTAACTTGTACACCAATATCATTTAGCATACTTACAGACAATAGATTTTGAGCCAGACCTGGTATGTGCATAACATTATTGATTCCCTTTACTCTTCCATTAGGGAATTGTATTCTGACTCTTCCATGACCAAATATCTCCAAATTTGAATCACTCGCTAAGTACACCTTTCCACCATCGTATTCTTCATACTTTGTGAACCATTCTCTATGAGATTTCATGTGGAATGATGCTCCAGAATCAATCAACCAGACATCATCTGATGCCTGAGTAGCCAAGGTTGCAATGAAGGCATCACCATCACTATGAGAAGAACCATTATCGGAAGAGCCCTTCTTTTTCTTTTTCTCCTCTTTACAATCCTTTCAGACATGACCAGGTTGCCCACAATTCTAGCATTTCACCTTGAACTTCTTTCCAGGAGACTTTGATCTCCCTTCTGATTTCAATTTGGACTTCTTGTCCTTCTTCTTGCCTCTATCTTTTGACCTTCCTCTAACAGCAAGAGCTTACTTAGCCATCTCAGAAGATTTTCTTCTCATCTCTTCTGACAACAAAGAACCAACAACATCTTCCATCTTGAAACTGGATGTTGTACTCCCAATAGCCATCACTAGATGATCCCAAGAGTTTGGCAAGGAAAATAGAAAAAGCATACAACGATCTTCTTCTTCAATCTTTACACCAATAGATGTTAATTGTGTGAGCAGAATGTTAAATGCATTCAAATGATCAGCTACAGACCCTCCTTCCTGCATTCTCAAAGAGTAGAGCTTCTTCCTCAGGAACAACTTATTCACCAAATATTTCCCTTGATAAATAGATGCCAGTCTCTTCCACAAGACAGAAGCAGTCTTCTCTTCATACACATTGAGAAGAACTGAGTCTACCAAACAAAGCCTTATTAGCCCCTTAGCTTTTCTATCTACAAGGTCCCATTCTTCTTGCTTCATGCCTATAGGTTTAGTTACAAACACAAAAATCCAAAGATCTTGATTTACTAAGAGATCCTTCATCTTGAGTTTCCACAATTCAAAGTTACTGCCATTTAATTTCTCTATTTCAATCTTCCTAGATGAACTAGACATCTTAATCTGTAAATAGAAATAACAATCTATACAAAACTCCCACTGAACAGTATTGACACAAAAAACCCAAGGTACCCCCAAGGATAACACAACTGGCCAGGCTCTGATACCACTTGTAAGGAAAATTAGATGTGGAAAAAAATTCTCCTAATGCCAATACCTCAGGAAAGAATGCAGATACACTTTTAAATTTTTGATTACAGTTAAGTTAAGATGCACTATGAAACAGATTACAGAAACAAAGTATTTGAAAATCACACATGAACACTAGATATACATGGGAAAACCCTTACCGGAGAAAAACCCACCACACCAAGAGAAATCACTTTGTATTACAGTAATGAAGATTACATACAACTTCCAAACTTATCTTTCTGGTGTCATTATACAACAACATTCACCATGAACATTCTTTGAATAGAAACATCCAAGTTATAGTCTTTTACAGATTTTAATTCCTTTACTGATACAGTTTGAACTCTTCACAGTTCACTGTTGATCGAACCTCTATCCATCTGCAACTTCTAACTATATCCATGGTGTTCCCTAACTATCAAGCTTTCTCATAGAACTATCGCAACAAACTAACTGCTAACAGTTCACTCTCAACTTCCTCTATTCATCCACGAGATTCCACTTATGACAGTCAGACTGTCAACATAATTCATAATGCACTAGAATCTCGGTGAGACACTAACTGTGTCTTGCTGATGCCACAAACTTCATATCAATAAGACGTTCTATCGAGCTCCATGAGTTACAATGAGTCACCAAGCAGTCACCCAGACCTATCACATTCGCTAGGAGATCATAGAGAGTCACTCAAGTTCATTGAAGTCATTTGTCATATCGAGCTCCATAGGATAGTTGGTAAGACATACTGATATTTCCAAGAGGTCTCATACAACAACATTAGGTTACACTGAAAGTATACATTTATCGGCAAGACCAAACACCTTCACTAAGACATTACGCCGAAGCTCTGCAAGTCACGTAGACTTAAGTGTTCTCATCGGCCAGACAATTGGCTTTCACCGAGACATCATACTGAGATCCATATGTTTCACCGAAGACTCCAACATAAAACAATGTCGGCGAGACATGTAGCTCTCGCTAAGAATTCTCACTGAGCTCTATGACTTATCCTGAAAGCTTCATCTGTCGCCAAGAGTTATACTGAAGAACGCTTGGATGAGTCCCTGTCGGCAAGACTTCCACTGTTCACTAAGACGTCTTCCTGGATCATTAGAGTTACCTTGAAGACTTCTATAGTAAACGCTGTCGGCATGACACTAACACTTCACTGAGACATCTTAGTGAGAACCTTTAGCTATCCCAAAGCCTGTAGTCGTCAAGAGTCTCGTTGATACACAATTGAATGGCCTTTTGGCCAGAGGTCTCTCGAGCGCTATGAGGTCATAACGAACACACTATGTCACAGCGATAGACTCCACAGTAACCATTCGGCAAGACTTCTGTAAGGTCACAACGACCTATGCAAAACATGATGAATCAAATCGCTTAGTCGACTAAACTATGAAGATGTCACACCGACTTGGCTCTAATGGAGGTTTCAGCCTGTATTGTTTGAGGCACATATTTCCAACAAGAATTAGGGTTTTGAAGACTTTACTAAATAAATGGTATTTATTTAATTTGTTGAGAATGATGAAATGTGAATTAATTAAATATTGTTGTATTATTTAATTAATAGAGGAAATAGGGTTTTTGATGTTGTTCAATGTCATTTGATAATTTGCAAGATGTTGTTGGATGATTTTGAGATGATTCAAGATGTTTCAAAGATGTTTAGATATGTTCCAAGATGTTCTGAGTTAATTCAGAGATATTTTGATTTGATTTAGAGTCGTTCTGAGTTGTTCTGGGTTGATTCAAAGTCATTTCAGGTTGTTTTGGGGTTGTTTCGAGTCATTTCAGGGTCATTATGAGATGTTTTGAGTTGTTTCAAGGTCATTCTAAGATGTTCTAAGTTGATTTAGAGTTGTTTTGAGTCATTTTGGGGTCATTCTGAAACATTTTTTGAGTTGATTCAGAGTTGTTTTGAGTCATTTTGGGGTCATTTTAAGACGTTTTGAGTTGATTCAAAGTTGTTCCAAGTCATTTTAGGGTCATTTTGAGACATTTCAAGTTCATTCTAAGACATTCTAAATTTGTGATAAGCGTTAAGTCAATTTTACATGTCTACACTACTAAAAAAGAGTTTAGTTTTCTAATGACACAATGCAAATGACCTCAAGGTGTGGGACCTTGGAAATTGAGGTCGAGTCTCTGGAGAAGGTTGGCTTCCTCTTCTACACTAAGTGCAAATGTGTTGCTCTAACCCAACACATGAAATTCCTAATACTAACCTACTCTAACAAATCACAAGGGAAATAGGTAGAAAGAGACATGAAATGGGAAAGAAGGTGATGGATCAAATTTAGAGTTTGTTCCTTCCTACTTCAAAACAACATAATATGTCAAAGAAACAACTAAAACGCCAATCAGATATGAAGGTAAATGAATTTTAGTAAAACATGCAAGAGGTAATGGTGAAAATAGTTGAATTTTATTGACATAAAGCTTGAAGTAACCTTTACAATAGTAGAATGCAAGAGTTGCAGGTTTGTACAAGAAAAATCCTAGAGTGGCCAAAGGAAGAACCCCAAAAAAATATACAAGTTTTTCCTTTATAGTTCAAGCATAATTGAAGGTTGAATTCAAATACCTAACCCTAACTTAACTAGGGTTATAGAAATATGAACTCCAATTAGGTCTAGAAAAGATATCAATTGCACCCATAAAAAAGTAGTTGCCAAGCCATAAAGGCTTAATCAACTCGAACAAGCCCCAAAATGATGACTCACATGAATGTAGGAAAGGGTTCCCATGAAATTTGCAAAAAAATATCATACTAACATACCTTGACAAGAGAATATAGTATCTATAACACCTCAAAGAATATGACACTGACCAACAACCAATACAACCTTGAAAAAGCATGAAAATTTGATCCATAATCAATCAAATTCAATTTTCCAGTTGGGAATGTCATTGAGACATCACTTCTAAAGATCTATCATGAACAAGAGTAGTTGATCATTTAATTTTGAATGCTATTTTTCAGATTGAGCATGGATGGCCAAGATCAGAACCTTCATGAACTTTAGAACATAGTTGTTGTTCTCCACCTCTAAATCAGGGTCATTAATTGCCAAGAAACTACATAACCATCATCAAAGGGATTGCAACAAATAAACATGAGTTGCATTTGAGTCCCTTTTATGGAATGATCAGAAGGACCCCAATATATCAAGAGGAGTAAGATTAGAGTCCCATTAATGTAGCAAAATCAAACACTGACCTTAACCCATGTCAGGTCCCACTGTGCCACACGTTGCCTCCCTACTTTCCCTCTACATTTTTGCATGTTTAAGATATTTGGTAATGGTCTAGTGGGAAATGGCCCAAATCAACCCGATGACCACCAACATGCACCCTCCTTAACCACTAGGCCAGCGATCAAGGAAATGGGCCCTGCCATAACACATTTCACCTCAGCATTCGCCATTTTCCATCATCGCCATCATATCAGGATGTCAAAGGGACCATCATGTATGTCCCATAAATATCCATCATTCTGGCTAATGGACTTACCTTTGCTTCTTATCGTGATATTGAAGGGACCATATTTTAGCCCACTTCGATATTTGTTTGTTCCTTCGATGAAGAGATCTTTGCTTCTTATTAGAATGTCACAGGGATAAGCCTCAAGGTCTCGCCAATATCATATTGTCTCCTCGATATCCCCCTAGTGTCCAATAATTTAGAAAACGATGGCGATGACGCCACATGGCAGTAGTCCCTTGTCCCTTGCGATATCAACATCTTCAAAAGATTTCCCACATGGTGGCGAGGAATGGTCAGGATTGAATCACTGGGATCAATGAAAACCCTTAGATCTTGGGCCTACCATAAACATTGAGTTAAACACTATCAAGGCCCACCATAGAGATGGAACGTGTGGCACATGCCTACTATCTCTGCATAGGTCTAGATCAAACAGTGGGTCCCCCACAGGCTAATGGGGAACAACCAAGATTCATTTTTCAGAACACATATTAACTATTGATCTGTTTGAGCTCGATGCTTGTTGCCCTCACATGATAATGAGCCCTGCTTGGAAAGGGGAAATATGTCACCCACCCTCCATCCTGATAGAATATTTTATTGAATGTTACAACACAATGGGGAAGTGGGGAACAATTGGGGATTAAATCAAATGATCTAATCACCCATATTGAAAGTTCAAAACTACATGTGCACAATGTTAGAAACTAAAAAGGGGGACTCAGGTAGGTAAATTAGACTTGGGAAGAATTTTGTAACCTAGGGACATCAGATTAAATATTTAAATGGGGCCATGACTAGAAAGGAAATGTAAAGGGCTTGGTTAAAGAATGATTGCTTAGGACATAAGTTATAACTTGGTCAATCGAGAATCTAGCACAATAGGTCAATGATTAGATAGAAAAAAAGTACATGCCATGACCATGGGGTTTAGGGTTTGAGCCTATGAGGGTTTTGGAAGCCCCATCTTGCAAGTTCAGAACCCTAATCAAACACAATTGAGGAGTTTCAAAACCTCAAAGACCCAAACTCATCAAATAAATCATGGATTGCAACAAGATGCATACATAGGATCTCTTATATTGGATATAAATGATGGGCATCCAAGGGGGGCATATAATGTCAATAGTGATTTCATCCCAATTCTTGGTAACTTTGTTTCTTCAAAATTTTGACATTCTAGGTTTTTTTTTCTTCTTTACTCCTTTTCAATTAGGTTCTCCAAATTGGCCTTGCCTATTTCAGTTGATGGAATCATGTTGGATTTTATTCTTTGAAGATTGCTTCTTTTCTTGACCAAAATGGTCTCCAACCTTCTTTGAAAATATCAACTTTCTCTCTAAACTCTAGTTATCATTGCAAGATTTTAACCTTGTATTGAATTAGGCTTTCCAAGAGTTTATCCAACCTCTTGTTACCTCTCTAGTTATTTTTGATTCTCAAAATGTTGACTACCTAGTTCGACAAAAGTTTCCAATTTATGCTATCAACTAGTTCTTTTCCAATAAAGCATACTCATAGATTCATAATATCCCTACTCAATTCAAATTTATTGACTCTTTGCAACTACTAGTAGCTATCAATAAGGGGAATCTCTTGAATTCTTTCAATCCCTTAGATTCATTTTAAACATTTTCATAGGGTGAAGTTACCCATCAGTAATCCTCCTTAACCTTCCTACCAAACATGGTTTCATAATCTTCCACAATTCAAGGTGTATCATACTAAGTTTTTGGTTTAGGAGTTTTCAAATCCATGGATGATTCTTTCATAGTCCCAAAATTAAACAAGTTTTTCAAAAATCTCAACTTCTCTTTTTGTTTCCACTTTGTTCTTTTCCTCTTGCCATCTTGGCATAAAAACTATTCAACCACTATCTTCTAATAAGGTTTACACATCACTTGTGTAATGAGCTCATAGGCTCTAGAGTTGAACCTGGTAGCTCTTATACCACATGTAACAACCCCATTGTTCTAATCAAAAGAATTACCAATATTTTAACCACAAGTGAAATAAATCATGATGTCATCACATAGCAATAAATTTTTTCTCAAGTATACTAATATATTATGCACATTTGAAATCAACATTATTCTAAACATCCATTACATTTCATTGTGATATGGTAATGATTTATCCTTTCATTCCATTCAATGTACTGTTACAATATTTCCAATGAAATGATTTCATAATACATATAAAAAATACATTTTTCATCTTTCAAAGAAATAGATATATACTTAGCTCGTATGATCTCCATCAACACTAGAAATACAAATTATCTAGGAAATCCCCTTTCAAATCTTAGTTTGTTGACTAAGAGGAGAAGCATTACTCAAGCACTTTTCCTCCATCCATGAACTAACTATGGTCCCCCACACATCTATCACATATGGTAAGATGGCCCTACCCTTCAACGAAGAGATTTCATATGGAAACCTTAAAATATTAGCCTAATCTAAGTTGGTGTTGTGGCCTGCATGACTAGAACTTTATCACATGACATATCTATGTTCTATGTGTATGACAATATCAAACTAGAATTAAAGAGTAAGGTAACACAATCAACTGATAGTGTAGCTGGTGGTGAATTACACCACTTTGGCCAAAGTATTCATCACCCCTATTTCGGAACAAATGTCACATGCTCATCCACCATTCTATCTCAATTTGTTAAGATCAATTATATTCTATGCATAGGTAATTCCCTTCATTGGATAATCTATAACCCCAAGAACAACCTATATACTATATGTAATCTATGACTCCTCTACTAGGTAAACATGAGTTGTATATTATACTAATTTAGTTCATTTTAATACTATATATAATAAATTCCCTTCATTGGGTCATTCAAATCTTAGGATTAATCTACAAAATTTCTCATGGTTCTTAACTTACGAATATCTTAGTAACATATCTCCATAATCTAAAGTATAGCTACATAAGCTTAATGAATACTCATCATTAAATGAATCCAATTAGGAATATATCCTATCAATAAATGGCCTTAGTTAAAAGGTATGACCTCAACAATAAATGGCCTCAATCAAAGAATAATCAGATCAATAAATGACTCATTCAATGTATAATCTTAGCAATAAAGGACTATTGTTCCAGAGTACAATCTCATCAATTAAAAGGATATTCAACAAGTAGACTCACATCAATAAAATGACTTCATGTCATAATTATAAAACAACCAACTTAGTAGGTTTATCCTACCTATGGCTCCAATCAAATAGTAATTTGTAATTTCAAGTGATCAACTTAATCACATGGGTTAACCTTACCCTTAGTTTACCCTGTTCCCTGGATAATACTAGTAACTAATGATCAGTCCAATCATGTAGGATATTCTCATCCTATGTGCTTACAACAAAGATCAAATATTCAACCCAATCTAGTAGGTTATCCACAACCTAGGGTTTCAATCAATAATTAAGTAAAGTAATGATCTAATGATCATTCTAGCATAAACTAAAAACATGGTTCGCATGATGTCACATCCTATCAATGATAACACATCTTTCACACCATTTCTATTATTGTGTTGCTATCCCAATCCTTTTTAAGGTATTCCTAGCATTATAAGAAATCAAAATTCAAGTTATCCTTTCCAAAGATATGGATGTAATCTATGTTCCACATTTCTTTCTACATACATTTAGTATGGACTTAATATGTGGTGTAGGGGCACCATGTTAGTTAATTTTGGGTAAATATGGTTTTAGGTCAATTTTTGGTGTTTGAGTCTTTTTTTTGCAAAATAAGGTTATAATAGGCTATATTTTATGTAAATGAGTCAATTTGGGTTCATGTTTTACAAGAGTTGTCAATGTTTTCAATATTGTCAAAATGCGAAGTTGTAAAAGTGCAAAAGTGCACAAAATTGGAATACCAATGATCATTTTGGAGTCCAAAGGGTGGTTAGTCAGTTTTGTGAGTTAGTTTTGGTGTCTTTGTCTTTAAATGGCCTCACACAACTCGAGGCAAGGGATTGGATACTATATTGAAGTTGAGATAATAACAAAAACTTTGTTTCTCTCTAATTTTCTAGAAAAAGTGTTGTTGCAGACCCTTGTACCTGCACATACAAGTTGTTTTTGACCAAATGTGAATTGGAATAGGTAGATACATGTGTTAAGAGAATTTTTGGTGTGAGTTGATTTCATAAAGAAATAAATATTTTATTATGATTTTACTATAGGCGGCCAAAAACTTAGAGTTTTTGGTTTTGAGAGTGCAAAAGTGAAGACCTAGGCCATTCCACCTGGTGAATCAGGTTAAAAATTGGTGGAATGACACCATTAGGAGTATGTTTTTTCTTAACGTGGGTGGAATGAGCAGGGAAGGAAAGTTGAGTAGTTTTGTGTGATGCCCTAGATGAAAATTTGTGAGTTTTGGCTTGAAAGGTGATGGCTAAGAGTGAGAGTTTGCATAAAATGCAATGGTAAAGGATTTGTGAAGATTGGAATAGCATAGGAAAACATATTGGAAGGTGTTTGAGGTATTGGAAAGGTTAGAAGAGGTGTGGAGTGTGGACTTTCAATAAACCCTCATAGTTTTAAGCCTAGAAAGGTTTAAAGCAAGGGTTTAGTAGTTTGAGGAATTAGTGAGTGTTCCAATTCCTAAAAGTTATTAATTCAGAGGTTTTGGAGTCTAGTAAAGGAATTTCCACAAATTTTTGGGGTTGGTATGGTGTTTAAGTGAGGGTTGCTTTGTAAATTAGGGCTAATTGAGGCTCTATTTAACACACCAGTCCTTTTTATGGCATGAATTTTTGAAACAACCATATGTGGAAGTTAGATATGTTGTAGAACACCTTAATGGGTATCTAAAAAGCCTATTATTTTGTGGGTTTGTAGAGTTTTTTGGAATATGTACTCAATTTTCCATGTTTGCAATGCTACAAGGTGATTATGATGAAAATGTGGAAAGTTGATTAGATGGGGTCTTGAGGGTTGGATAGTTGGTTGAATCACCTTTACTTTTGATTGTTTGTAGTTTTCCTCCCTACTCTACATCACTATGTAAATTCAAATAGAAATATGTCATATAATCCCATATGGGGTATATTAAAGCATCAACCTAATAGATAGGTTCTATCAAAGCAAGCTATTTCCAAGAACATTCAAGCATCATAAAAATGTTCCAAAGTCAAAAAAAGGATAAGTAAGATACAACATGCCTATATGTATAAGCTCCAATTCGTTCTAGTTGGCTTCCAATCCTAGCTTCCAAAAAAATCTTGCAACTTAGCAACAACTCTCTCCTATACTTTCCCCAAACACTCTCACAAATTATCTCAACAAAACTCTTACAAAATACTCACAAACTCTCTCACAAAACTTAGGAAAATAGAGCAGTTCTTCAAAAATTACATAGTAGAGTGCAATTATGTGTCCCAATGAGGTATAAAATACCTCTATTTATACAAAATATTCAACTTCTAAAGGCTAGCAACAAGGGGATTGGATCGACATTTCTCAATTGCATGCTGACTCAACAGTCAAATCAAAAGGTGGAAAACTTATATTAGTTTACTTAGAAAGTTAAATACAACAAATTGACTCTCTATAAGACAACAAGAAAGCCTCTGAGTTATGCAAGGTTACATTCATACTGGTCAACTTATTCTTTGCCAGCATTCCAAGACTCATTCTTCCTAATAAATCATGGATACATCACTGTATAGAGCTTTCATAATAGAATTCTATTTGCAGCGAATAAATTCATAGTCCTCAATTCAAGCTTTGGTGTTTCCCTTCTCTTTGAAAAATTCAAAGCCTTTAACTTTATTTGAAGCCAACATTTATAATTCATATTGACCAATTCGTATGACAAACTTGCTTCCCACTTAATATGACATTCACTTAACACGCATATTCCATTTGTTTCATATGATAGCATTATATTTAGCATGCCATTGGTTGCACCAATCACCACAATAATTTCATTCTATGGTTGCATAGTATATGTGCATAGCACATAATATTAACTTGACTTAACAACTTTATACGATGTTGTCAAACAATAATATATAACTTATTTACAATACTACATATATGTATATATATATACATCTATATATATATATCAATTCATAAATGCATCATTTAATAAATATATCAACTTATAATTACTTAATACTTGAACTATTATTGAATAAGTATACATATTATATATATATCCCTATATATAAATATATACATATGTGTATATATATATACATATGTGTATATATATATTAATCTATTTGTATGAACGTCTACCATTATGTATGTCATACATGTACATGTATATATATATATATATGTTGGTAAGAGACACTGCAAATTTTTTTTGGTGTTATCAGTGATGGAAACCCTAATCGGTGATTGGATCTGCATGTCATCATTTTCTCATATCGACAAACAAATTGAAAGCAATCAAGGAAGAATAGACCATCAACCAATTTTGTGTTCATCGATTCACATGAAAAATTTCTATTGCTATTTTGAGTTGTGGATCTCATGGGAGGTTGATCAATGTATGTCTTGTGTTATCTGAAAATCTCAATGCCTTGTATCAAGTTGTGTGCAAGTCTAGAGATTTGGTTGGATGCCTTTTTGTTCATCAGTGTTTGGTAGTCGACCTGGTGGATATAACATGTTGTGGATATTCAAGGAGTGTTTAATCAAATGTTTTTGTGTTCAAGAATTTTGATTTGGGTCCGAGCTAAGTTGTGGATGTGCATTAAATATTATTTATGATTTGATCTGATAGTTGTAAATATTTTTTAAGTTTTATTGAAGCTGACATGTTGCAATTAAATTCTTTGTCGTAGATATATATAAATGATCAATTATATCATTTTGGGTGTGAAATAAGGTGTGTCAATGTGTGTTGCAAATATCAGAATGGTGATTGAGTGATTATGCACAGTTTCACTTGTGCATTAAATATTTTGTGATGTGAGTTAGAGAAGAGCAGAGCATAAGTGTAGAATCAGTCAAAAGGACAAAATATTGACTACTAAGCCTAATTGGAATTGTAATCAAGCATTTGTAGATGCTACTCTCTTAGTTGAAGGAAATGTGCCAGCACTAGAATCCCTCTATTGAAGGAAATGTGCTAGCGCTAGAATTTTCTTCTGGTAATTCCTCTGGGAATTAGTTTTAGGCCTTTGGCCTAGGGGGAGTTGTCAAGAAAATCTCTTAACCCCTTGTCGGTAACTGACACCAGAATGTGGATAAGTCCAGTAAGTGCATAGATTCCTTTTAGATGTTGTTCAACCAATTGGAGAAAGTATTATTGTAACGCCCCACCGTGTGAACCCCAAAGGACAACAAACACCTCATAATTTTTTTTTGAAAGTGAAACATTGCATAAGATAAATTTGTACATTTATTACATGAAAAACAATTATGCATTTACAAAGTCATCTACGTCCTTTGGGGTACACAGAATGGTCATTAAGAAACCTAAAATTTTACCAAGACATAAGCAAATAAAAACCAAGATTACATAATGATGAAATACAAACATCCATGAGAAATAGAGAGGAAAATGATGCATTGATCATTTTATTAAAATTCAATTCGTAGATCCATGATACAATTGTGGAGCATATTTCCATAGATACAACACATCATAGATACAATAGTACATTGCATAATTCTTCCCTTATATCAATGGGAAGAGTACATCGAGTACAAGAATGATACATCAATGATGCAGGAGCATCCAGTGGTGTAAGGGCAATCTTGCATCACCCAAAAATAGTTAAATTTCAAGTTTCTCAGTTTTAAGATTTTTTTACATTTTTGGATACCCTTTTTGTTATAATGAAATTCCCAATTTATGGTTTTTATTTTCTATTCTTGGGTTGAAAGATATTGCAGTGTTAGATTCTCGGATTTGCACCTAAAAATATTTCGTGTTAGATTTGAGGCACTTAGAGTTCCCGGATCGGCCCCAAAACTTGCCAAAATTGGTGTAGCAGATCTTGAGTGTGTTCTTGACTTTGAGACCTTTCCAACGGTTCAAACAGTTCGCGAATCAGAGTCTCGGATCAAAAGTTATGACCCTAGGAAGTTGGCACACTTTCTAGAAGATACAATTGCAAATGTTCTTTTGAAATTTGAACTTCAAGTTGTAATTTTTTCAGTGCCAAACCACCTAAACTCAAATTTGAATGTTGTTTTGGCTCCAAACTAAAGAGGAGCTCTATTTATGGGTGGGTTTCTAATTTTTGGGTAACTTTTTGGGGACAAGCTCGCATATTGCGAAAGGGTTATTCTGTAGCTGTCTATAACTTGCATGTGTTGTAGAACTTAGGGATTTGAGATCCTATGCATGTAAGAAGCTCCATTTTTTGAATAATAAAAATATTCTCTTATTTGTGGGTTATTTTTTGTGTCTCGGGCTGTGCACTCATCAATCAATGAAGAATAAGGTACAAAGTGAGGAATAGTCTTCAACAAAATAAAGCTTTGGAAACTTTGTGTTCACTTTCGCATCATGAACACAACCTGGGAACCCAATGGGGTGCGTCTCACATTCCACCCAACCACGTGGACCTGAAGGCCCACCCCCCATGCTAGGAGATGACAAGAAATGACCCATGACCAAGACAGACAAGTAGAACGATCACAAGACCAAACCACAAGGTCAACCAAAACATAACATACAACAATCTCAATGACTACATACAAATGGAAAAGAAAGGATACTAAAACACCAACATTCATATACTCCCAGTTGAAGGGTACACAAATACTTGGGTTCCCAAAGAAACTCACATCAAGGCTTGGCTTATAAACTCCTCAAAATGGGAAATAATTCAATGGAGAATACAATCAATTAGGAGAATGCAAAAATCAAACTTTAATCTCCCAATCTCAATTTCCATGTATGAAACTTAAAAGCATGTTTGCTACTCCACTTGTTTATACATTCTGATTTAATTTGGAAAATAAACTAACTCAAAAAGAACATGAAATTAATATTCATTTGACAATAATCTAACTTCAATGTTCACTTCTTAATTATAAAGCTCAAGTAAATCAAATCTCACCTTATAATTATAGATTATTATATATTCAAGAATCACAACAATCATGAAATTGTACTTTCGCAAGCAACATCACCATTTCAAGTAAACATAAAGACAAAATCAACCATATTGAAATAAATAGATATAAAACCCACCACTCAAGTTACTCAAAAGATACCACCATAAAATCCCAAACATAAATAATCCAAATATAAAACAACACTTCTTTTGAACAATAAACAATGTTCAATCGACAAGCAATCAAATAAAATCATAACATACTTCCCCATTCAAACTACTCGTTAATTTAGACCACTTAAGTTACTTAATGGAACATTTACCACTATATTCTAGTCTTTCCAAATACTCAATAAATCCACAAGCAACAAATGATTTAATCCATTAATCTTATCTACAATTCAATTATTGGAGAACATAAAGAAATCAATTCTTAAAGGATTTTCATCCACTAAGACTAATTTCCATAATTATCTCAATATGTGTTTATATAATAAAACATACTTCTTTCCATGTATTATCTCCTGTGATCCTCAGAATTTTACCCTACTCTAATGTGCAAAATACCTAAAAATGCAAATGATAAAAGACTAAGTACACTTCAAAATTAGCCTAAAGAGTGATGAAACAAGAAGGAAAATGGATAAAACAAGATGCAAATGATTTCACCTTCCTTGTTGTTGAAGACTCCTTGGTTGGCCCTTGATTGAGATGATTTTGTGTGCTCCTTAGATGACTTCTTGAGTGACTAAATGCAAGATCAACTTATGCAAAATGATTGGAATGGATGGCTAGATGATAGTTAATGAGTGAGTATGCAAATTGGAAGCATGTAGTTATAAAATGGCTAAGTCTTCTAAATGCCATTGAGGAGGGGGTATTTATAGGAGAATTTGAATTCTCTAGAGAATTCAATGGTTGAGATTGATCCAACAAGGTCAAGATGAAGGGCTATGGTGGGTTGAGAACTCACAAGCCCTCACATCTTGACATGTGGATGGTGAAGTGGCTAAGAGGAGGTGAGGTGTAGGTGATGTGGAAGAGAGGTACATGATGTGGAGGAAGGACAAGTACCTTCCAAGTACCTTGGGGAGTGAGAAGATCTCCTCAAAAATGAATTTGTTGTCCCTAAGTGAGAGTGAAAGGGACACTTAAGGAATTTTGGAATTCCTCAAAAATCTCCATGGGAAAAGGAGAGGTGGTTGAAGAAATAAATGTGAATTAAAAATTCACATTCTTAGGAGAGTCTAAAGGATAAGAGAGGGTCTCCAAAAAGGTGGAAATTGGTCACATGTGACTTGATGTGACAAGTCAAAGGTTCTAGAAGATGCATGGGAAAAGGGGATTCTAGAAGGAATAAAATGTGAATTAAAAATTCACATGGGGAAGAGAGGAGCCTAGGGTGAATAAAAAGGAATTAAAAATTCCTTGGGGGATGGGGAGAGTTGACTAAGGTACTAATTAGGTTTAACTAATTAGTAATTAGAGGATAATTAGGGGTTAATTAGGAATAAAAGCCAACTTGCAAAAGTTGGAGGATGTGACACATCCTAATCAAGGATTAGGCATGTGCACATCCTTAATGAAGAGATTAGGAAATGGATTAGGATTAGATGAAAGTGACATGTGAGGAATTAAATAAATGTAATATTTATTTAATTTATTTGATGAAAAGAGGATTAAGGAGGGTAAGGTATTTAATTATTAGGATTTGATAGAATTAAAGATATTAATTAAATAATAGTAATATTACCTAATTAACTCGGATAAGAGGATGTTTAGATGAAAAGTGATAAATTTGGATAAATTAAGTGTCCAAATTTGGATGTCTACATTTTTCCCCTCTTTGAGGTGGTGTTACGAAGTAGCATCATTTCAAAGAATATTAAAATATATAACCTAGAAGGAGATGGTTAGATTGGAAAAGATGCCCCAGTCATCAAAGGGATGACTAGGAAGAAAGATGATGGGGGTGAAGATGAAGAGTAGGGATTGAGGATGCCCCCTCGAGAGGACATGCGGGTGAAAGAGAACATGGATGTGCTCTCAAAATGGACGAGATGAAGAAATGGGAGATGGGGACGAGGATGAAAAGGGATGGATATGAAAGGATGAAAAGGCGTTAGGAAGTTGGGAAACAAAAATGGATGCAAAGACGAAGACGATGTTTCCCTAGTCAAGATACAATCCAAAAGGGGTTGAGGATGGATGGAGTGTTGTCAATGAGGTTAGGGAAGGATACATCCCAATGAGTGGTATTGATGAGGGAAGGATACATCCCAAAACACCACTAAAGGATAGGGAAGAGTACCTCCCGATGATGATGACAAAAGTGTTTTTGATGAGGGAAGGATACATCCCAAAACAACACCAAAGGGATATGGAAGTATAAAATGGGATGATGATGATGAGGAGGAGGAGGAGGAGGAGGATTGGATCCATGCTTGTAACAAGACTGAGAACAAGACCAAGGATATGATTAGATGATTCAGGCTAAATGGAATGGATGGGGATAGGATAGAGATGTGAGATAAGGATGAAGGATGAATGGATGGGGGGATACATGCAAGATGATAGAATGGAAAATGAAATGCAATCCTAATGCAATTTTCCATCTTCGGAGCACTAATTTTTGCTATAGCATAAGACACAAGACGCCAGGGTATGAAGAACCAAGGCGAATTAGTGTCTAATGCATAAAACAAACACAACATACAAGAAGGCTATCCCAAAACCCCAAAGTCACAAAGACCTTGGTCGGGCCAAGTATTGAGATAACCACAAGCACAAAAGGATGCCCCAGCATAACACAAAACCTCGGGGATCTTGGTGGGTACTATGTGGGATAACCAAGAAGACACAATCAAACAAAATATCAAGATATGCCCCTATGTGGACCAATCAAAACACACCATAATATGATGGATTATGGTGGCCTTGACAAGTGATGATAGGGAGTTCAAATGATAAAAAAAGCCAAAAGCATCAAAAGATCGTAATCAATTTCAAACATCCTTTGCCATAGGATCAAGGGGATGGATGGGATTGATGAGGTCTGTTAGGAAGGATGCATCCTGTTGAGACCGAAGATGATAGATACTAAACTAAAAGATTGATATGACGCAGGATATTCAAAAGCTATTGGATTTGTTGATATAAGTGGATCTTGTTTGTTAAGAACCAGCTAGATAAGGGCATAGCTTGAAAACACAACACAATGGAGACAAGACATGAGACTGACACATCCTAAAGACCTAGGGTCTCGGGGGCCGATCAAAGATTAGCCTTGCCTATGTGAAAGCGCAGAGCCCTCGTAGTTCGGTAAAAGGCTGTCGACTGACCATGGATGGAGATTCGGTGAATGATAAAGATAGGATGGAGAAAAGGAGAAAAGTGGACAATGGTGATCGATGATGAAGGACACAAGACACGACCGAAAAATGCCCCGGGGGAGGATCAAATGATCAACCTTGCCTACGTGAAAGCACAGGGGCAATGTAGTTCGACAAAGGATGAAAGTGACACGGGAGGATGAGATCTAGATGGAGACTGACATGATGGATGATCCTACATGATGACACAGACCAACCGAAAAAGGGAACAAAGACACAAGCTCAAAATGGGATACAGAAAAGCTCAGGATAGGGGATAGGCTAGATGGGTCATCCAACGCTCAATCAATCAATATATATCAAGCGGCCTAGGCCGAGATGGGTGAGGATGATAGTGCAGATGAAAGCATAAAATAACTAGGATGTTAGGTAGATAATGATTAATCCCTCTTTGGATGATGCCTACTAACAAATTTTCACCATCCATACTTATCCAAGGCGCCACCAAGAGGTGGTTTTCACCACAGGACGAATTTATTTTTCTTTACTATTTTTTGGATTTTTTCTCTTTTTTTGTTACTTTTTCTCTTTTTTTGATTTTTTTGATTTAGGTGGAGTTACCAAGTGGACTCAGGAGTAGAACCTCTTTAGATGGAGAATATTGACGGGTTCATCAAGGGGGTCTCCTTCAAGAGTAGTCAACCGGTAGGCCCCAGATCCATATTTAGCGGCTATGATATAAGGCCCTAACCAGTTTGCCTCAAATTTTCCCTTTTTATCACGATCCAGTCAGTGCATTGGTTTTATTTGAGGAAAAGATCACCAACTTGGAACTGTCTAGGATGGACCTTTTTATTGTAATGACGTTTAAGGTGATTTTGGTATGCTTGTAGGTGATCATAGGCTCTTATTCTCCATTCATCTAGTAACTCTAGCTGTGCAAGCCGTGCAACACAAGCATCTTCTTCACTGATAAGTTCTTCAGAGAAATTCTCAATGATGGAAGTTCAACTTCGATTGGCAAGACGGCTTCAACACCGTATACTAAAGAGTAGGGGGTGGCACCTATTGGGGTGCGGATGGATGTATGGTATGCCTAGAGGGCAGGATGAATATGGAGGTGCCAATCTCGTCCAGTATTATTGACAACCTTTTTGAGGATACAGATGAGGGTCTTGTTGGTTGCTTCTGCCTGACCATTACCCTGAGGGTAATAAGGCATCGACCAAAGATGTTGGATATGGAAAGTGTCACAGAGGTGTTTCATGGCTTGGTTTTTAAAAGGTTTTCAGTTGTTAGAAAGGATGGTGGATGGGATACCATATCTGTAGAGAATATGGTAGAGGATAAATTTGGAAATTTGAGTTCTGGTGATTTGCGAGAGTGGCATTGCTTCCACCCCATTTGGTGAAGTACTCAGTGGCGGTAATGATGAATGTATGGCCATCAGATGAGGGTGGGTAAATCTTGCCAATCAAGTCAAAACCCCATTGAGAAAATGGCCACGGTGCTAGGAGAGGCTGAAGATCTTGCATTGGGGCGTGGATCAAATCTGCATGCTGTTGGCATGGAAGGCATTTCTTCACAAATTCGCAGGCATCATGTTCCAATGTAGGCCAATAATATTCAGTTTGTAAGATCCTTTTGGCCAGAGCCATACCATTTGAGTGAGCCCCACAAATACCACCATGGACTTCTGTTAGTACTGTTTGGGCCTCGGTCTCATTCAGAAATCTAAGGAGGATTCCATCGTACCTACAGCGATAAAGCGTATCACCAACAATGATGTATCGGGAAGAACAGTGGATAAAGGATTTACGTTGGTTGTGTGTAAGTTCTGGGGGTATGATATTATCACGGAGATAAGTGTATATTTATTGGTACCACGGGGAGGCAGGACCTACAATATCACACACCATGTCAATCTCAGGAACATCATATGCAGGGATTAAAAGTTGTTCAACAAGAAACTCACACTCCGTTCGGTCTTTAGGCATGTCAATCAAGGAACCAATAGTGGCCATTGCATCTGCCACTTTATTCTGTACCCGAGGGATTTGGTCAAACTGTATGAAGGTGAAATATTTCTTGAAATCATCCACCATGTGTTTATAGGGTAACAGTTTATCATCTTTCGTGAGGAATTCATCATTAACTTGTCTAATAACCAGCAAAGAATCACCAAAGACTTTCAAATGGGTTATGTGCCACTGTATTGCAATTCTGAGGCCGGTGAGGAGACCTTCGTATTCTGCCATGTTGTTGGTACATGGGAATGCTATCCTGAATGATTTTGGGATGTAGTCACCTTGAGGGGTAACTAATAAAATTCTTGCCCCAGATCCACTATGAGTGTATGAGCCATTGAAATATAGCGTCCAAACTGGTGCTTCTATCACTGTGTAGATTTCTTCATCTGGGAATTCAGTGTCTAGTGGGTAGGCATCTACTAATGGTGCTTCAGCCAATTGATCAGCAATAACCTGTCCTTTTATGGCTTTTCGCTCTACATACTCTATGTCAAATTCGCTTAGAAGCATGACCCATTTGGCCATGCGGCCAGTCAAAGTGGTTCTAGATAACATATACTTCAAGGGATCAATTTTGGCGATTAATTTGACCAGATGGCTGAGCATGTAATGACGGAGTTTCTGTGTGCTGAAGACTAGTGCAAGGCAAGATTTTTCCATGGGGGAGTAATTTAACTCGTAGCCAACTAGTGTTCGATTGATGTAGTAGATTGCCCTTTCTTTGAATGACTCATCATGTTGTGCCAATAATGCCCCCAGTGCGACTGAAGTAGCAGAGATATAAAGCAGGAGGGGTTTTCCTAGGATAGGCAACATCAAAATCGGTGGATGAGCTAAATATTCCTTAATTTTATCAAAACCCATTTGACACTGTGGGGTCCATTGGAAGGTGGAATATTTCTTCAAAAGATGGGTGAATGGCTGACATTTATCTGCTAGCTGGGCTATGAACTGACAGATGGACTGCATCTTCCCTTGGAGGTTTCTTAATTGCTTTAGATTGCGTGGAGGTGGCATATCTAGAATAGCCTTTACCTTGGCAGGATCAACTTCTATACCTCTTCGGGAGACTATGAAACCCAGAAACTTTCCTGAAGTGACCCCAAAGACACACTTTTTTAGATTTAATCACAACTTATAATGCTCTAACCGCTCAAATATCTTTTTTAGGATGACAGGATGTTCTGCTCATGTTTTGGATTTCCCTAATAGGTCATCGACATAATCTTCCATGATGATATGTATGAGGTCATGGAAGATGACCGTCATTGCCCTCTGATACGTTGCCCCCACATTTTTGAGACCAAAGGGCATAACATTGAAACAAAAAGTGCCCCAAGGTGTTGTGAAGGCAGTCTTATGTTGGTCCTCAGGTGCGATTTGAATTTGATTATAACCAGAGAAGCCATCCATAAGGGATAACATCTCATGTCCTACTGTCAGGTCAACAAACATGTCAATGTTAGGCAGGGGGAAGTCATCTTTTGGGCAGGCTTTGTTAAGATCCCTGAAGTCTATGTAGACGTGAATGTCTCCATTTGGTTTGGCAACTGGTACTATATTAGAGATCCAATTAGAGTAGTCAATCAGTCTGATAAAACCCGCCTCTAATAACTTCTCCAATTCCTTTTTGACTAATAACGTGACTTGCGGATGCATCTTGCGGAGTTTTTGTTTGACAGGCTTGGCGTCTGGGTGAATGTCTAAGTGATGAACCACTAAGGCGGGATCTAAGCCTGGCATGTCTGAGTATGACCAAGCAAAGTTAATGATTCCCTCTTGAAGTAGTTGCACAATGACCGGATATTCTTGCTTTGAGAGTGACTTAGCTACATAGGTGATTTTAGGACTTTCAGGAGTTCCCAGATTAACTTCTTGCATCTCTTCAATCAAAATAGATGATTGGGCAGATAATTGAGTTCCCATAAGGGGAAGATGAACATCTCCATCTTCTGGCACCTCTTCGAGGTTTTTTCCATCAGATGCGTCCTTTATTTTTACTTTTCCAAGGTCAGGAAGTGCCTTAGGGAGGTTTTCACTAGATGACCGCTTTTTACTTTTCTTATTCTTATTTTTGCGACTAGAGTGTTCATCCTCCCTCAATCCCTTAAGGTTGACATATGTATCCATAGACATATTGACAGGTGTGGTATTACGTAGGTCCCAATCAATAAGTTCAGGGTGACAAAGAGATAGGCTGATGGTGTAGACGGATAGGCATTCAAACATGGATGAGAAGTCAGTATGATTGACGTCATCGTACGCATGTATGATGGATTCCTCCTCGGGTATGTCTTCCAATGAGCCATTGTCCACGGCGACACTATTGGAAGCACTGGACGATGTTGTAGGGATTTTCTGTTTTCTGTCATACCCAATGCCTATGTTTTTCGGTAACGTTGGTGTATCAATAGGCTGCAACCGCCCTTGTTCTTCTTTACCTAGGCCCCCACCTTAATAGTTATGTTTTTCCACAAACTTCATCAGCCAAGGGTATTTTCCTGAAAATATTTCCTTAGAGGAGTCTCTGGTTCGGGCTCTTCTTGGTAGACCCATTGGCTTATGCCCTCTTCTAGTGCATCGATCTTGACACTTGGGGATCTGAAAGTGGTGGTAGGGATGTTTCTACCACTGAAGGTGATGGTCTTGTCTTCCTTTTGTGTAGCATGCGAAGGTTGACCATACTCATGTGGTGACGGTGGCATGGTGGCTACATTGAGAGCCGTATGCATTTCGTATTCACCACACCCTTTGTCGATGATCTGGACTTTGGTGACTGGAGGATTAGTGGTGGAGGATGGAGTGGTTATCACGGTGGATAGTGGATTAGAGGATTATGATTGGGATGCCCCCATTTCAACCCCAGGACAATAATGTAAATGGGGAAAAGACGCTTCTAAAGCGCGGCAATATTCAAATGGTTGGGGGTCAGCATAGATGGTGACTTCTTGTCCGTTGATGAGGAATTTCAGGCATTGATGGTACGTGGAGGGGATGGCTTGCATAACATGGAGCCATGGGAAGCCAAGGAGGAGATTATATGGTAAGTCCAGATCAAGGACATGACAGGTAGTATACTGAAGTACAGGTCCCACTTGGATAGGAAGACTGATAATTCCTTCTGAATTTCTTTCTGCATTATCATAAGCTTTGATTGTGATGATCTGGTTACTTAAGTCTGCTTGAGTATACCTCACCTGTTTTATGAATTTCAAAGTACATAAATTGAGGGCAGAGCCATTATCTATCAAGACCCTTTTTATTTTATGGCGAGCAACCACGACTTCGATATGTAAGGGGCGATTATGATTGACATCGATATTTGGCATATCATTTTGGCTGAAGTGCAGGTGATGAGATAAGGCCAAGTGTCCCACCAAAGCTTGGAATTGTGTGGGGTCGATGTCATTTGGCACATGGGTTTCCTGTAGGGCTCTATTGAGGATTTCTTGGTGAACCAGGGAAGACTTAAGCAAATCCAAAATGGATATATGAGTGGGGGTCTTCCTCAGGTGATCAAGGATGTTGTACTAAGAGCTTACAAGAGTTGGTTGGGTGGGTGCAGAGGCTGCAGGGACAGTGATGTGGGCTCGTCATGTAGTAATAGCACATTGAGGGTCTTTGGCTTTAACGTGTATCATGGATACTCGGGGTTCCACCTACTCAATGTAATGAATAACACCTTCATAATTGAAGGGCACATTCTTGTAGCTTACATTATTTGTGTTGTTTACTTGGGGATTATTATTGGATGTGCTTGGGCCTTGATTATAGTTTGGAAAGGCGTTTTGATATATTTGCAATTGAGCATTAGATGACGAAGCTTGATTGGGGTCAACCTTGATATGGCCTTGATCAATGAGATCTTGAACATAGTTTTGTAGACCCTGACACTTATTCAAAGAGTGTCCCTTGATTTTATGGAACTCACAATACTCATTTTCTTTAAACCATGATGGCTTGGGTTTGGACTCGTCAAATGGCTTAGTGATAGGGTATGTGATGGGGCAATTGATTTGTAACAACTTATTAAAAACAACACTCAAAGGTTCTCCCAATTGGGCGTATTGACGTTTGGTGTTCCCCTGATTGTTTTGGTTTGACTGTTGAGGGGGACGAGGTGCCCCCTGTGGTACAGATATGGCGTTGGGTATAGATGATTGTTGTTTTTGGGATGCATTAGCCACTTGGACATGTTTAGTGTCTGTCACGTCGTCATTTACCACATTCTTGTTCTTTTTCTAGAATCATGGTTTATCTCCAAATGACCTCTCTTTATCATGAATGTGTATTTTAATGTGTCCTTTGGCAATAAGGGCACGTTCAAGGATGGGTCCCTTTTCTACTATCTCCGCGAAGGTGATGACACAATGTAACCTAAAATTATGGGCCATGTCAGGATGAGAGTTTTCCACGAAAAGAGTGACCATGTCTTTTTCTTTTAGAGGAGTTTTCATTCAACTTGCTAATGCACGCCACCATTGTAGGTAGCTGGTAAAGGTTTCTCCATCACGTTGTTTCTCTTTTAGGAGGTCTAAGGTGTCCGTATCCTTCTCCAAATTGAAAGAGAAGTAGGATACAAACTTTTCTGACAAGTCTGCAAAAGTTTTTATGGACCCTTTTTTGAGGGTCATGAACCAATCTAGGGTGTGGCTTGCTAAGCTTCGTGGGAACAATCACAAGAGATAGTTGTCATTGTACATGACTTCTTGAAATTGGGAATAAAACTCCTGCAAGTGAGCCTTAGGGTCTTTGTTTCCCTTATATTTGTCAAATTTTGGTATCTCGAAATGTTTAGGAAATAGGATTAATGAGATAAAGGGATCAAATGGATATGGGATATGTCTTCAAATTTGAATGATTGTTTTGTAGCCCCAGCTTGAAGGTCCTTAAGTGCGGCTTTGATTTCTAGCAAATCCGGGCTAACCGGTGGCGGGTTGGTGGGATATTGATGATAGGATGACAAAGGATCCTACTGAAAGGGCATCAGATTGTTGAAATACGGGTTTGGATGATTGGATGATGATATGGCTTGCTGGTAAGGCGGGGGATTTTGTTGATACGGGGGCTGTTGTTGTGGGGTATAATATGGATTTGTTTGATAAAAGTGCGGGGTAGGTTGTTGAGGAACTTGGATGGGACGTTGCATGTTGGTATTGAGGGTATTGTTGTGATTGTTGGGAGGTCACATAAAGTGGTTGTTGGTGAAATTGTTGCCGATTATGATAGTAGTGGTGTTGGGGAGGTTGTTGTTGTGACGTCAAATGTTGTATAGACAGAGATGGGATATTGTGTTATGGTTGAGCCTTTGGACGCAAAATGGATGCGAGAAAGCGGGATATGGTCTGAGCAATAGGTCGAGATGGATTGCCTTGTGATTGGTAGGGTGGTTGTTGTGAAGAGGCCAAAGTATTATGTATAGGTTGTTGCGGATGAGATGGCAGAGGTAGCGTAGAAGTGTTTTGTGAAGGGGGTTGTTGGGTACCACCTAGAACGTTTAGTTGGGATGCACCTTGTGGAGGTAATTGAGGTGGAATTTTGGATTGGTGAAGCTATT
This sequence comes from Sequoia sempervirens, assembly GCA_007258455.2. NCBI lineage: Eukaryota > Viridiplantae > Streptophyta > Pinopsida > Cupressales > Cupressaceae > Sequoia > Sequoia sempervirens. The sequence continues at coordinate 165,083,710 of VDFB02353493.1, read as the reverse complement.
GAGATGGTAGATTTGAGGTCCCAGGAGGTGGTAGTGATGTGGCAAAGGAGGTGCCTCCAATGTTGACTGGAGGTTGATTTGGAGGAGGGGGTGCTATTAACGTTAATGGCGGAGGTTGTGGAACATTTTGTGGCATACCGTAGGTAAAGGGATTATTGAGGTCAGGCACCTGAGGTCCTCCTATAACTAAGGTTGAAGCATGTGGGGGATAGTTAACCTGATAAAGAATGACATTGCCAAATTCAGGTTGATGCTAACCCTCAACTGGTAGAACATTGGGGAAGTATGAACCTTCTAGTGTATCTTGTGACCCTTGGAGTATGTTAGATGGGGCACCCCTATATTTGGACCAGCCAACATTCGGGGGGGGTTTGACACCCTTCTCAATTAGGTGGGCCAAGATTTCTTCCCCATGTTTTTCAATTTGATGATCAATCATTTGCACATTAGCGGGATTACTAAAATGTTCCTCAAGTGTGAGTTCAGGTTGATTAACCATACTCTCTTCATCGTGTGGTGAGTTGTTCTGATTCTTGGTGTTGGAGTGCGATGAAGTGCCATTATGAGGATTGTGAGGGATGTTAGTACGTTTGTTAGGATCTGATAAGATGTTCATTGTGTTGTTGGTATCTTGAGGGTTGTTTGATTGGGCATTCTGGGTTTGTTGGTCGGCCATTTTCTTTGCCTGTGATCGGGTCTAAACGGGCATGCAAATGTGCTACGAGTGGATTATAAAGATGTTATTGATGAATGATTTGATTGTGATTGGATGAGATCTGATTTGGATCAGATTTTGTTTGGATATATTGGATTGGACTGAATTTTGATGGGATCGGATTTGGATTTGGAAAGATTGGATTGGATTGGATTAGATTATTAAGATTAATTGTATGTGATTTGATTGATTGGACAATTTGATCGAATGATTAGTTTTGATAGATTTGGATGATTGGACGAGTATGATTGGATGATAAAGGATGAGAGGGAGACCTTGAGTTTAATCAAAGGAAGTTACCCTTAGCAACCAAGAGCTTTGTTTGATTAAAAGGATGATCACGACACCGAATCCACCTTAAGATAGGAATGGATTGATTGGGCTGAGGATGATAACTTATGCCACCGAATTCACCTCAAGATGGAAGCAAATTGATTGGGGTCGAAGTTAAAGGCTAATAATCAAATTCAAGTGCTATGGTCAATTTGGGTAACCGCTTTGTAATACAAGGTTAGGACGGTTTGGTTATGGGTGGTGTTTGGCGATGCAAATGGTAAAAAATTATGGTGGATTAGGGAGAAATTAAAATGAACGGGTGGATTAAATATAATTGTGGAGAATGAATGGGGATTTAGAATGGTTAACGAAAGTTTGGAATGATGAGATGGAGGTTTAAATTGGTCAAATGGAGGTTTTTGGAGGTTTAGAGTGATAAAATGAAGGCTTAGGATGATGAGATAATGGTTGGGAATGGTTAAATAATGGTTTAGAGGCTAAAGGGACCCAAATGGGGCAATCTCGAATGTTCAGGAGGGCAAATTCGCCCCTCTATAGCAAACTAGGGGCGTAATCGCCTCACTAAGGTAAAAATAGGGGTGTAATCGCCCCACTATGGTAAAATAGGGGCATAATCGCCTCACTATGGTAAAAACAGGGGCGTAATTGCCCCACTGTAGTAAAATAGGGGCGTAATTGCCTCACTGCAGTAAAAACAGGGGTGTAATCACCCCACTGCGGTAAAATAGGGGCGTAATTGCCTCACTACAGTAAAAATAGGGGCGTAATCGCCCCACTACAGTAAAACAGAGGCTTGGTTTGATGCAAATGACTATGGCAAGGACTTTAAAATGACAATAATAAGGCCAAATTGTCAAAATTCCACTGGTTTCTCACAAGAAAATATTCTCAAGCAAACACAACCCTATGATTAGTGTTAAGGGTATGGCCAAAGAGGTCTTAATCTAGGATGCACAAGGTGTCTAGGGAGTCCTCGATATACTCTCTGTACGTGAGACACAACCGTGAACACCAGCCCGTCACAAGCATGAGTCGGGAACCCCAACGAGATACTGAAGGGCTCGGACCAACTCTTCACGTCTATCTAGGTATCACCCTAGCTTTGATGCTCCGCCAATTACGACGTGACTAGATTAGGGTACAACTTTCACTCTCCCCCCTTTATATACCCCGCCGGTACATGTGGTTGGAATCATCCCCTGGGGTGATGAAATCCCCAAGCAGGTCCCACTATAAAGAAAACACTAACTGTCTCCAACTACTCCCCAGGCTCACACGAAGTGCAAAGGGAAAGTGAAAACAAGCTAATGCCCCCTTTGGGTAACACAAAAAGACAAGCACCGCACGCAATGAATATTACTCCCTCTAATTAAACTATGTTCTTAGATTGATGCAAACAACAAGGATAATTTAAAAAGTTTGAGCAAATGGATAGCCCTACAAACAAATGTTAGATGTCTTATCCCGCTTTCTCCATCAACTTCACAAGAATATGTTGCAGAAGGTTAGCAAAAAACACATGTATCCTTGCAAGAACAATGTTAGGGTGAAAATAGCAAAGAAAAACTGAAGTCAAGATAACAGTTTTACCTTCTAGCGGCGTAATCCCCTTTCTGCAGCAAATCACGGGCATAATTGCCTCACTGCGATAAAAATAGGGGCATAATCACCTCACTGCAGCAAATTAGGGGCGTAATCGCCTCACTGCGGTAAAAACAAGGGCGTAATCACCCCACTGCAAAAAAGTGAGCACAAATTTCAGCCCAGGGGGCGTAATTGCCTCACTGCAGTAAATGTTAGCAAAAAAGACAATTTTCAGCCAAGAGGGCGTAATTGCCCCACTGCAGAAAAATATTAGCACAAATAAAGTTTTCAGCCCAGAGGGCGTAATCACCCCACTGCAATAAAATATTAGCACAAAAAACAGTTTTCAGCCCAGAGGGCGTAATCGCCCCACTGTAGTAAAATATTAGCAAAAAAATAGTTTTCAGCCCAGAGGGCATAATTGCCCCACTATAGTAAAATATTAGCAAAAAAAATAGTTTTCAGCCCAGAGGGCGTAATCGCCCCACTGCAGTAAAATATTAGCACAAAAAAAAAATTTCAGCCCAAAGGGCATAATCGCCCCACTACAGTAAAATATTAGCACAAAAAATAGTTTTAAGCCCAAGGAGGCTCAGTCGCCCTTTTGCAGCAAAAACAGGGGCATAATTGCCCCACTACGGTAAAAAACAGGGGCGTAATCGCCCCACTGCAGTAAAACAGGGGTGTAATTTCCCCACTATGGTAAAAATAGGGGCGTAATCACCCCATTGCGACGTGTTCCTACAAAAATCTCAACAATAGCAAACATGAAGTATAGGAACCCGTTTGTGGGTCCCACAGGGCATGTCAGAAATGTGATCCTCAGAATTTTACCCTACTCTAATGTGCAAAATACCTAAAAATGTGAATGATAAAAGACTAAGGACACTTCAAAATTAGCCTAAAGAGTGATGAAACAAGGAAAATAGATAAAACAAGATGCAAATGATTTCACCTTCCTTGCTGTTGAAGACTCCTTGGTTGGCCCTTGATTGAGATGATTTTGTGTGCTCCTTAGATGACTTCTTGAGCGACTAAATGCAAGATCAACTTATGCAAAATGATTGGAATGGATGGCTAGATGATAGTTAATGAGTGACTATGCAAATTGGCAACATGTAGTTATAAAATGGCTAAGTCTTCTAAATTCCCTTGAGGAGGTGGTATTTATAGGAGAATTTGAATTCTCCAAAGAATTCAATGGTTGAGATTGATCCAGCAAGGTCAAGATGAAGGGCTATGGTGGGTTGAGAACTCACAAGCCCTCACATCTTGACATGTGGATGGTGAAGTGGCTAAGAGGGGGTGAGGTGTAGGTGATGTGGAAGAGAGGTACATGATGTGGAGGAAGGACAAGTACCTTCCAAGTACCTTGGGGAGTGAGAAGATCTTAAAAATGAATTTGTTGTCCCTAAGTGAGAGTGAAAGGGACACTTGAGGAATTTTGGAATTCCTCAAAAATCTCCATGGGAAAAGGAGAGGTGGTTGGAGAAATAAATGTGAATTAAAAATTCACATTCTTAGGAGAGTCTAAAGGATAAGAGAGGGTCTCCAAAAGGGTGGGAATTGGTCACATGTGACTTGATGACAAGTCAAAGGTTCTAGAAGATGCATGGGAAAAGGGGATTCTAGAAGGAATAAAATGTGAATTAAAAATTCACATGGGGAAGAGAGGAGCCTAGGGTGAATAAAAAGGAATTAAAAATTCCTTGGGGATGGAGAGAGTTGACTAAGGTACTAATTAGTAATTAGAGGATAATTAGGGGTTAATTAGGATTAAAAGCCAACTTGCAAAAGTTGGAGGATGTGACACATCCTAATCAAGGATTAGGCATGTGCAAATCCTTAATGAAGAGATTAGGAAATGGATTAGGATCAGATGAAAGTGACATATGAGGAATTAAATAAATGTAATATTTATTTAATTTATTTGATGAAAAGAGGATTAAGGAGGGTAAGGTATTTAATTATTAATTAAATACCTTAGGGATTTGGCAAAATTAAAGATATTAATTAAATAATAGTAATATTACTTGATTAACTTGGATAAGAGGATGTTTAGATGAAAAGTGATAAATTTGGATAAATTAAGTGTCCAAATTTGGATGTCTACATCTCCAAAGTTCATTATCTACGATATAACTTAATTTCTATTTTCAATTAACTATGAAAATCAATGAATAAAATGAAGCTAATGCAGTTCCAATCTAAAGGAGTTAAAATAGTTGAATTTTTTTTTTTCTAAATGATTCTACAATTATTACCATTATCATACCATTATCACAAATCCATTTACAATATCTTGACATAAGTATAAAACTTGAATCATAATAGTTACAACTGCTAGTAGGAAAATTATTAAATTAGATTGATCTCATATGCAACTAATATAATTATAAAAACCATTATCTTCCATGACAATTTAAAATTATCGTGTTGTTTATGATGAATATAAGTATTCTAGTAATAGTCATTTACTCATCTAATAAGACACAAAATAAACAATATGTCATCATCTGCATTATAGAACCCTTACTGACATTAATCATTAACTTTGCAAACTGACATTATTTATTTAATTCACAACTTTCAAGTTGTTGATTGTAGCAGAAAAGAGCAGTGTTTAAATTGTAGACACTGAAATCTGGTTTAAGCCTGCGACTTCAATATTCTTAATAATTCATATTTCTTCCATTGTCATGATTAAATAATGTCAATTATTTAATTATTCTATAAGGTCTTCATTTCTTCTATTAATTAAATAATCTTAATTAGTTAATTAATTCACACTTTTCTTTATTCCATCTGTTTAATTAAATAAACACTTTTTATTTAATTATGTTACTAATTAACATTATCCTTCTTCTTCGATTAAATAAATTTTTATTTAATTTACTCTTTATCATACTTCAACTATAATTAAATAAATCCCTTATTTATTTAATTTTTCATTTAAATCCTTTCATCACTTAATTAAATAAATCTTATTTATTTAATTATTCTTCAAATATCAAAGCTCGAATTAAATGAATTATTTAATTCATAAATTCTATTCTAACACATTCCTCTATATTTAAGATAATTGTGCAAATTATCTAAGTATTCACTTTGACTCGACTCGACATCTATTTAAATTGCTCAGTTAACTTTGGATTTAATATCTGAGTTGCTTGCATGAGTAATCTCTTCATCATATCATTTTGTCATCTAGTTTTAATTCAATTGTGTGTACATGCATATTAATTAAATAGTTCTATTTAATTAATTAATTCTTGTGTGTACATTCAAACAAAGAGTTTCTTTAATCCATCTTTATCTTTGTCATGCAAAGACTATTCTTTTATTTTCAAATACCAAACTCAAACATTAAATCATTTATTTAATCTTTATTTCTATTTCTAATTGGTATCACTCATGTCACTACTAACAGTTATCAGAATGGATGTCTAATCAGTCGATCTCAACCGTCTGTTGATCTTTCAATCCTGGTCTATCATTCGAATGATCAATTTTCTATAAATTGATATGTTCTTCACCATTCCAATCTCTCTCGAAATCGTATGACTTTTAGAGCAATTATCTTGAATCTTTGATGTTTTGTCTTAATCACAACACTTAGGCCATGCTTGCACAAACTTTGAAAATCTGAGGTCAAGTACACTACACAGACGAAATGGAGAAGAATAATGGAGGTTATTCAATAGAATTGATCACATGTTTGGCAAAATAGTTTCTTTTATGCATGTTATTCTTAGCTTTCTTTTGTGCTCGATTATCTAAGCTTTGAGGATTCATTAGTATAGTTTGAATAGATTAGATTTTCATTGCTTAACTCTCTTGTGTGTTTTTCTCTAAGCTACATTTGGTGAACCTGACGTGAAGACGCCATCTTTGCGTATCTGTAGACTTTTATTTTGATTTTGCAAGTTTTTATATAGAACAATGCATTAGTTTGATGAAACACCACAATTGATATTCAGAGATGCATCAGTTTGACGAAATGACACAATTGACTTTGTTGGCCACATCTGTGATAGAAAATGATGCATTTGAAAAGGAATCACGCATTTGTCATTTTATGAGCCACAACTTACTGGTAAAATACCGTGATGCATTTGAGAGAGAAAACAACACATCCGACTAGTATATTTTTAAGTTTTTGACTTTTCAATTTATAGTTTCCCTTTGTGTTTTTATTTTTGCTAATCTTCTATTTTCAACATATGTCTTGAGGAGTTAATGTAGTTTTTGCACATCGATAGTCAAAGACCAATATCAAATTACTAACGAATCTTTCTGCACAATGCATGTCGAAGACCCTAGTTAAATTTTTGAAACAGATTGTTTGGTATCATAGCAAATCTTTCATTTGGATTAAAATTAACAAGTGTCTACTATTTTTGGTGTGAAAGCACAATTGTGTAATTACCCTCAAAATTTGGTACATCAAAGTATCATCTCCCCTTGTGCATCCGTGCGATCCTAGGTGTAAGAGAAACGGTTACTAACTCGAGAACTTGGGCCTATTCTGGTGGGAAAAAGTACTCACCCCAGAATGACTCAGACTGGTAGCACCTTGAACTTGAGAAACTTCCAGTTGGTATATAAAAGTGGATTTTTGGTTAAAGCCCAAGAATCACGCGTATGGTTCTGACAAGATGGATTTGAAAGGGGACTCTCGCCACATGGATCATGCCCTACAAACAAAATTCCCTAATTAAGCACCTTTGTTTTCAGTGTCTAAAATCCTTCTATTTATTGGTGCAACAGGTCAAACCTGTGAAGCCATCTCATATTCTTACGGTTCATGTGTAGAGATGAAGGTATTCCATGGGATGTTCATGGGTACTATAGCTTGGCTGCCTCGAATGACATTAATGAGCTGTGGAGGGGAGCTAGATGGGTCAAGCTACTAATCATCTACCTTGAATAAGCATAGTTTGGAAAACCCAAGTGAGAACTTAGTAAATATTGTCCTTCACAGTCTAGGATGTGCTTGTCTACTATCAAATTAAATGTTCTTTGAGTCCAAAATCAAACTGAAAACACTTTGTCTTATGATTGTCTTTGTTTTCCAGAACTTGATCATAGAAATCAACATCAATTTTATATCTCAATTCACTAAAAATACAACAGAGTCACAATTGTTCACCAGAAAGTCACAATTGTTTACCCTAGAGTCGCATCTACCAGATTAGCTTGCATTTTCTTTGTCAAAAACTGCATTTGTCTTTGAAAACCACAATTGTCATATTATGTGATGCATTTGATAAGGTGAGCCACAAGTGCAGTCTAGAATGACACATTTGTCACTTTTGCAGAACTTTTACCAGTGTACAAAGTTTAGGAAAACCGCATATGTTCCATCCTAAGTCACAATTTCCATTACGAGTCGCAGCTGTGAGAAACTTAACCACATCTGCTAGATTTAGACACTAAACTTTACCAAAAACATGCAACTGATTGATAGAAAACCACAACAGTGAAACATAATCGCATTTGATAAATTTTGCGACGCATTTTCTAGATTATTAGAAAACCAAAATTCACAGTCACTATCTAGTCATCATGGTTATACCAGTCTTTCAGTTGTCTTTCCACAAGTAGTCCTTGGATAGAAACTTGAAACAAATTTCTCAATTTTACATCCTTTAGGTATCATTTAGTCATTACTATTTTGATCATGATTCAGAGTTTTACTTTCATCTTTGAGTACATATTACCTTGGATTAAACTTCTAGGAGGGTCACTTTTACAAACTTTAGGATAGGTCCACCATCTACACTCTAGAAAAATCATAGCATCAACGAAATTTGTCATCGAACCTCATCCTATCATCATATCCTTTGTCCTATAGAGAGTCCTCCTAGCTCATCAGTCTAGTTAGGAGACTCAACTTATCTTTGATCCTTGTCCTACAGTGGTTCCTTGGCATAACTAAATTGACACCTTGATTAGACTTTAGGTAGTTGGTACCCTTGTCTCAGGTTTACAAAATTGATTACCTTAGAAGCTTAGTTGGACTTCACATTTTTAGATATTGTAATTTTAGACTAGCATCATCTTAGAACATTCCTTATTGTTGCATTCAGAAAATCCCAAAAGCATAGCCTAGAGTCATATTGTCCATAGACGTAGTTTTTCATTTCTTGCATATTGAGCTTATCCTACACGGTTGAAACTAGGTCTAAGAGAAGAGAAAGAGAAAAGATGTCAAACCCAAATGAACTCATCAATTTGTTTTCCTCAAGACCTCATAATAATTTATTAGATAAATTCACCACTAGAAACACTTTAGGGAACATTACAACAAAAGACATAAAGGCTGTTGCACAAGACCCTGAGTTTGCCTCTTTTGTAGGTGAGTATCTAGCAAACAATTGTCAATGATACTTAGCTAAATTGCTAGTTGAAGGCGCTACCTTACGTACAGGATTCAATATTAGCACCTTACAAGCTCAACCTACACAAGGGACAAACACAACGACTGCTAGTACTACTATACCTTAGGTAAATACAACAATACCATCTGGTACACCTACACATAATACAACAGTCCATACATCTCCATTTGGTATGTCTGGTATAACATCAAAATTTAATTTCACTATAGGGGCATCATTGTCCACTCCATTCGGTCCTCTTGTTGGGAGTAAAAGATCTAAAACATCAGCTTCTACACCATATGTCAGTGTCACGAGTACCATACCACAGTCAATAGCCATACCCACTACCAGTGTCATGAGTACCATACCACAGTTGATGGCCATACCTAGTGTTCAAGTCACTAGTACTATACTGTGGATTACACAAACAAGAGGAATTCCCTCATTCCAATATGGCAATCAGAATCCATTCTCTCAGATTGGAAATCAGAATCCATTCACATAGATTTTGAATCAAAATCCATTCTCCCAGATTCCAAGTCAAAACCAATTTACACATATTTTGAATCAGAATCCCTTCTCCCATAGTGGTACTCAGAATCCATTCACACAAATCCCAAGTCAAAACAAATTTATTCAGATTCTGAACCATAACACGTTTACCAACATTCTAAATCCAAACCCACCTCAAATACCAATGTTCAATCGAAACCCATCATGAGACCTTGGATTTCAGAATACATACACAGATCCGCATAATCAGCCCAACACATCATTGACCTAGGTTGATGTCTTACAAACACAAATGCATGCACTACAAAAGAAAATGGATAACATGGCAGTGCCAACTAAGAAATCCTTTTCAACAAAGAACATATGCCCATTTCCCTTTGATAGATCATTGTACATGACCCCTTTCCCTCATGGGTATGTCATACTGAATCTTCCTAAGTACAATGGCAAACGAAATCCAATAAAACATATAAGGGAATTTTCTACCATGTGCATAGACATCACTTATGACCCCACGTATCTTATGATACTATTTCCAAGAAGTTTTGTAGGGATTGCACTAAAGTGGTTTTCAAGTCTAGACTATCACATTAGATCTTGGGGTGAACTGGCTAAGAAATTTGTTGAGAAATTCTCCTTCAACATAGACCATGAGATAAATATAGCAACCTTGTGTCACATAACACAAGATGAAGGTGAAACATTTATCGCTTTCTTTCACAGGTGGAGGACTATAGCCAGCCGGTGTCCTATTGAGATACCTAAAAAACAAAAAGTCACTATGTTCCAAGAAAACCTTCATGTAAAACTAAGGAGTAACTTAAGGGTGCATTGTTGTACATCCTTTTCAAAACTAGTGGAGAAATGGGTTATAATAGAAAAGGATCTCATTGAAAAAGGATAACTTAAGACATCAACATCCAATAGAAATCTGATAGTGCCAAATGCCCCCAATGATAGAAACAAATTTTGGTCTCAGAAAAAAAATGTCACCAACGATGGGGTATTTGATGCCAAAACTGTACAAGCGGGACCAATTATCACATTAAGACGACCTAACTCTTTGGCCAAAACTCTTAATGTTGTCAATCAACCATCCAACACAGTCCAAAATACTCAACGTCAGCAACAAAGGAGATTTCAAAAACATGAGTTCACTCCCTTAGGGGAACCCATTGAGTCTGTATTCAAACAACTTTTACAACATAATCTTATACAACCTCAAGAGCCAAGACAATATGATCCAAGACAATTTAAACCAGTTTGGTGGGATGACAATGCCTTTTGTGATTATCATAAAACTAAGGGACATAACCTACAAAATTGTCACCAACTGAAAAATATCATACAGGATCTTGTCGAAAGGAGAATAATTGAAGTTAGTGGATAGAAACAAAAGTCATCAAATACTGATCATCAAGTCTTTTTTGATCCACTACATGACCATGGGAAAGGAAATGTCCCCAGTTCGAGTACCAAGACCAATATTTCAGCCAACTATGCAAATATCAAGCATGATTGTAATAGTGGCAAAACCATTAATCCCTTTGTGTCACCGTTGAGAATATCAATACCATTACTATCAATACAAATCCCAAGTGTGTAGTCAACACTCATCATACGAAGATCACTATCCAAGATCCTCCATCGCAACAAACACCATAGCCTTCCAAGTCACAATATAACCTACTTGACTAGTTGGGGAAGACCCCAGTCCAAATCTCAATCTTGGAGATGTTGCATATTTCCCTTGAGCATCGATCCATTTTAGATAAAGCATTACAAACCGCCATTGTCCCTAATTATCTTGATGTCAATCGTTTCCAAGAAATGGTGGGTTACTTGACCAATAATCATTATGCCACATTTTCTAAACAAGACTACACAACTGAAAAAACAAACCATAATGACCCTTTACATCTTGAAGTCCTTGTTGATGACACCAAAGTTAGATGAGTTGTGGTAGACGGAGGAGTAGGGTTAAACCTACGCACTTTAAAACTAATTAAAGAATTAGGTTTCTCAGAAGCGTGCGTAGACACAACCAAAAGTATTTTCATAAAAGCTTATGATGATGAAGAATGAAAATTAAAGAAGGTGGTAACACTTCCTATCAGAATTGGTTCTGCGGTAATGGATACAAAATTCCAGGTCTTGGATCTCACCCTTCCATATAACCTTTTACTAGGCAGACCATGGATTCATGCCATGAAGGTAGTCCCATCCACATATCATCAGTGTCTCAAATTCCCTTACAATGGCACTGAAATAACTATAGATGGTGACCCAAACCCATTCCAATATTGCACCAATCTAAAAGAGATACCCCAACGCCAAGTGTCAGTAAACCAAGAGGCTTCATAATCCAATTTATCTCACTATGTCGATCCATCTACCCTCACTCAAATGTCTTTCACATTTAGGTCCTACCACTCCTAGGGTTGAGATCCAAGACAAGGGTTGTGGAGAATATTGCATGAAGATATCTTATTGTGTTAGCCATTTGATTCCTCCTAAATCACACGGTTTACCTACACTAGACAGGAGACAACCTATGGTCACTATACATATTCATCCCACAACAACTTTCACTAAATGGGGTGAATGAAGCAAAGAAGTCTTAAATATAGAAGATGTCAACTCTTGGCTATATAGGGAAGATAATGAAGGACCTCTCTCACTTGCTCACATTCCTATAGATCTATATGGAAAAGGTTTCACAATTATGCATAGAAAGGGATATAATGGACATAGCGGTTTAGGCTTAAATCAAGATGGAAGGATTGAACCAATCTTTATTTCTCAATGGCAAAAAGGCTTAGGGATGGGGTTTCAACTGATTCAGATTGGTGTTCCTAGTACCACATCACCCTTACTCGAGGAAGTAAGTGCTTCAAAAGATATTGAGACGTTTCACGAACCATATGACCAATATCACTATGACTCCCCTGACTCCAACGACTATGAGTAGGATTCCCTATCCTCTACCTCTTCCATGTACCTTGAAAAGCTATTTGGAGAACTTGACTTAATGTTGAGATCCTCACCAAATCCATTGAATTTCTATCCACCAAAGAATATGACCAAAGAGGACTAGTTTAAACATTACTATTGGGAGTCACTTGATACCTCTTGGCAGCTTGATACATCTATTTCAAATATCCAAACCTTGGCATTAGGCCTGCCTCTCAACCCACCCAGACCTAAACAAAAGAGAAAAGAGGGCTTAGTACAAGATTTTTGTGACTAGATGAACAATTTATTCCTTACCTTCACTCCGTTAAACTTTGATAAATCCGACGATGACATGCATTTAGTTTATCCCCAACTTATTGATTGGGATCAACAAGACACACCCGTCTTAGATATTTTTGAGAACGACAAAGCATTTGTTGAGTTCCTGGGATTACAAGATGACATACCTCGTGGTGATCACAAGGCTAGTTTTACCATTGACTTGGACAACAAAGCATATTTTGGGGAATCTGTTCAACCCTCTTGTTACATAAATGAGAAAAAGCATAAAAATGATAAAAAGGATGAGTCTCTAGGTGGAAATCGAAAGGCACCTCTAGACAATGAAAAAGTAAAAAGAAAGAACACATCTGAAGGTGAAAACCTCTTTGAGGCACCTAAGGATGGAGGTTAGAACATTCTCCCTATTGCATAGGAAAATTCACCCATGCTCATTGAAGAATTAGTAGAAGTCAACATAGGTACAAAAAGAGAATCCTTGACTGGTTTATTTTGTGGTGTCATTGACAACAGAAGAGTAGCCAAAATTCCACAACTTCTTTGCATAGAGGCAAATAAATTTTGCCTGGTCATATGTATACATGCCTAGGTTGGATCTTGAAATTGTTCTACATCACTTGCCCTTACAACCAGGTGCCAAACCAGTGAAACAAAAATTGAGGAAAATGCATCCACATATTGCTTTAAAAGTCAAGGCAGAACTCAAGAAACTATTAGACGTTGGTTTCATTAGATCAATCGGCTATGCAGATTGGATTTCCAATCTTGTACCAGTCACTAAACTAATTGGGGGCATCTGCATCTACACCAATTTTAGAGATATCAACAAGGCTTGTCCTAAGGATGACTTCCCTTTTCCTAACATAGACATGATAGTTGACATTATAGCAGGATATGAGATGTTGTCCCTTATGGATGGATTTTCAAGATATAATCATATCAGAAATGCAACTGAAGACCAACCTAAGACGACTTTCACCTATCCTTGGGGAACGTATTGCTGGAATGATATGCCCTTTGGACTAAAAAATGTTGGAGCAACCTATCAACTTGCCATGACCACTATTTTTCATGATCTAGTACACACTCTCATGGAAGATTATGTTGATGAACTTATAGTTAAATCCAAGACAAGGGTAGAACATTTACAAGTTTTAGACAAAATATTTGAAAGGATAGAAAAGTATAAAGTGAGACTCAATCCAAAGAAATGTGTGTTTGGAGTAAAGTCAAGAAAGCTTTTAGGCTATATCATTTCTAGATGAGGCATTGAAGTGGATCCGACCAAGGCGAAAGCAATCATAGACATGCCTCCACCAACTAATCTTAGTCAGCTAAGGACATTACAAGGAAGACTACAATCTATAAGACGATTTATAGTGCAGTTTGTATACACCTAAAAATGGTTACATCACAATAGTCTGGTAATTAATTAAATATTTTTAATATTTAATTAAATCTCTGGATTCAATCTACGTATAAATAAATCTAAATAATTTATTTATATTTTTTATTCTTTCATTTCGATTAAATAAATAAGTTTATTTAATCACTTTTCTTATCCATTTCTTAATTAATTAAATAAACATTATGATTTATTTATATTAATTATCATATAATATTGGCTTGAATATTTTATTCAAAGAAAGATTAAATATTCTTCTCTTCCAAAAATCCATTCACAATTCCATATTCCAAAATATTTAATTAAATCTTATATAGTTTTAAAATCAAAAATCAAACTCACATGAAATTAAATAAATCTGTTTATTTAATATTGGATTATCTTCAACAACTGTGAAACAAACTTCCAAAACAAAAAATTAATTTCTCTATTCTTGTGCAAGCTTGTTCCCATGGGTTGAAGACAAATCTCCATTCTTCTCTCCAACCTCCCAACATCTTCCATCTTCCTCTCAACCTCTCCATCTCTCACCATTCAAAATTACTAGACAATCTCACAGCCATTGATCTTTGCCAGCCAGGCTCTTGCCTATGAAAATCTATAAAAGGGACTACCAGGTCTCTGAAAAATAGAGAAGCTTTCATACAGGAAAACTATAGTCAATTAGCTTTCTAGCATTCATAGTCTTTAGAATCATAGCATAGCATAGTTTAGCATATTAACATTTCATATCATGGCTTATCATCCTCATATCATAGTTTTAGAAGCATTCATAATCCACAGGCCCTGTGTATAATCTACAGCCCCTGTGCATATCCGTATCAGCATTTCACTCCATCAGCATATAGGATAGAAGTACTCTCCCTTTTGCATACTCATTCTGCAGGTTGTCATTCTGAGAAGCCTTGCTTACACAATCTGAGAGCAGCAACTTCAAGAGAATCATTGGAGATAGAGAACAATAGAACGGTTCTAAAGAAGCTCTGTTTGTTTTGATTTTATTTCAATTTATCTTGCTTTCTTTAGTTTAAGGTTTCATTTGTGTGTTTATTTTAGCTCATTTTGATACTAACATTTTCACACACATTTTTGGCGCCCACCGTGGGGCCTTTGCCCCAAATTTTAACATCTTTTTGTAGATTTTTCTGTCAGGTTACGGCTAGAAGAGCGATTCAGCACATTAAACATGTTTCAACACCCGTTCACTATTTCACAGCGCTCTTTAACACTGTCATAGCACCTGTTCACTATTTTGCAGCGCCCATTTACAATTTTGCAAAGCTCATTCACCATTTCACAGTGCCGGTTATCAATTTCATAGCACCCGTCAGCAATTTCATAGCGCCTTTTACTAATTTCACAGTGCTATTTTCTTTAGCGCCCTTTGAGTCTGTTTTAGTGCATTTTTTTTACAGAATCTGCAAATTGTAATTTGTAAATTAGGTAGAGATCTGACTGGATCCGATGCGACCGCAGTCAGTAGGAACTTAATTGGAATGAACCAATCTTAGGATAGTCACTTAATCAAAATGAATCAATCCTTGGATAGACATGGATTTTAAAATGAATCAATCTAGGGTAGTCACTACACAATGATCTTGCAATTAAAATTGAACAATTTGCTTTTTTTGAAGCAATATCTTCACTTAGAGTAGATCAATTGTGATTTGGGTTTTAAAAAGAACATTTGTTTGCTTTGTCTGTGGCAATAGGTCTATGCTTTCCCCTTAACTGGGTGATCAAAATACCAAACTTGCCTTTTCAATTTCATGCAAATTTAATGTTTTGATTACATCGTTTAGAGAGCCTGCTCTTGTGGGAAAAAGTACTCACCCAAGAGGAATGACTCAAGTGGG
Organism: Sequoia sempervirens; assembly: GCA_007258455.2. NCBI lineage: Eukaryota > Viridiplantae > Streptophyta > Pinopsida > Cupressales > Cupressaceae > Sequoia > Sequoia sempervirens. Next base: position 165,067,699 of record VDFB02353493.1, on the reverse strand, counting down.
TTCAAGCCAAAGCTAGGCTATTCCACCCCACTATAAAATTTAAAGAAAATCTAGGGAAACCCTCTTTTGATGGTAGTGTGCATTGATAACCATCCCCAAAGCCTTTGTTCTAAAGGTAGGGAGGTATCTCGAGGGAGTATATCATTTTCCACACCGAACGGAAACCCTTACTACGAACTTAGTGTAGTGGCTAACTTTTCAGTTTCTGAACATCATAATAATCACAGTGTAGGGGAGGGAAGAATCTACCCCCAAGACACTCACCATATAACTGCCAAGGACCATTTGCTCAGGGGATCTGGTATCCACTTTCGTTACTCCGAGTACACACTTGGAAAAGACAAAAAAATGGGCGCCCTTTTAGGGGTGACACGGCTATGTGAGTCAACGCAGTTCTAAGATGTGGGTTGTTGATTATTATGATGACCTACTTGAGTACTAAGAGTGAGTCTATTTGAACTATCTTTCATGTGAAAAGCCTGTTAAAATTTTTTTTGAAAAACATTTTGATCATACACTTGATGTTTAGTATAGGACTTAAACACAATTATTCTACATTTTTCTTGATGTGTTTTCAATACATTAATTCAGTAAAGGTCATCCAAAACTCACAATTACATCAATTACTCCCATGTTAAGAGATTGGAAATCCACAAACTTTGTTAAGAAATCCATCTTCAAACGAATCAAAAAGCCAAAGAAAACCCTTAGCTACAAGAAACTATTGAAGAAAAGGTGATTCTTGTACCAAAGTTGAAAGGTTTTACTTAAATATAGAACCTTTCTCCATCGATATCATGATTGTGTTAGGGGTTTCACTGATGATTATGCTGTAGAGCCATTATACTCACAAGCTTTCTTTCAAAGAAGAGCCCTTTCTCAAAGACACAACCATAGTCAGCGTATTCATTTTTGTTATATTCCCCAACCTGCAATTGAATATTCTACTCGTCCAAATCAATTTCTGCAATAGAGAATTCAATCACATTAGGCATTTATCACAAATTCATTCTTTCATGAAGCTACGATCAAACTTCATAAAGTGAAAAATCATCCTTTTCTTGATCTTTTGCTTAAGTTCCCACCAACAAGATTTTCATCCTTTCAACTAGGGAACAACACAAGCTAAAGGCTAGAAATCTTCAAGTCATAGAATCTTCATTCTATCTTGAATTTCATATCTATCACAAATTGCATTATTCCATTCTTTTGATCAAAAGTTAGTAGAATTTGGAACAAAGCTTATGCCTATTGTCCCGAGATCTTGAAAACACATAGAAAATGATGAAGGAGAAACTACAACAAGCAAAATGGGTGATAATAGTGAGAGAGAAGAGAATACATTTAATATTGAAGAGTTAATAGAAGAAAATCTTCAAGAAGCAGAACAAGATCCTCGATTCCATACTCTTATGGAAAGGATTTTAGAATGAAACAAACAAAGATATTTTCTTTCATTAGCTAATCAAGGAGCTAAGTTACCTTCCGATTTTGATATAGAAGGGATTAAACAGAATCTTGAAACTCCTCTTAATGATCTTAGTGCCCTTACTCAACAGATAAAAGAATTACAACGGAAAATAAAGGAAATACAAGGGGGTGTAACAAAGAAATATGTTTTGGATGGCATATCTCCTTATCCATTTGATAGGAGTCTTCAAATGATCCCTTTTCCAAAACATTGTGAAATACCTAAATTTGATAGGTACAATGGAAAAATTGATCCCATTGAACATGTGAGAGATTTCTGAAATATGAGTCTAGAATTCGCTTATGAAGATACCTATCTAATGCAATTGTTTCCATGAAGTTTGGGTGGACAATCCATGGAGTGGCTTTCTAAGATCAATCCCCCCATCAAAACTTTTGAGGAGTTGATAAATCAGTTTATATCATAATATGCTTACAACGTCCAACACTAGATAACCATGCTTGATCTTTGTAAAGTGAAACAAAAAGTAGGGGAATCTTTTACTACATTTTTGCAAAGGTTGAGAAGATTGTTTGCATGATATTTCTATCCTATTCCTAAAAAGGAAAAGATGGATATCTTCATCAATAGCCTAGATCAAGAATTAATCTACAGGCTTAATCTTCATTGTCCTCCTAACTTTGAAAAATTGATTGAGAATGCAATCACCATTGAAGGGGCTTTGGTTAAAAGAGGAGTGATAAAACTTTATAATCCAAGTTCATCCAATCAAAACAACAATGATAAAATAAGGTTTTGGAATAGAAATAAAAATGTTGTCAATGATAGTATAGTGGATGCAAACAATTTACGAACAAGATCATCTATCTTGAATTTATCAAGTGCTCCATGAAACAACCAACAAGGAAATACCAACCAATAAAGAAACAACAAACAATAAGGAAAAAACTCTGATTAAGAAAGCATGACCAATCAAAATACCAAGGATAATTGTGGTAATTTCAATAACAATCTTGGAAATACCCAAACATCAAATCCGTCCAGACCTCCATTCTTTTCAAATTGACCAAATTTTACCACGTTGGGTCAATCTCTTGAGTCTGCTCTCAAGGAGCTTCTCGATAATAAGGTTATTTCCTTACCACCACAAAGAGATTATGAGCCACGAGTAAAACCACCATCATGAAATGACTCGTATTATTGCAATTATCATCAATGTAAAGGTCATAGAACAAATAACTGTCAAGCCTTGTGAAATCTAGTACAAGATTTAATTGAAAATGGCACCATTACAATTGAAGGGCATCATACCAATGACGATCATCAAGCATTCAAAGATCCTTTACCAAACTATCAAAAGGGGGAAGCATCAGATACCAAAGTGAAAGGCATAAATAATTTTGAAGACAACATAATCCGCCACATCTATGCAAATGATCAACGGGTTAATGTTATAAAAATCAAGGAAAAACAAGAGTATCAACAGGTTAATGTGACTATGAGAGGACAAGAAAAAGTTATTCTAAAAGGTAGTTCATCTAAGGCAGCTATTCCTTCTCCAAATCCTTATAATCTAGTTGATCAATTGAGAAAAACATTAGCTCAAATCTCCATCCTTGAACTTCTCAAAATATCCCCCATACACAAGAATATTTTAGAAGAAGCTCTTGTAAACACAACTGTTGACACCGATCTGGATGTAAAAAAATTTCAAGCCATGGTGGGACATTTGTCTTCCCCCACTTGTCTTTCATTCTCCAAAAAAGATGATGCCTCCATGACACATCCACATAATTCATCGCTTTATCTTGAAGTCATGATCCATAAACACCAAATCAGACATGTCTTGATAGATGGAGGAGCTGGTTTAAACATTTGTACCTTAAAGCTAATACATGTCTTAGGAATATTAGAAAACTCCATCAATCCATGAAGGAAAATAACTATCAAGGCATATGATGATGAAGAGAGAGCTTCTAAAGGACTAATAATGCTACCTATAAGAGTGGGACCTGTTGTGAAGAATACATTTTGTTAGGTTCTAGATCCTGATCTTTCCTATAACATACTTTTGGATCGCCCATGGACTCATGATATGCAAGCAGTACCATCAACGTATCATCAATGCATCAAGTTTATGTATGATGGATAGGAAATAACTATACAAGCTGATTACAATAGCACCCAAACTTGTTCAAATCTTTGAGCAACTCAAGACACCTTTGTGCCACACAATAGGGAGGCTCTTAATGCTTCTTCTTCCAATCTACAAGACCAATTGCAAGAACTGAAAAAGAATCGTGACACCAAGCTACATTTCAAAGACAAAGGAGTAGGTGAATATTCGCTATCCCTTTCTAGTTTACCTCCTTCTCCAAGGTCACATGGTCAGCCAACCTTATCAAATCAAAAGATCGCAATAGCCTCTACATCCCAAGCTTCTGTGCCAATTACAAAATTTGATGGACAATTCATTAAAGCTAACACCACTAAGGAAGAAGCTAAAGATATGGACATCCTAAGCTGGCTATACAAATATGAAGATGAATCTCTCTTGCACATCAAGTTACCTACCGAACAATATGGAAAAGGGTATACTATCATGCAACAAATGGGATATGAAGGAAGTGGTCCTATAGGGAAAAGAAAAGAAGGAATCATTGAGCCAATTCAACCTATTTCAATACATCCAAACAATAAAACAGGACTTGGATATGGCAAAGATACATAGGAGTCAACTTCATAGCAAACATAGCAAACTCATGAAGTAGAACCAATTTCAGATAAACCCCATGAAGATGTCACTCTACAAAAATTTTACGAATCAATTTTCCAATTGCAAAACAGTTTAGACACTGATTCTAATGAATATGAATGGGATGATGTCTCTGATGATACATTCTTAATAGAGAAAAGGGTGGATGTCATACACAAATTTGTACCCACATTCTTACAAGGGGAGGGCTCAAGGCCTCCACTTGATTATGTTTGACACAGCGACCATGCCTCAAGTGAGGACAATTCAGATTTTAACGAGATTGATAATCGATAGGAGAATATCATCATAGACCTTATCCATCATGAAAATGGTAACCATATCATGACTTTGATAGCTCAAGACCTTACCCAACGTAATGATTCCATGCCTTTAGTCTATCTGGTACTTATTGATTGGGATAATGATGCACCTATCCATATCCCTACATTCCATGATGATGAGGATATTGTAAATTTCCTTTGTTCATCTAGTCAAGAAAACAATTGTTTCATCCAAGAATCTCATAGTCAAGATTTTGATAGGGAGGGTGTCAAGTCTCTTAGCTGCAAAATAAATGAAATAAAAGATGGATCTATTGGTGAAAACCGAAAAACGACAAGGTAGCTCACAACAAGAGAAAAATAAAGAGTGAAACTGATGGTGAAAACCTTTTTGAGGCACTAAAGGATGAGAAACTTGACACTCTTCCCAAACATTATCAAGAAAGATCTTCTGTTTTGATTGAGTCCATGGAATCAATCAACATAAGTAAAAAAGAGCAGCCAAAAATATTGCAACTAGCAGCATCATTAACAGTGGAAGAAGTACAAAAATTCATAGGCTTTTTGAAGGAGAATCAAATCAATTTCACTTGGTCATATGCTAATATGCCAAGATTGGATCCTAATATGATAATGCATCATCTATCCATAAATGCAGGGGAAAAACCTGTGAAGCAAAAACTCAGAAAAATGCATCCACATGTTGCATTATTGGTTAAAGAAGAATTAAAGAAACTTTTAGATGTTGGATTCATTCGGTCTATTGACTATGCAGAATGGATTTCCAATATTGTACCTATTTCAAAGACGGATGGAAGGATTATAATTTGTATAGATTTCATGGATTTGAACAAAGCATGTCCCAAAGATGACTTTCCTTTACCAAACATAGATATGATTGTTGATTTAACTGTTGGCCATGCAATGTATTCATTGATGGATGGATTTTCAGGATATAACCAGATAAAGATTGCACTAGAGGATCAAGATAAAACAATGTTCACATGTCCTTTGGGTACCTATTGTTGGAATGTAATGCCATTTGGGTTAAAGAATGCAGGAGCGACTTATCAAAGAGCAATGACAACTATTTTCCATGACATGATGCACACCTTCATGGAAGACTATGTGGGTGACTTATTGGCCAAATCTCACACAAGAGGACATCTTGAAATCTTGTCAAAAATCTTTGTCAGAATGGAGAAGTTCAATGTTTGACTCAATCCAAAGAAATGCATCTTCGACATTAAATCTGGAAAACTCCTAGGATACATTGTTTTAGAAAAGGGAATAGAGGTTGATCCAGAAAAAGTACAAGCTATAATGGACATGGTGCCACCTCAGAATATCAGTCAGCTTCGATCTCTGCAAGGACGTCTATAGTCCATCAGGAGATTTATAGCTCAACTGGCAAACAAAAGCTTACCATTTACACATCTATTGCAAAAAATGTTCCATTCAAATGGGAGGAAAAGTGTGAAGCAACATTTAATCAAATCAAGCAATATCTTATGAATCCACTAGTCCTAATTCCACTAGTTCTAGGAGAGTCCCTCATACTTTATATTTCAGCAACAAAAGTATCTTTGGGAGCGCTACTAGCACAAGAGGATTCTACAGGTAAAGAAAGGGCTATATACTATATCAGTAGAACTTTAACAAGTCATGAATTGAACTACACTTTCATTGAAAAAGCTTGCTTAGCAGTAGTGTTTTCTTCCCAAAAGTTGCAACACTATATGTTGGCTCATATAGTTAAGCTGATCACCAAAATTGATCCACTAAAATACCTCTTAAGCAAAGCTACCTAACATGAAGACTTGCAAAATGGGTAATGACCTTAAGTGAGTTTGACATTCACTATGTAGATCAAAGAGCTATAAAAGGATAGGTTATCACAGATTAGTTGGCAGAAGCACCTTTACAAGAAGAAAACCCAATGTACATTGAATTTCCTAATGCAGATGTCTTCACAGCAACAATTCAGAAATCATGGACATTGTACTTTGATGGATCCTACACGCAACAAGGTTCTGGGGCAGGGATTCTTTTTGTCACACCTAAAGGATATACCATTCCAAAATCATATCGGTTGATGTTTCCTTGCAAGAATAACATGGTTGAATATGAAGCATTTCTCATAGGAATAAAGATAGCATTGGACTGGTGGATTAAAGAATTGCAAGTCTATGGTGATTCATAACTTGTCATTAATAAAATCAATGATGATTATCAAACTAAAGATGATAAGCTGCTACCTTACAAGAACATGGTGGACAATTTTAAAAAGTATTTTGTGGCAATCAAGTTTTCACAAATCCCAAGGATTGATAATAAAGCTGCAGATGCAATGGCTACAATTGCTTCCTTGTTACAATTATCGGAAAATAAAAAATGATATGAATTGTTGGTGGAACAATTGTTTTCTCCTGCCTATGATAATCCTGAGACCCAAGTCATATGCCATTTAACCGGTTTTGATTCACCCTTATATGGAAAGATTTATACCTACCTAAAAGATAGCATCTTACCTCCAGATTTATCCCGAAACCAAAAAAGGAATTTCATACGCCAATCATCTCGTTATACCCTGATCACCGATATTCTTTACCGACATGGTCTTGATGGTACACTCCTTCGATGTCTTGAACGTGATGAATCTGAAAAAGGCCTTACAAGAGGTTCATGGTGGTATTTTTGGAACTCATTCAAACAGTTTAACTTTAGCCAAGAAACTTGTTAGAATGGGATATTATTGGCCTACCATGGAGAGAGAATCTTTTATTTTTGTCAAGAAGTGTTCTAAATGCCAGATCCATGGGAATCTTATTCATGCACCTGCACAGGAACTACAACCTTTCACTCCGACATGGCCTTTTTCTCAATGGGGACTAGATCTTGTTGGAAAAATTCATCCTTCATCATCAAATGGGCATAAATTCATCATCACGGCCACAAAATATTTTACAAAATGGATCAAAGCTATTCCTTTGATGACCGTGACCGGTAAACAAATCTCTTCATTTATCTTGAATTACATCATTTGTAGATATGGAATTCCTAACTCTATCATTACTAATAATGGGAGTCCTTTCAAGAATCAGGATGTTGATGAACTTTGTGAAAGGTTTCACATTCAACACAGGTTCTCTACACCTTATTATCCACAAGGAAATGGTCAAGAAGAAGCTTCAAATAAAACAATCTTGAAGATCTTGAAGAAGACAGTAAATGATGTCGGTCGTGATTGGCATGTCCAATTAAATCCAGCTTTGTGGGCATACAGAACCAGCATTCACACACCAACATGAGCTACCCCATATGCCTTGGTAATGGAGCAGAAGCGATCTTACCACTAGAGGTTAAAATACCTTCACTTAGGGTCTCACTCAAAGGATTGATAAATGATGAAGACTACTGAGTATCTCGTCTACACGAGCTTGAATTGTTAGATGAAAGACGTCAACATGAAACTAATCATTTGAAGGGTTATCAATAGATTATGTCATGTAGCTACAATCACAGAGTTAAACAACAGACATTTCAAGTGGGTGACTTAGTCTTGACAGAAAATCCATGCAATCAGCAAGATAGAGAAAAGAAAGGAAAATTTCAACCAAATTGGCTTAGTCCATTTGTCATCATTATAGCATATAGTTTTGGAGCATATCAGTTATCTACGTCAGAAGGGGACCTATTTGAAGAGCCGATCAACAACATTCATTTGAAGAAGTTCTATGTCTAAATCATAAAAAGTCCTGAAAAAATTCCAAAAAATCATAAAAAGTCCTGAATTTTTTTCAAAAAGATCAAAAAAAGTACTGAAAAAATCCATAAAAATAAAAAAAAAAGTCTTGAAAAAGTGCAATAAAAACAAATGGTGAAAACTTGGCAAACAGGCGCTATTTGTGATCAAAATGGGCTCCTTTATCTATTATCTTATGTCTTGCATTCACATAACAACATCATTTATCCATATCTTTCATTTGTACATATCTATCATATCCATATCATGCAATGGGAATCCTTGTGTTTCATCATGGCTTGATGAAATTTGTACATATCCATCATATTCAAGTTGTGTTTAAACTGGGGGCAAAAAACACAGACTGAGACAAGAGAAGGGCAACGAGCTTTTAAAACATCACAAGCAAAAAAATGACAGTTTGACAAAACGCAACATACATTGACGCACCAAAACGATCACTCAATGCCAATGAAATCAAACAACATGGTCAAAACAACGATAATCAAAACACAAACATCAATGTTGATAACCAAGTTGGATGATCTTAATATGAATAATTTTTGAAATACTTTAGGCAAGATTTGAATGGTTGGTTGATTTTCTATCATATCTCTGGAGCAATTTGATGATGTACTAAACTAGAAAAGCAAGGAAGAAGTATGATTTTTCTTTGTTTGTTGTTTGCGAGGAAATCATTAGTACTATGCAAATTGGTCACAAGACATGCTCTACTAAGTATCATTGATGAAATTTTGGAATTTTCATAGGAAATGGATTAACTCTTGTTTGTTTATGCAAGCAATACTCAGGTCATCTCGGTTCAATTATACCTAGATGCTTGTATTATCTTGCTATATCAAAAATCATGAAAGCAATACTCAGGTCATCACTGGTGCTAACACACCCTTTGATGCTTTTGTTAACTTTCAACATTTCAATGCTCTATGATGACACAAAAAGCACAAATAAGCTCTCATAATGGCAATATTGTACAGATACCCTGCATGGTTATTATAGATTGCATTCATTTTAGAATTTGCATTTTGCATTTATAGATTTTTCCAAAAGCTGGCAAAATATCAAATGTTTCATGTCTTTCCACTAAAATGACTTGAGTACATTTTGACATTCACAAAAACATCATTTCATACATTTTTCATACATATTTGCATCAGAAAATCATAAAAAAAAAACAAATCATACATCATGTAATCAAAAACATTCATAGGAATCCATCATTTCATATTCATATTCATATTCATTCATCAATAGATTATAATCATATCATAGTATTGCACTTGCATTTTCATATCTAAAATCATGCATACATATACATCATAAGCATAAAATTGAGAAACGATCGCATAAAACATCATGCATATATAGAAAATCGATGCACTCATCATAAATCATCGCTTCATATCATATATCTCGAAAATGAATGTCAAAATGTACAAAGATGTCAACTATGTATGACATAACATCATCAAAAATGGGATCATATTAGTGTGTATACAAATGTCTCGCAATGATAAAACATCATGCAAAAAGCACTAGGCAATGCTATCCTCTGATGGTGCTGGTCTAGGACCTGTCCCACCTACACCTGATGGACCTACTCCACCTGCCTTTGATGGACCTCCTGGAGGTAATGGCTATGAAACACCCCTACTGGTAGTCCGAGAACGACTATGTGTAGATCGGGACTGTGTATAACTCACTCTCCACTCAGGTGGCACTGCATCATGATAGCTAATCCTATAGAACTCCACCTCTCGGATGACTCTGGTCAACTCTCTCATCATGCTATCACCTACTGCTACTCTCTAAAGACTCTTAGCTAGAGCCATGGCCTCCTCACCCTGTCATAGAGTTGTATCTCTCTTGGCCATCACTGTTGTCAGCTGTCCCTATAACTATGTAGCTAAGGTTTGTGCCTGTAATAACTGACTCTGCAAACTCTACACCCTACCCTACAAGATCGCTATCTGACTCAATGATGCTGGATCTACTGATGATGATGGAGCTGATACTACGGGATCTACAGAAGACGACGGAGCTGTCTGTCTCATCCGCAATCCACCTCTACCACCTCTGCCACCTCTACCTCTACCTCTACCCCCACTACTGTCACCCCCACTCTCCTCATCACTGCTATCTCCATCATCATCTGACTCGTCATCATCCTCCTCAGAATCATCACTCTTTGCAACTGCCTCTTGCTATCGCCTATGACCAGCTATCCGTGGTCTCTCCTTTGCAATAGGGATAGGCTCATCAGGATCAAATAATCATGGTGCGGGATGATCCAAAACATATTGACCATACTCTGTCGTCATCCCTCCATCAAGAATATTAGGTCTATAGTCCCACATCTAAGCTCCCAAATTGGTAAACTCTGCCACCACTGCATCATATGAAATCCGTGGACCCCACACTATGACCTATTGTCGGCGCGCATAAATAGAAGAACCCATGGGCATACCTTGAGGCCGACCATATTGTCAACACACCCAACCAACAAGAAACCTCTCAATAATCCCAGGCATCCGGCCAATAAGATATTTTATGGTAAACAAATAGGGCATCTCCCTAGTATCCTATGGCCATCCCTCACAATCTACATAGGGTCACCAACAAACTGTATCCAGATCATCTAGAAGACGCTACCAATGATCTAATTTACCTAGCCTCGACTGAGTAATGATATTTGCATATCTGAATCTGTAGGGCCGACCAGCCGGCCGCCGTCCTTGAGTCAATGGTCGCATGATAGCAAAATGCTCCCATGCCCATATCTGTAACAACGAACAACCAACTGCAAAACTACGACCTCCGTCGTATACAATGTGATGTAGCTCATCATACAAATGTGCAAGCATGCACAATCCCCAAGCATAACGTGTGCCCTGCATCACCATCCTCTCAAGTACATGACCCCATCCAATTGCAAAGCCCTTCGACCTATGGCCGGGACACAACACACCTCCAATAAAGCCTGCAAGTACAGAGGGCAAGGGCACATATGAATCTGCAATCTCACCCCATGGGATGAAATATCCAGCAATATGATCATCTCTGAAAATCCTCCTCAAAGCATCAGTTCCTCTCGCCTCTCGGCCATCAAACCTCACTATCTCCCCCATCACTGGGATCCTCAAGAGTCACGGTAATCTCTCTTGTTGCCAAGTGAAAGGTGTTCGTGTCGTTGTGCCACCTCTCTACAAGTGTTGTCAATAGACCTCTGTTGAGGTGTACTTGAGGTGCACCTCAGGCATGTCAAGCAACGAGGTCAATCCACATGCCTCGATCACATCTTGATCTGTCTGCATAAGCTGTGGAATCAAACTCCATGTCCTCGGGAATGTCTCCCGTAGCTGCAAAACACCCAATCTCTCCTATTGAATAGGACGAGAACATCAAGACCAAACAATATCAAAATCAATTCATCATGACAAATTAATCAAATCTCAGTGCAAATTAATCAAATTCTGTTTGTTTTTAACAACTTTAGAAGCAAACTTATCAAATCAACCTATTTGTTTTTCATCATCATGGAAATAAAATTTATCACAATCTTGTTTGTTTTTAACAACTTTAGAAGAAAACTTATCAAATCAACCTATTTGTTTTTCATCTTCATGAAAACAAATTTATCAGAATCCTGTTTGTTTTTAACAACTTTAGAAGCAAACTTATCAAACAACTGTTTGTTTTTAACAACTTTAAAAGCAAATTTATCAGCTTCTATTTGTTTTCCAACAACCTTGGGAACAAATTGATCACACCAAACAACATCAAATCATGGGTGTATAGAAATCCTACTGGGCGCTATAGAAATCCTAATGGGTGCTAGAAAACCATAATGGGCGCTAAAACAATGTGTAAAACTACAAAAGGTTGGGAAACGTGCTCTGAATGGAAAATTTTCAAATCACAAAAGTTTAACGGGGTACATACCGTGGGTCCATAGTGTTCCGACCGCTGATGTCGTCGAATGCACTTGAAATTATGCTGGTGGAGAGGAAGTGCCATCTTTCTCACTCTAGAGCTCAAAAATTACAATTTTTACTAAGTTAAAATGGGAAAATGACATAGAAAATGACATTTTTAACCTATTTAAAGGCAAAATTGGGGCATTTTATCACATTTTGTCACAGTAGGGGCAATTTAGGTCATCAAATTTTCATCTCACATCTTTCCATGTCAATTTCTTCATATCATCATTTTTGAACGATGAATCGACATCTTCAAAAATCATAAAAATTCAAAAAATTCAAAAAATCTAAAAATTCATAAAAATAAAAAAACTTCAAAATCTTATCGATTCATCGTCTGCGAGGGCATATACCTATCAACATTCGACAATCAGCATCTGGGGAAAATTTCAAAATTCTTTGAAGCAATGCAAAAACACATCACTTCAAAGAGGGGCAAAATGTATACACCTAAAAATGGTTACATCACAATAGTCGGTAATTAATTAAATATTTTTAATATTTAATTAAATCTCTAAATTCAATTTGCGTATAAATAAATCTAAATAATTTATTTATATTGTTCATTCTTTCATTTCGATTAAATAAATAAGTTTATTTAATCACTTTTCTTATCCATTTCTTAATTAATTAAATAAACATTACGATTTATTTATATTAATTATCATATAATCTTGGCTTGAATATTTTATTCAAAGAAAGATTAAATATTCTTCTCTTCCAAAAATCCATCCACAATTCCATATTCCAAAATATTTAATTAAATCTTCTATAGTCCTAAAATCAAAAATCAAACTCACATGAAATTAAATAAATCTATTTATTTAATATTGGATTATCTTCAACAACCGTGAAACAAACTTCCAAAACAAAAAATTAATTTCTCTGTTCCTGTGCAAGCTTGTTCCTGTGGGTTGAAGAAAAATCTCCATTCTTCTCTCCAACCTCCCAACATCTTCCATCTTCCTCTCAACCTTTCCATCTCTCACCATTCAAAATTACTAGACAATCTCACAGCCATTGATCTTTGCTAGCCAGGGTCTTGCCTGTGAAAATCTATAAAAGGGACTATCGGGTCTCTGAAAAATAGAGAAGCTTTCATACAGGAAAACTATAGTCAATTAGCTTTCCAGCATTCATAGTCTTTAGAATCATAACATAGCATAGTTTAGAATATTAGCATTTCATATCATGGCTTATCATCCTCATATCATAGATTTAGAAGCATTCATAATCCACGGCCACTGTGCATATTCGTATCATCATTTCACTCCATCAACATATAGGATAGAAGTACTCTCCCTTTTGCATACTCGTTCTGCAGGTTGTCATTCTGAGAAGCCTTGCTTACACAATCTGAGAGCAGCAACTTCAAGAGAATCACTGGAGATAGAGAACAATGGAACAGTTCTGAAGAAGCTCTGTTTGTTTTGATTTTATTTCAATTTATCTTGCTTTCTTTAGTTTAAGGTTTCATTTGTGTGTTTATTTTAGCTCATTTTGATACTAACATTTTCACACATAGAGTTAACAGATAAGACACGTCCTTTTCAACATCTACTTAAGAAAGGGGTACCCTTTGCATGGATAGTTAGGTGTGGAGAGGATTTTCAATTGATTAAAGAATATCTACTCACACCACCAGTCTTAATGCCACCTGTTGAAGGACGGCCACTAATTCTTTATATTACAACAACCCATTCATCACTCAGAGCATTGCTTGCACAGAATGATGATGAAGGTCATGAAAGGGCAGTATATTATATCAGTTGGACTTTGGTAGGTTATGAACTCAACTATAGTACCATTGAATGTTCCTGTCTTGCAGTAGTATTTGCTACCAGAAAACTAAGGCACTATATGCTAAACCATCAAACAATGTTGATTGCAAAAATAGATCCTTTGAAATATCTTCTCAACAAGGCAACATTAACAGGGCAACTAGCCAAATGGTTTATGATACTTAGTGAGTATGATATCCAATATGTAGAGAGAAGGGCTATTAAAGGACAAGTCATTGCTGATATGATGCTACAAATGATGTTGTTGTGATATGAAATCTATAGATGCCATGATGCTATGATGATACTAAAATGCTAATGCTAATGTTTATGATTGCTTGATTGCTTGAGTACTAATTCCAGTAGAGTAAGTGTATAAAAGATGATAATTCTCGAATCATTTTCATGCTTCAGAAAGTTGTATATATAGATTTTTGGCAACAATTTTGCACAGGGGTAACACAACAGAGGCTGAGATTCAATCTAGGGATTTTAAATGATATGAGATGAGAAGGTGGAGCTAATCGTGGAGGATTGTTCCTCCCCATGAAAACACTAGGGAAGATGAGAGGAAATATTTGAGGCAAAAAATTGAGAGGATTGCCTGCAGGTTTGTCCCTGAGGCTTTTCCCGTGAATGCCAGTTACATTAGTTAGATTTGAAGAATCTAATTTTATTGGTGAGTGAATAGAGGGATTTGATTTATGCATTTATTTAAATATTTTTGATTTATTTAAATTCAGCAAAAGGGCAATAAATAATGTAATAAAATAAACTATAGAAGTTTGTTTATTAAATTAAATAGAAGAAATATGATAATTAAATTAAAGATTTTAGGATATCTTTATTTAATTAGGAAGAAATGTGATGAGATAATTAAATAATACCAACTATTGAAGTTGTGTATTTAATTTTAGGATAGAATTGATGAATAAAGTATATAAGAAATAATAATGATAATAATTAAATAAAACAAAGTATTTAATTTTGTTTATTTAATTAAGAGGAGAATAATATGATAAAATAGAAGAATTAATAGTGAACTTAATATAAATAAACATTTCTATGAGTGTTGTCATAATAGTGGTTTACAATTCCTGAGAGGAACAAATTTTAGCTGAAATCACATATTTTTAGAAAATATAATGATTTAAGCCTTAAAAATATCCATTTTAAGGATTTCAATTGAAGAGGGTTTCATCAAATCACCTTAGATCAAACCCCCTTGGATAGAACCTCGCTAGTTTTAAACCATACCTATAAATGTGTCTCCTTTACACCTATCAAAATGCTGATAAAAAATCACTTTTAATTTAGCTTTTGGGGGATCAAATGAATTCATTTAAAATTTATTTCAAATGATTATGGTATTCCTCAAACCAGCTATCCAATGAATATAATTTTAATATGTTTTGGTTTTGTTATGTATTTGTTTTTAAGTTTTATTAAACATAGGTTTTTCATCGAAAATGAATTTATTTGTTCTTCACATGTGGAAAAATAGAAGATTATCAAAAAAAAGAAAAATATGAGTGCACTAGATATTGAAGTCCTTGATCCAACAAAAAAAATAAAATAAAATTTTGACATATACAAAAAGTTACGCGTTATACGGTCGCGCTGTGTCTGAATTGTAATTCGTTTGACTTTGAAATTTGATTAAGGAAAAAATGTTCAATAAAAAACTATCTAACCAAGTGGAAGCACTAGATATCAGATTTACAAATCTAAATTTGAAAGAATTAGAATTTTATCCTTCATGGAAAAAAATTTATGCATTATATGGTGTGCGTCACTTTTTAAAAATGTTGATTTCTGAAAAAAAATCAATTTTCATGGGAGATGGAAAAAGAAGTGCAATTTGATTCCAAAAATTTTGAAAAAATTATTTTTAGAATCTACAGACAAAATTTGATAAGACTCTAGCTTGCACCATCTTCAAATTCCTCACAGTTTAGCTGCTATAGATGCTTGAATGTGAAGATTCAGTTAAAAATAATAATTTCAGTGTCCAATTTGGCCAAAAATTGTAAACCACTATTATGGGATCACCCCTATTTATTTACTAAGTAGATGAATTTAGGATTAATTAATAAAATTAATCATATTTAATTAATTAGATTTCTCCATACCACTTTTAGGCACCTATATACATTTTTCCCCTCTTTGAAGTGATGTGTTTACGCATTGCTTCAAAGAAAATTTTGTGTTGTTGTTGCTAGTATCGAAGAGAAATTTCAAAATGCCCTAGACATGATTTTAGGTGATTGATGGATATATGCCCCCTCGAGAGATAAATTAATGAATATTTTATTTTTTTGGATTTTTTTTTCGTTATTTTTTGATGATTTTATGTAGATTCGATGAAGATTTGATGATGAAATAATTTATCTCCCGATAATTGATGTAGAAAGTGCCTCTGAATGAATTTCAATTAATATTCCCTTTTTAAAAATTAAATTAATCTAAACAAATTCCCTTTTGAAATAACCTATAAAAGGTTGAAAAGGTCTTTTCCAAAATTATTTGTAGATTGTGACCTTTGAAAGCTTGTGAGAGATTTTTTTTGTGCTACATGGAGCAAGATGTCGATTCCATATCACACCCACCGTTTCGAGCGAGTTCGACGACATCAGCGGCCAACCACGTTTGTACCTCCGGTATGTCCATTATTTTTTCTTGGTTTTCATGCATTTTTTTATTGTTTAGTTTATTTTCAGATTTTCAAATTAAAACCTATTTTAGCACTTTTTATTTTCCATTGTAGCACTTTTTAATTTTATTGTAGCGCTTTTAGAATCCATTGTAGCACTTCTATACTTTTAGCGCTTTAAAAGTCTATTTTAGCACATTCATAGGTTAGGTTAGCGCTTCTCAAATTTTAGCACTTAGGTTAGCCATTGTAGTGCTTCTGTAAAATGTATTAGCGATTCAAAAGTTTTAGCACTTTAATTGGATTCTGTAGCACTTTTACTCCCTGTTTTAGTGCTTTTCAAGTTTTAGCGGTTTTATGAAAAACATTAGTGCATTGACAAAATTAAATGGCGCTTTTGATAAAATGGCACTTTGTTTAGATGTAATAGCGCTTTTATCTGATGAAATGGTGCATGTCCTTGTTTTAGCGCTTTTAATGTCCTTTTAAGCGCATTTATATCAAAGTGTCTATGATTTTCAGCAATTTTTTATTGATTTTCTTGATTTTTGATTGTATCAATTGTTGGTTTGATATGAATTATTTGTCTAATCAAATACATGATTTGTCAATCTCATGATAGGTGAGGTCTGATGTTTTGTTTTGATGATAATTATCCTCATGATTGGTGAGGAATGATTAGAATTGACATAACTCATGATAAGTGAGGTTGATTTGATGTCTTGATGATGACCTCATGATAGGTGAGGTTGATTTGATGCATTGATGATGACCTCATGATAGGTTGATTTGATGCATTGATGATGACCTCATGATAGGTGAGGTTGATTTGATGCATTGATGATGACCTCGTGATAGGTGAGGTTGATTTGATGTGTGCTCATGATATTTGATTAGAATTCTTACCAAGAGCTGACTTGATTTGATATGGTACCTTGATGTTATTTTATGATTGACATGAATTTATTGACTTTGAATTTTGTTGTGATAATAGGAGCGATTGGGGAACCTCTAGATTCGAGAGTGTTTCCCTTGGACATTTGATCTCATCCCTAGGTTGGCACAGCCTGAGATGGATATCATCACATGTTGTGGATTGTCTCCTCTTCTTTACATGCCCCATATTAGGATTAATCAAGGTTTGTTGACACCTTTAGTCGAGAGGTGGCATAGCAAGCATAACACCTTTCACCTTCCTATTGGTGAGATGGTAGTCACCCCAAAGGATGTTTGGTAGATTCTACAACTTTTGATTGTTGGAGATGTTGCCATATATGATTCGAGAGAGCAGGGTAGGACTGATGCTCTTCGTAGAGTTTTTTAGGATGATCGTATTGTAGGAGAGTGGATTCCATGGCGTGATATGGTTGATACATACACCACTTTTCCGATAGTACTTACTAGTTTCATTGGTGGATTCTTTAGTCCTGATCGTAGGTCTAAGGGATTCTTAGTTGGTTGGGGCCAAGCTTTGGAGAGCATGGTTGTCCATGGCACCCGATTTGCTTAGGGCATGTGTTTGCTTGCCCAGTTATATCATGATTTACATTCAATTGTATATCTTAGTGGTTGGATTTTATCGACCGATGCTACTTTTCTTTACGTATGGGCGTGGGAGTACATAGCTATCACACATCTAGTTCCAGTTGGACAGAGGCCACCTAGGAGACCTTATGTATTCAAATATGCTGGCAAGTTTACCCAGTCTAAACTGGGTAAGTTAGAGTATTGGAGGAGAGTTATTGATGATATAGAGTTTGTGACATGACATCCCTACCTAGATTGTGATCATTGGGATGATGATGATGATGTTTAACTACCATTTCTTTGTCAGTTGATGATCCTGATTGGTCATGCTTGTCGGGTTTTAGAGAGATTCTTGATCAGACATGTCTACAGACAGTATGGGATGGTATAGGGTATGCCCTAGCGTGTCACTCACTATGCTCATCGGCAATTGGATATAGCAGATTGGGGACCTTGTTTGTCATATGTTGCAGTAGTTCAGGAGTTTCAAGCTTTATAGCCATTTGTGTGGGACATTCGGCCAAATATTGTTGAGGCTCCTCTTACAGTAGATTATGTTGAGTATTGTGCTTTGCATCCATTTCCACGCCTTACTATTCTAGATGAGCCAATCACATTACCTATAGAGGAGGATGTTCTTGTCGTTCATGCTCATAGACGGAGGAGTTGAGGCAGAGGATGTTGATGTGGTTGGGGAGGTAGATGTTGAGCCTGAGGTTGATGTTGGGGTAGAGGAGGATGTTGGTGGCAAGAGTAGTGGAGATGAGAGCAGCATAGATGAGAGATTTGATAGTGGAGAGGCTACAGTTGGGTTGGGCCCTGCCTTAGATTTTCTTGGTGAGACCATGCCTCGTAAGAGGCAGGTTGTGGGAGATGTTTCTATACGGATGTGGATAACAGATCTTCAGGTGCAGTTAGAGACTATTTAAGAGCAGCTTCTTCAAACTCAGGGTTTATTAGAGTAGACTCAGGCTTAGATGTAGGTATAAGCTGAGTTGCATGCAGAGACTCTTTCAACTATATAGGCTCAATTAGTTACAGCTCAGTCACAGATTGCAACATTGACAACTGAGAGGGATGTGGCGAGCTAGACAGTCGAGACAACTTAGGCTAAGGTTACTTCATTGACAGCTAAGAGAGATGCGGAAAGACAAACAATTGGGATAGCTCAGGCTCAGGTTACTTCATTGACAGCCGAGAGAGATGTGGCTAGGTTTGCAGCAGAGGGTGCTCAGGCTTTGACCGATAGATTACAAAGACTAGTAGATGGTACCTCCTTGGAAGATTACATGTAAGAGGTTACTCGCATTGGTGAGGAGATTGAATTTTATAGAGTGAGGTATTAGGACGTAGTGCCTTCTGAGCAAAGAGTGAGCTATTGAAGGTCCCGTTCTGGTAGGTCACGATCCAGGACTATCAATACAAGTGTTACGTAGTCATTATCTAGAGATCCCAGTGATCCCAGTTCCTCTGGTGGTAGGGGTCCTGATCTTGCTATGCCTACACCATCTAGAGCCAACAACACATGATTGTGTTTGTGATGTACTTTGATTTTTCTAATGTACAACCATTATTGATGTTTTATCTCTCTTCATTTTAGACATCATTGTATACTTGACAATCTGATTTTGATATATATGAGATGTAGTAGATTCTATGGTCCATTATGTGTTTTATATGATTTTTTGATGGATGCATTTTCTTTTGATGTTATATATGTTATGTGATGGTTTTATTGTTATGATGGTATACTTTGATGTGATGTTGTTCTATCTTTGATGCAACTAATGGTAATGTATGGATACATGCTATATATGGATTTATTATTATGGATAATTGATGTGTTTAGATGATATAGTATATGTGATGTGAAATATGTGGATGAAAATGTGGAATGATGCATGCATCAATAAATTGATGGACTGTATTATCAAATGGATGGATTATTTGTGAATATGTGATATAACAAATGGATGAATGTAATGAGTTATGATGATGATGTATTTTAAGGATAATTGAATGATATAGATATATATATGTTGAAATGATTGAATGATGAAATGATGATTCAAATGTTTTGAATATATGTAAATGATTATGATGATGTAACTATATGATCATGATGTTGTTTTTGTAATTGTCAAGTATACTCAGTCTATTTTGAAAAAAACATAATTATTTAAGGAATGATTCACCAATTTTTTTTATTTTATAACAAATACTCTACAGATATGACACTATTATGGATGCAGTATGCCTTTATTATGCAAATCTATATGTAAACATAGGAATTTTAACAATAATTTTGTGCTTTTGTATCATCATTGAGCTTTTAAAATTTTGAAAGTGAGTACAAGCACCAATGGTATAATGTAAACTAATGATGACCTGAGTACTACTTTCATGATTTTTGATATTGCAAGTGAACACAAGCATCGAGGTAAAATTAAACCGAGATGACCTGAGCATTTCTTGCATAAAACAAACAAGAATAAACCACTTTCCTATGTGAATTGGAATGTCATCCATGATACTTTGTAGAGCATTTCCCGTGATGATTCACACAGTAATTATGATTTATTCACAGACAACAGACAAAGAAAAATATCATTTCTTTTTCCCGTCTTCTCTAGTTCAATACATCATTGAGTTGCTCCAAAGAAATGATAACAATGATCAAAAGTACAACATATCTTGCATTTTCTTATAGTATTCAATCATTTATTCACATTAGATCATCCATCTTGATTTTGTGATTTTTTTGTGTTTTTGAGATTTTGGATCAAACTAACCTAAAGACCTATCCTAGGGGCCTTGGGGGCTGATAAGAGATTAGCCTTTCCTACATTATACATGCAGAGACCACATAGTTCGACAGACACAAAGTCTTGTTTTTGGCTTTTTGAGACTAAATTTTTGACTTGTTTTTAGATTTTCTAATGTGATATGGATGTTTGATGTGTTTGGGATGGTGATTGATATTCCATGTTGGGTTGTGTTTTGATCACTCTTTTTTTTGTTTTTGTCCATTTTGTGAAGCTCAAGATTCATGTTGCCCCCAATGATCTTCAGATTTTTCCCCCAAGCTATGGTGAGATATGACCATGTGATATGATATGATAATGGATAAAAATGATGATTGTGAAAGAAACTACCATGACATGATTTCAAATAGACAGGAGAGATGATTCAAATCACAAATAGCGCTTGTTTCTAGGTTTTCACTATATGTTTTTATTGTACCTTTTCATTATTTTTGATTTATTTTTATTTATTTTGTCTTTTTTTATTTTTTATTTTTTACTTTTTGTCTTTTTTTATTTTGATTTATTTTGTATTTTTCTGTCACCAGGATGCCTGTTTGCTAGGTTTTCATCACTAGGTAACTATTTTCAGAAACTAATTCATGCACTAAGTGATTCAGGTATAGAACTTTCAGAGATGGATACTGTTGATAGGTTCATCAAATAGATCCCTTCTGGTGTAGACAATTGATATGCTCTTGATCCATACACTGATATGATAGAAAAGGGACCTAACCAATTAGGTTCAAACTTCCCTTTCTTTTCTCTATCTTGCTGATTTCTAGGGTTTTCCTTTGGGACCAAGTCACCAACTTGAAAAATTCTAGGTTTTACCCTATGATTATAACTCCTTGACATTCTTTGTTGGTAGGCTTTCAAATGATTTACTACTTGTTGATGGCATTCATCTAGCAATTCCAGCTCCTATAGCCTTGACACAAACACAACATGGAAACTATACTTTGATGGCTCACATACAAATCATGGCTCAGGGGTTGGTATACTGTTTATCACACCATAGGGTGATTCCATCCCGAAATCATTTAGAATTGCATTCCCATGTACTAACAACATAGCAGAGTATGATGCTCTAGTGACAGGGTTACGCATGACAGTCAAGTGGAAAATTAAGAACCTACATGTATATGGTGATTCTCAGCTAGTAATCAGATAGGTAAATGATGATTATGAGACTGAGGATGAGAAGCTTGCTCCATAAAAATGAATGGATGATAGCTTTAAGGAGTACTTTGAAAAGGTTGAATTTCATTAGATACCTCATGTTTTAAACAATGCATCAGACACTATGGCTACAATTGCATCACTTCTAGACATTCCTAACAACGTGCCTAAGTTTGATTTTTTGGTAGAACAACTTTTTCTCCTAGCCTATGATATCCCAAATTTTGAAATGGTGTGTGACATTATTGGTCCTGATTCCTCATGGTACAAAGAAATCTATGACTATCTTCATGCTGAAATCATACCCACTGACCTGTCAAACAACATAGGATATTCCTTTGAAATTTAGCCAAATATACCATCGTCAGAGACACCCTATATAGATGCACCTTAGATAATACCCTACTGAGATGTCTTGATTCTAATGAAGCTAAAGCAACCTTGCGAGGGGTACATGAGGGTGTATGTGGTTCCCATTCTAGCAGTCCTACTTTGGCCAAAAATATTATGAGACTAGGTTATTATTGGCCTACTATGGAAAATGACTCATATGTCTTCATAAAGAAATGTCATCAATGCTAAGTTCATAGAGACTTGATACATGCACCAACATAGGAGCTCCGCCCTATAATTTCACCATGGCCCTTCACCTAATGGGGACTTGACCTCATAGGTAAGATCCACCCCACATCATCTAATGGCCAAAAATTCATCATCACTACCATTGAGTACTTTACGAAGTGGGTTGAAGCTATTCCTATGACATACATTACCAGTGTTGGTTGTTTTTCTTGCAAACTAGGTTGGTCTCCTATTCTACCTATGGAGTAGCCATCTCCAATCAAGGGTAGCTCAGAGGACCTGGACCAACTAACAAGATTTAGTCAAAGACTGAGATCTTCTGCACTTAAGGCTCTGCAGAACTAGGGCAGGTATACGCACACAATGCCTTAAAGGAGACCAGACATTGCTTTTTATAGCAAATAACTCCTGATGTCAAGCGTTGAGGACCTCAAATGGGGCTAGATTCTCAGTAGTTCAACCTTGAAGCAACTAGGAGGCATGACACAAACTAAACAAAAGATATTCAATAATTTGTAAATTAAAAGGTTTTTGAGAGGAACCAGGCCACAAGACAGATCAGTGCCTAATCCAGGGTCATGGAGTCATACACAAAAGATGGAATTCATCTACAAATAGGAGTCAATCAATGGATTTTGTTTTGCTAATGCCTTACATCAACTATCAGTGCCTTACACTGACAATCTGACTCTTGTATCAACTAGACTCTTCTTACCAAATCCAACTTGCAAACAAGTAATCACTGCTATCTATTCAAAGGATTTAACTACTTCCTTGAAGCAGACCTATCAACAAATAACATAGTCCCATAAAGTATGAGAAGATGAACAAAAACACCTTATGCATTTATTCAAATGATTAAAAGCCTACAAATGTGGAGACAATCTGATGATGTGCATGAAAGATAAGAATCTTCATGTATTCCTACTTAACTGATTGCATTTTTAGAGGAATTCAACATTACAGTTTACAGACTCAAAAATGACCTAAGACCAAACCCTAATCTATCCTAGGCTAATCCCAGAACTCAGAAAAATGGAACTGAACCAAGGGAACCAAACCCAAGGGACCGAAAACCATGGGATGGAACCCAAGGGAAAAAAACCAAGGGATGAAACCCTTCACACTGGCCATGAAATCTCCCTTTATAGGAACAGGGAGAGCAACAAGCAACTGGCCAGTGTGACGTTACATGTCACTAGGTGACTAGGACAAACCCTAAGCAGCACGCAGGTTGAGTCACTAGTCCACCACCAACATCAGGACTACATTGAGTGTTCACGTCAAGTGAATCCATGAGAAAGCTCGATGCAGATCCGATCAGGTCAAATCAGGCAAGATAGACATGGGCGACCCTAGCTATTAGAACAAGTTTGTCAGCCAACATCAAATCAGCCCAAGAATCTGCGCGCCCATACTCAAACCATGTCATCCTTGTCCCAGAGTCACGTCACCATGAATGCTAGTTCGGCGAATCCAACAACCTTCCATCTGTTGCCATGAATGCTCCAGGCCTCTGGTCTTCGCTTGCAAACACCCTCCAAACCCTAGCCGTGCGCATGTTTGAATCTCCACCACCAATCAATGAGATTGGATGGCTATCGTTTAAATATCATTAGACCATTGAAACATGCCACCATTGTCAGCAAGACAAAGCGGTGTCGGGAAGACCTCCAGGCGACAAAAATAGTTACACTGAAGTCACTGGGAATATTGGCCAGACAGAAGGAACTTGGGGAGACATCTGGCTAAAGAGAACATGTTATATCGAGGGGCCAACAAAATTGGTGAGACAGGAAATGGTCAGGGAGACATCTCCCCGAAGAAAATAACTCTCACCGAAGAGCCTTTGAAAGAAACCCCCTATGCGACGTCACTGTGACTTTATGTTTCTTTCGCCGATGCAACCTTCTCCCTTATGAATGTCGCTATAGCATACTGTCATTGGGGAAACCTCATGTAGAATATATTGTGTCATATTGAGAGCCCTTCATTCACTCGGAGTCGCTGAGACAATCAAAACCTCTCACCGAAAGTCTCTCTCAGTCTTAATCTCCAAGACCTGATGGGTTCGCCAAGACTCTACAATGAAACCATGACTCTTATTGAAATGTTTTATCCATTCATCTGATGTCACTGAAACAACTCAAAGCTTATGCCGACGAAGACCCCATATGTTCCACCGGTGAGACCGAAGGTCACTTGTCAAGACCTCTCAAACTTGGAAAGACATTACATCGAAAACCCAGACTCCTGCTGATACGCTTCCATATGCACTTATCGGTGAGACCAAGAGGAGTTGGGAAGACATCTCCCCGACACAACCAACATAGGCCGACAAATATTTCAGGGAGACAAGCTGGGGTCACCAAGAGGTAATCCCGAGCACCAAAGGTCACAGGGAAAGCAACGTGGGGCCGGTGAAAACGGTAACAAGGGCTAGTAATGAACAAAAAATGGGGCTCGAGGGGACCATAAGTGAAGAGAGAACCGGGCGGATAGGTCAATGAATAAAAAGACTAGCGAAACGGGAACCAGACCAAGGCAGAGCCAGAACCAAGAAAGAGAAGGAGTTAGAACCAGAGCGGGGAACAAAAAGGAACAAAAGAGACTAGGACCGAAAACCATCCCGCTCCTGCCTCCGCAAAAGACCACGGAGGCGGAGCCAGAACCGACACAAGATAGAGAAGCCACGGGGCCGGAAGCAGGATAAAACCCGAAACAGGAAACCTGAAAAAGGTTCCAAAACCGATTCCCGTTCCGATCCCGCGCCCACCAAAGGAAACCAAAAACAAAGACAACCGAAGACGCGGAGTCAGGGCGGGAATGGAACCCGAAATAGAAACCAAAAGCCAAAATCTAGATTCTAATTCCATTCTGGTTTCGCCCCTGCTAGACAAAGAAAAACACAAGGAAAGGAAGAAAAGAAAGATCTAGCCATTCGGGACATGAACACTTAGCATGCTAAGCTCAACCCTGATGGGAGCCCACTTACCCCACGTGCCAAAAAGATAGAAAAATCCCAAGCTAAATATTTGTTAGGGAAATCAAAGGCAAACAACTGGAAAATGAGAGAACCAAAATAGGCACTAGCAACTGGCACACAGATCTCTAAGTTTATCTTGAACTATATCATCTATTGGTGTGGTGTCCCTCAGTCCATAATTACTGATAATGGCCACCCATTTAAGAATCAAGAAGTCCACCATCTTTGTGATGAATTTCATATTCAACATCACTTTTCCACTCCATACTACCCACAAGGTAATGGCCAAGCAGAAGCATCTAACAAAACTATCATTTGAATCCTCAAAAAGATTGTCAATGATGTTGGTCATGATTGGCATTTACAGCTTAATCCTACCTTATGGGCTTATCCCACAAGTATCTGCACTCCCATTGGTGCCACTCCCTATTCACTAGTATTTGGTTTTGAAGCTATTCTTCCTATTGAGGTTGAGATTCCTTCCCTGAGGGTATCCTTGAAAGGCCACATTGATGATGAAGAGTACCGAGTATCAAGACTCCATGAGCTAGAATTCCTAGATGAGCGAAGAAAAAAGGCACTAGACCATCTCCAAGAATATTAGAATCACCTTTGTCTTAGCTATAATAGGAAGGTCTTGAACAAAAACTTTGACATTGGTGACCTGGTTTTAATGGAGAACTCGAAGAATCAAGCAGAAAGAGAAAAACTAAGAAAGTTTGAACCAAACTGGTTAGGACCTTATATTGTTATAGAAGCCTTTGGATCAGGAGCATACCAACTCTCTACTCCTAAAGGGGAACCATTTTCCTCGTGAATCAATAGTATTCATTTGAAGAAGTTCTACGCATAGCTTTTGAGAGCCTTGTCTTAATTAGCAAAAATACAAAAAAAATTCAAAAACTCGTTACCAAGGTGAAAACCTAGCAAACAGGCATCTTGGTAACACCAAAAAAATTAGATAATCTAGAAAATAGTAAAGAGAAATATTTTTTATCCAATAGTGAAAACTACTTCGGTGGTGCTTTGGATAAGTACCATGGTGAAACCCTAGCAAATAGGTGCCATGTGTAGTTGACTCTGCTCCTTTGTCTACTATCATTTGAATCTAATCCATGTACATAGTCCACATCCTTGTACATACACCCTATCCTTGTATCTACTATCTATCCTTGTACATATCACTTATCTTTCCCATCCATCACTTGTACATACCATTCATAATAAGTGGTAGTCTTTCCCATAACTTGGAACGATTGACATTGAGTGCATTTCATATCCCCCATTTTACCCTATTCATAATCAATTGGTCTTATACTCGACTGGGGGCAAACACTTGACATGCATCATATTGGTTCTTACATTGGATTTGTTGAAGACATAAAACCATAAAAAAATCCAAAAAAAAACATCACAAAATGTTATGAGAAAATCTAAAAACATCAAAAAATTTCATAAGGATAAAAAAATCAAAACATGTCAAAAATCCAAAAGCAAAGTCAAAGTCAGTCACACTTGTCAGTCTTTGTCGTTAGTCAAACTACATTACCTCTATGACTAGATGTAGGCAAGGCTATCTATCGATGTGCCCCTGAGGCATTAGGTCGGTCTGTTTAGGTTTGTCTATATAAGATCATGATTCAATCCATATGTCTATATGACAAGGTCATTGGTTGTGTCGAACTACAAGGTATTTGCGTGTATAACGTAGGCAAGGCCATCAATCGATGAGCCCCTGAGGCTGCACTAGGTTAGTCCATTAGGGTTCATCACATTCACTATCACACACATCTTCTATTTGTAGTCAATCTTGTCAGTCAAGTTCAAGTTGAACTATGAGGTCTCTGTGTGTCTAACGTAGGCAAGGCCATCAATCGATGAGCCCCCAAGGCCGCACTAGGTTAGTCCTTTAGGTTTTGTCATCACTCATAGTCAATTTTCCACACATCGTATCATGTCATGCATCAATCTAGTGAACAAGTCAACAATGTCTCTAAGTCAAATCAAACAACTTTCCAAATGAAACAATCAAAACAGATCAACTAATGTCTACTACAAGATGTGTCCTTCCTGGAAATAGACATCATCAAAACAATCAACTTGTGTCTTATTTAGGATGAGTCCTTCTTGAATACTGATATCATCAAAACAATCTATGTCTTATACAGGATGAGTCCTTCCTGAATAATCGACATTGTCAAACAATCAAACATAGCCTTACGTAGGTTATCACATCAACAACATCTGACTCAACGTCTTATACAATACATGTCTTTCTATTTTTTCATGCCTTATACAGATAGTCATAACATTGAAACCAAACTCAAATTCTTATCCGGTATGTGTATCTCCTGAAATCAGGCTCTAACAATCAATCCTTTTATCAATCAAAATGAATTCAACAAATAGATCAAGTTTTGGAAAATATTTTATTAGCTTTTTGACTTTCTGACTTATTTATCTTATCTTTTCATTGGAATTTATGATGGGAATTATGTTACTAGCTTTCTCAAGGATGTCCCATGAAGGATTTAGAGAAGTAATGATGTATCATAATTCTATTTTCTTTGACTATTGTTTGTCAACTGTCTTTTAAATTTGATTTTGAGTCATGTCACTAGTTTCCTCAAGGATATCCCATGAAGGATTTAGAGGAGCGATGATGTCTCATGACCCATCTTTTATTTTTTTTTTGTCTGTGGTTTGTCTTGACAAAAAGACTGGGGCAACTTGTGCCCTTAGTATGAGTTAACAACAATCCTTGTCTACAACTGTCTGTTGTTAGCAAGTGGATGACCTTGCACACGATGATCTATGTCATCATGGTGTTTTTCTCCATTTGTATTAGTCCTGCTCAATGATGATAAAGTGCAACACCTTTTGTGATACAACGAGACATCGAAGATTTCTAACACTAACATCCATCTCATTTCTTTTATTATTTCTTAATCTTTCTTTCCATACTAATAGTTCTTCCTTCTTGCATTATGGAGTCCTGTGACACACAAAAATATAAATCATCCTACATATACACATACATGTTATAAAAATACAAACTTATAGGAATTTATCATGTCTATGACATCATGGAATAATAGACATTCATCATCATACAATACATATAATAAGCATTCCATGTACATAACAAATGTAAATACTTGCATCACATTACATCTATATCGCATCACATGTAGAAAGTATTGTACATATAACATCACACTGCATCTCATAATTATAAATTGCATACATAACATCCATCAACATCATACATATTAATACATACATCATCACATTGAATCAACATCATATCATAGGTTGCATAAACACATCATAGAGTAGATATGATCATCCATCACATATGCATCTCATATAAACATGACATATATAAATAAATGACTGCATATCATGAGAACTGCCACCAAAATCATATATATATATCCCTCAAAAGTGTCACATCACAATGTCATAATGTATCATAAATATGGAAGCCTGCAGGCTATATAATCATAATACAATGTCTCAGTACATATCAAGAAAGGTCCCTATCCTGAACTGCCACTGCTATCATGACTGGAGTGTGCAAATGACTGATGTCGGGAACTTGATGACCTATGACCTGAAGGTGGTCTGTCATATGGACTAGCTCTACATGGCTGCTCAACACCCTCTGTGCTAACTGTCCTGGAGTGGTTCCTAGTCTGGGACCTCTCACTACGTGCCTCTGAAAAGCTCAGGGCCCGTCTCTCTGGAGGAACTGCTGCCTCATATAAATCTCTATAATAAGTGGCCCTCTCCATGGCCCTGACTAACTCTCTAGAAAATGCAATTGTTGGCCTAGTACATAGAGATCTAATCTCTGTGAATCTCTGCTTGGTCTCCTACCTCTGAGCTATGGCCTAATCTCTATCCATGATAGATCTATCCCTCTCCATCTATAGCAAATCTCTCTTGGACATCATGACCCTCATCTACTCCTCCAAGGATGCAATCTAGGAATGAAGTGTGACCATATCGGGGTCAACTACCCCTGTGTCAACCTGTCTCACCCTCTGTACACCATCATCCTCATCCTCCAACTCCTCCAGAATCCTATCTTGAATCTCCGCTCATGATCATCATTCTGATAGGCACCGAGTAAGCCAAGGGCATCAATCTCTACCTCCTCTCTATTTTCCTCCTCCTCTACATGAACCTCTAGAATTCCCTCCTCTACAAGATGCTCCTCCTCTCCACCAATCCTAACATGCACCTCCTCCCCACCTCTGCCAATATCTAGCATAGGCGCATCCTCCTCCCCCCATCCCTCCTCACGGATGGGTGATAAGGGTGGCCCTCGTTGCCTTCGTCCACGCCTCCCTTTCCTACCACCCTGTTGACCACTTCCACCACCATCTCCATCATCACCACAACCCCCTCCAGCTCTTTGACCTATGCCTCTGCCATGCCTACTGTGCGGTCCTATCCCTTGTCACTCTATCGGCACAGGTTGATCTAGATTTGTAAGGGGAATCAGCCTATGCACGGCCCACCACTGATTGTATGCCTCGGTGGTACCTAGGTCTACTGTACCATCTCTCCATCCCCACAAAACTACTTGTAATCCCTCAATATCTACCTTTGCAGTGGCTACTGGAATCTCCAGACCCCATAGGGGGATCTCTCGTGAGGACCTTGTGAACTCGGCCCATCCTCTCGGCACATCTTGTATGTCTTTGAACTGCCGCAATACATGAACTGGCAAATGTCGCTCAATAATGTGGAAATGTGAAATAGTCCACCCAATCAGGTACCGAGTCTAGCAGCAAAAAGGAAAATGCTCATCCTCATCTAACCACTCTACACATCCCAAGTACAATCTCCATGTAAACTGTACCATAGTGTCAATGGCATGTCTAAAATACTCGGTATCTCCCATTTGGTGCTGATTGTTAGCCCCAACATAACGAAAGGAATAAGGGGCTCCATATTGTACATCGACTATAATTGGTGGCCAAAAGATGGCAATGTGTTCCCACACCCGTACCATGAGGAGCATGGTACCACAACTCATGGAATGAGCCTCTCAATAGGCTATATCATGCATGAAAATATAACATGCCAAGGAGACAAGGACCCCAAGAATATACCTCCC
Source organism: Sequoia sempervirens (assembly GCA_007258455.2). Lineage (NCBI taxonomy): Eukaryota > Viridiplantae > Streptophyta > Pinopsida > Cupressales > Cupressaceae > Sequoia > Sequoia sempervirens. The sequence continues at coordinate 165,036,836 of VDFB02353493.1, read as the reverse complement.
ATCGCTCTAACATACCTACCAACATCTCCCCCTAACCCACAGGAAAACCATGACCTCCATGGTCAGGAAGCACTATACCACCTATCAATGTGCATAATAGACAGTCCAACTGCCTATACCTCTGTGCCAATACATGCGCCATCTAATCTCATAATGATCAAACCCTAACTATCTGATATTGGTGCAAGGGTATTGTCTGCACATCTCAGTGACACCCCTCTGATGGGAAGTCTCAGAATCCTATAGACATCCTCTAAGGTAATTGTTGCCTCTCCAATAGGTAGGTGAAACAATGAAGTTTCTGAGTGCCACTGCTCGCATAATTCTTTCAGTAGACCCTGGTTCGCCCGAATGGCAGGCATATCTGTCACATGAAAAAGAACTAAATGCCATAAGAATCGTCTCTTCGTGCTCCACAAACTATCTCAGAAGTGAAAAGTCGTGGGTCTCGACTCTTGTGTATACATAGTGTCCAAAACAACCTGCAATGGCATTATACATGCCTCATATCAGCATCAATCACCTATCCTAGTGCAAAATGACTAAATCAAATGCTATTCAAATGTGTCATTATTTTGCAAATGCATCATTCTTTTGTAAATGCATTTCAGAAAATCGAATGCGTAATTCAATTTCACAAATGCGTCATTATTTCTCACATGCATCACTTTCCATAACAAATGCGTCAAAAAATAAATGCACCTTTATCTATCCATGCATACAGCTCCCTATTTAAATGCAAATGCGTTGATAAAATATCAAATGCATTCAAACATTTGCACATATGTTCAAAATAAAACAAATGCGTCTAGATTACATGCAAATGTGTTTCTCTTTCATGAATGTGTCAAATTAAAAAACAAATGTGTTGAACCACAAAAACCCTATGCTAACCATATACGTGATTTTACAAATGTGTTGATCCGCATGCAAATGCGTTGATTACACACTTACATGTGGTTTTTCAATAAAGTGACACATAACAAAAACTGTACATACACACATAAAAAGGTGCGAAAATAAAAAAATTCAAAGGTTGATATTTAGCTACATACTAAGGGGTCCGCGTCAGTTGGTTGCCTGAAGGTCTGGATCCTGTATGCTCGGTGGTGGGTGTGTGGAACATGAGACATCTTCACTGAGGGTGCAGAGAAAAATTCTCAAATCTCAAAGCTATGTGGGTAAAAATGAATGGGTTTTTACCCCATTTTCTATTTATACCTAGGGTTTTGGTGGCATTCTTTTCTACTAGCCGCGTCAGCTTCCAATTTCAATTGACCCATACCCATCCTTAACATTTCCAACTTCAATTTCATCAACTCCACTGCATTTCTGGCTATCCAATGGACTAATTGGGATCACTTCCAAATTTTTCTAAAATTTTTCAAAAATTTGTCAATTTTCCCAAGGGGGCATACCTTCACCTGTTTAACATCGAGGCATTATTCGGGCATATTTTTATCAAGTTTCTTTGACACAACACCGAAAGGACATTGTATCAAAGAGGGGAAAATGTAGACACCGAAATCTGGTTTAGGCCAGCGACTTCAATATTCTTAATAATTCGTATTTCTTCCATGGTCATGATTAAATAATGTCAATTATTTAATTATTCTATAAGGTCTTCATTTCTTCTATTAATTAAATAATCTTAATTAGTTAATTAATTCACACTTTTCTTTATTCCATCTGATTAATTAAGTAAACACTTTTTATTTAATTATGTTACTAATTAACATTATCCTTCTTCTTCGATTAAATAAATTCTTATTTAATTTACTCTTTATCATACTTCAACTATAATTAAATAAATCCTTTATTTATTTAATTATTCATTTAAATATTTTCATCACTTAATTAAATAAATCTTATTTATTTGATTATTCTTCAAATATCAAAGCTTGAATTAAATGAATTATTTAATTCATAAATCCTATTCTAACTCATTCCTCTATATTTAAGATAATTGTTCAAATTATGTAAGTATTCACTTTGACTCGACTCGACATCTATTTAAATTGCTCAGTTAACTCTAGATTTAATATTTGTTTCTTGAATGAGTAATCTCTTCGCCATATCATTCAGTCATCTAGTTCTGACTCAATTGTGTGTACATGCATATTAATTAAATAGTTCTATTTATTTAATTAATTCTTGTGTGTACATTTGAACAAAGAGTTGCTTTAATCCATCTTTATCTTTGTCATGCAAAGACTATTCTTCTATTTTCAAATACCAAACTCAAACATTAAATCATTTATTTAATCTTTATTTCTATTTCTAATTGGTATCACTCATGTCACTACTAACAGTTATCAAAATGGATGTCTAATCAGTTGATCTCAACCGTTCGTTGATCTTTTGATCCTGGCCTATCATTCAAATGATCAATTTTCTATAAATTGATCTATTCTTCATCACTCCAATCTCTCTCGAAATCGTATGACTTTTAGAGAAATTATCTTGAATCTTCGATATTTTGTCTTAATCACAACACTTAAGCCATGCTTGCACAAACTCTGAAAATCTGAGGCCAAGTACACTACACAGACGAAATGGAGAAGAATAATGGAGGTATTCAATAGAATTGATCACATGTTTGGTAAAATAGTTTCTTTTATGCATGTTGTTCTTAGCTTTCTTTTGTGCTCGATTATCTAAGCTTTGAGGATTCGTTAGTATAGTTTGAATAGATTAGATTTGAATTGCTTAAATCTCTCGTGTGTTTTTATCTAAGCTACATAAATAATCATAACTTTCTCTCCCCTTGGCCAAAATAAAAAAATCAATATGTTCTGAAAAGATGGAGGAAAAAGGAATAAAACCTAGAAAGAATTTAGCATGAATCCTTAGCACATGCGAGCAATTTTCTCTGAACTTTAGTTCTCTAGTTTTATCCAAAACAATAGTTTCAAGGAAAAGGACAATCTTAAATTTAAATATTTGTAATTGCCTTCATAAGGTTTTCCCCACTAAGACATCTAGCATTCACCACCATACTGCTATAAAAAAAATTCCAATGACTTACACAAACACCCTTCCCTTGGACATAAAGATGCATAATACAATATGATGTAAATGAAAGGTCAAGTTGTGGTTTTAAAATGGATTCTAGACCCTAACAAAATATGCAGCAAATATTTTCATACTATTTCATAATGAAGATTCCACTTCTCAGCATAAAATCCTTGACACAGTTAACCTCTCAAATATCCCATGTGATTGGTATGCATGACATTCATTAGCTATTTAAAGAATCATACTAATTTCTGCTACACATAGGGACATTGCACAATAGCAAAAAATTACACAGCTTAGTCTATAAAATCTCTTTAAGTAGATTTATAAATCATTATCAGATGTGCATATTGCATTACCCAATACCTCAATTAGTTACATATTTTATATAAAATAAAATCAATTCTTTGCCAGTTTTAATGTAGTCTATAAAAGACTTGACATTAAGTTCATAGAATTCCAAAATCCTTAGCCTCTTTAGAGTAGAATCTGTAAACTTTATATAGACTAGTTCTCTTTATAATTTTCTTTTGGAACAATATATTTCACTTATACCCATTTGCACTTTTCATATTGGCTATTCACTATCAAAGAATTAGAAAGAGCCAGAAGTGATTCAGAAGAACAATTTCAAAACCCACTAATATTTATGGTGTAAAAATTTCTCATTATAATTTCTTCATATGTGAGAAAACTACCTAGAAAGTAACAAAAAGATACTCCAAATTTTCCCTATAATTCAAGAAATCGTCATAGCCACAACAATACTATTTTTCATAGAGTTTATATGTTGGACACCATATTTCTTTATAGTTCTTATGTCATAATACTGGCTCTTGTACATTTAAATTCCAAAACATGGAGGCAAAGACAGGTCATGTGAACTATTTAGCAAATTGCCATTGAAAAAAAAATGGTCTCAAGGAATGCAACGATTGAAAATTTTCCATAAAAGAGTTTTGACAGTCATAAAAGATGTGGAAAAAGATCAGGAACTAAACTATTTGACAAGATTCCTTATAGGAATATTCTCTCATGAATTTATAGATTACAGGAAATGAACATTAAAATTTGGTGAAAAGAACTTACTCATAGATGCAATTTGCAAGTGAAAGGCCTCCAATGACTCACCTTTCAACACTTTCCCCATGCTAGGCATATATGCAATGTGGAAGAATTGACAAGGCAGTCAACTATCTCACAAAATGCCTACTGGTATGCAGATTGTAGGAAGAAGCGCCCCCAAGAATTTTTTTTTCCCTTCCTCCAAATTTCCTCTGGTTGAAGCCCCCCAGGAAACTCACAACCCCCAAAAAAAACCATCTTCTCTTTTTTTTGAAGTCCCCAAAATTAAAAAGGCTTTTGAAACTTTCAAACAAAATGCAATTGGCAGGTTTGAGGGAAATAAAAGTTTTAGAAGATTTCAAACAATTGGAACTGACAAGTGTAAAGTTAGGTATTATCCAAAAGACAAGTGTATCCCAAAACAGGATTACATGGAGAAAGATATTCATCTACAAATTTATTCTATTTTCAATGTTAAACAATTCAGTTTCACTTATCTTTAATTAATTATTCATAAGATAAAATTGTTTTATTTAAATTCCTAAAGCAAACTTAAATCTAAATAAGAATAAGTCATCTAACATTATGTTAGAATTACACTAGTTAACTAACCTATCTATTTAAAACAATTTACTTTAATTACATATACAATTAAATACTCATTCAATAAAACTTATCCAATTAGAGTATTCTTTTATTTTATAGCATCTTTATTTCTTCATATGGGAGAAATCACTCCTTACAATTAATCAGAAAATGATAATATATATAATAGATATGAGAAAATATCAAAATTAAAGAATTTCTGGAAAGAACTAGTCCATGAATTCCACCAACCAAGATCATTTATTATGTTTATATATGATATTATATTATTGCAATATCTATGTTTTCTAATCAAATACATTAGACATATCAAATGTTTATCATATTTATACTAATTACTAATATACCTAGCTTTCTTTAAAAACATACAAATATATTCTTAACTAACACACTAGATGTATATATATATATATATACATATATATAAATAATAATACTTAATCTTTTACATTTTATTTATATACTCATTGAGAATTTTTTTTTAAATAATTAAAGAAAACTATTTAAAACATATTCCTCATTGTAAGGGAAATATAGGGGGCATCTCAGAGAAACCTCCATAACAGTAGTGCCTTCGGTAACTTTCATTCCCATTAGGTTGCCTCAAAGACATGTACAAATATGTCCTAAAATAGAAACAGACACAGTTTATTTCCCACATTGATCCTTCTAAGAGAAGCACATGTAAATTCAACAGCATGCATTAAAAAATTCTACAACAAGAACCAACAAACATGAAAGATGAGACAGAAACTAGAGCAAACAGATTTACATGGGGAAAATCCTTTTAGATAAAAAACCCCACACTCCAAAGATAGAGCCATTGTATTATTTAGCAACAAATGGTTACAATACAATTTCAAGCTCATAGCCTTTTCAGAGATTACATCTTGTTCATTCTAGATACAACTAGTAGCAACTGATCAAACCATCAGACCATACAATCTTTGCACTGTTACAATACCCTCACATAGTATACAATGCAGATCAACAAGAGAGAGATCAATCATGATTCATGATTAGGAGAGATTCCAGTAGAACCCTGCTTCTCTCATCTTTTGCTTCGACCTCAAGGCCTCAACCTTTCAGCCAGCCACACGATCCTCTCTCTTCTTCTCTTGTTCTCTCTGGCTCTTAGACTCTTCAAAACATCCAATGCATAAATATATGCACTCGTCCTCAACAGGCTCAGTGAATTGGTTTGATTCCAACTATCGATCACAACGATCGAATCATCCAGCTTAGCATCGTAGATGTTTCCACTTCCTTGCATGGAAGATAATACGTCCAGGTCACACCACGTAAGAAAGCCTTCACTCAGTCAACAATGATAAACTTTTGTCACATGTCGGTGAGACACTAACCGTGTCTCCTCGATGCCACAGAGCCCATATCGTCATTATTGCCAAGAGTCTTCACTATCAGCAAGACATTTTACCAAGTCTAGAAAGCTATCGCTGAGACTTCACCATGTTTCCAAGACCTCACACTGAACCTTCATGTGTTATTCTGAAGTCACACAGCCATTGGCAAGACCATCGCAGTTCACCAAGACTTCATACCAAAGTCTTCAAGTCATGCCGAAAAGAACACTCATCGGCAAGACTTACCGCTCTTGCCAAGACATCCCACCGAGCCTTCATGTTATTTTGAAGTGTTCACCAATCATCGAGACTATCGTCCTTTCGGTGAGACGTTACTCCAAAGTCTTCAAGTCATATCGAAAAGTCCAAACATCGGCCATACATTCCACATTCGCTGAGACTTCATACCGAAGTCCTTGTGTTTCTCTGATGACTCCATTCGCTAGGAGTCTCACCGAAAACACCCGATCACATGTAGCTTTGTTAGCCAGACTTACCACTGTCGCCAAGAGGTCATAGTGAACCCCTTTCATTACCTTGATGACTCCATATGTATATAGCTATAGGTGAGACATCTCCCTATCGCCAAGACTTCCCAAAGTCTTTATGTTACCGCAAAGACTCCAAATGTATACCCGTCGACGAGACTTACCGCTATCGATGAGACATCACATCAAAGCAAGCCTTTCGGCCAAGGGTCTCCCTGAAAACACCAGTCGCCATGACTCTCCTCAACAACTGCTAGGAATCAAAACTGTCAGCCATACATCTCCCAATCACCAGGACTTCATACCGATAGGAGCAAGTCATACTGATTATAACATCGGCCAGATAGACCAAAGGTCATGCCGATATCGGCAAGACTTCCTATCATCGCCGAAACACATTCGGATAGTCCAAGGTTATGCCCAAGGTCTCAGATGTTGATCGCCAAGACATTCAAGAGGTCACAATGATAGTCTAGGATCAACTAGTAGATTGGCCAGACATGTCCTTAGTCTCACCAAAATTGCTCACAAGAAGTTTTAGCCTGTGGGATTGAGGCACACAATTTCAACAATCTCCCACTTGACGAAGATCAAACATGAACCTCCAAAGCAACCAGAAACTAAGATCACACTAGCTCCACCAGTTCGGATCTTGCAACACTCAAGACACCTGACCAACAAGATTCCACAGATAATAGTCCACTGGACAATCTGCAACAAAGACCAGGCATCCAACTGCAACTCACTGTCCAATAAAGCAGCCGAAATGCAACCAATCGCAACCTTCTAGGAAACCACATAGACCTCAAACATGCTCTCATGCTCCATCAAGAATTCTGCTCCAACATCCAAGATGTCCACCATTCAGGCAACAATCCTTGTCATCTTCCAACATGCTACATGAGGAAGAAAGATACAAGCCAAGGTGAATGAGCACCATTCCAATGAACACAAGCAAAATATTCTAGTGATACCATCAACAAGATACTGCTACCACTTCACTGTACTCAAACGCTATACAGAAGTAATATCAACTTCATAGCTTCAATCAAAACACAACAATGAAGTCATTCTCCAGAAACAAGATAAACAACACCAGTTAGAACGACAATCAGACTGACTGCTTCCATCCAACTGATAAACCCACATGATTGAAAATAGCACCCATAGCTAGTGATATTCCATCCAATCTCATATACCTTAATAGGTATCAACATTAGTAAACTTATGCCAAACCATAATCAACTCATTAACAACAAATATGAGCTCCAAGTGTCAATCAGTTGAAGAAGACAAGACACATACAAGAAATCCCACTGCCTGAGTAATCCCGATCTAAAAGATCAAAAAAAAAAAGGCATCACAAGTCTACCAATTACAACACATAGAACATGTAACCATGTAGTACTAAGGAAATATCCACAATGACATGCACAACCTACAACAAACTGTTACAGAAACATTTCTCTCACCACAAACCTTCATGGCCATAGAGAGAAACTCTGCACATCATATTCCTATAGAACATCCTCCTACATACAATTCTAATAGCTAGCTATGTCAAGAATGATCTCCTTCTCATCCCAAAAGAAAATCAAGCTACTTCATTCCCCTTTCAGGAAATCAGCCCATACATCATCTCCTACCAATTCTAATTAGTAAATACTCAAGGAGATGAAACAAGATGTACATCTTCCACTATGAATCCTCCATAACCATTAGACAACAATTCAAGATCCATATCATGAAAGTGAACATAAAACACATCTGAAAAATATACTGGGCCAAATACCTTTCAGATAAACCACCAAGCAGACCAAGAGTGTGAATGAAAGATACTCCTTCAAGATATACAAGTCATCATGACTATTCCAAGAGCAATCTCCTCATAGGTCTCTTATTGAACTCACATTCAACCAAGGTGTAGGATTCTCAGACTTTCTACTAAAAAAATCATCAAGAGTAACAATCAACAACACATCTCTCATAAAAGAAAGACAACCTCACCTTGTTCTACATGTATCCATGAGTGCTAGAAATCGATCATCTCATGCTAAACTTCAAGTGCATTACTGCACTATCATGAAGTATCAAGAAAATAATCAAAGCACCCAATACACAAAGAATTACTAGAAAAGTTGTCAAAGCTCCAATAAGCTGAATTAGGAACTTATCATGACACCATGATCTACATATCCTCTCAGGAGATACCATGCTTCAAGTGACTTCACCATGGTCTTAAATACAATGCACAATGCCAAAAATCTAGTGCACAAGAGTATACATGACATAAAGCAAACATACTCAAAACCAACATCACCTGTCAAGCACCACCAACACCTCAGCCAAAGACTCCAAGTGTCCTCCATGGATCCAAGATGTTGCACATCTTCAAATAATGTCCATGCAAATGCTAAAAAAACCTTCTACAACAACAGGATCTAAGAGCTCTCCCAAGAAACATCTGCAACACTAAAGAAGACCATTCACGACCATGTGATGAACCCATAGTCACTGCTAGAGCTCCCACTGAAACGTGACATCCGAGTTCTCCAAGCATCATGACCACTTACTTCAGATTCCCATAACCAACTATTCAAGTACTCAACAATATCCATCCTCTCATCTCAAAGCAATCACACCAATGCACAAGTGACCACGGACAAGGCCAGCTAACAAGTTTGCACATGCAAAGAATCAACCTCATGGATAAAGACAGTCCACATCCAAGTTATCACACTGCAGCCAATGGGTAGCTAATCCACCAACCACATAACTCGTAGATCACAAACATCAAACATGTAAACCTGTCATCTCATTGGAAACTGCAACACTGAGATTTCAAAGAGAATAACCATGTAGACAACATGACTCAAACACCAGATCACACCAGATCTGATTTTCCAATCATGTCCACACCGAGCACCATAATCAAGGAACCCCCAAGCACCACCACAAGAATGTTGAGTGACAAATCACGTACCAACACTGCCATGCAGAGAAGAAATCACACCTTCTCAAACCATGCACAAAGCATGCATGTAGAACTACAACTATCTCATCCAGGAACACCCCAAAAGCCAGGGTCTGGACAATAGCTTAACATCAACTCCACATAACCACAATTTTTGCTTAATCGTGTAAAACCTGCAAAACCATAGAGCCATGCAAGTACAAAACATCCTTAAAAAAGGAAACAACAGTTTAGAAAATCCAAGCCCCTTTCAGACCAAATCTAAACCACCAACATGTACATGCATCCAAGAAAGAGAAAAAGGTTATTTCAAAAGCTTGAAAATCATCTAATGATTAACTTCATAGCCTTTATGTATTCGAGGTTAATAGGAAATAGTGCCTTCCAACACTAGGAAACACCACCTAGCATAAGCACTATCTTCCATGGCTAAGAAACAACCTAGGCTTCTCCATATCATCAAGGAGCCTCTCAAACAGACACCCAATATGAAAGCTTTCCTGCTACATAGCCACGGAGAAAAGAAATCCACCTCATACACCAAGGTTATACCGCTACGATCCAGGAGATACAGATCACAACAAAAAAACATGATCAACTCCCTTCTCCATCTCCACCATCCTTCAAGTTGTGTGTTGTCTCTGAATATCACAAGACTTCCACTCACCAAAGGATCAATACACCAAACGATTCCTCCAAATTTCCTCCAGCCTAACAAATTGAGAAATCTTCACAGGAGAAATACCCAAAACTAGCAACCAAAAGAAGGCTCTGATACCACTTGTAAGGGAAATTAGGGTTCTGGGAGGCATCTCAAAGAAACCTCCATAACAGTAGTGCCTTCAGTAACTTTCATTCCCATTAGGTTTCCTCAAAGACACATAAAACTATGTCCTAAAGCAGAAATAAACACTGTTTATTTCCCACATTGATCCTTCTGAGAGAAGTACATGTAAATTCAACAGCATGCATTAATAGATTCTACAACAAGAACCAACAAACATGAAAGATGAGACAAAAACCAGAACAAACAGATTTACGTAGGGAAAAACCTTTCGGATAAAACACCCCACACTCCAAAGATCGAGCCATTGTATTATTCAACAAAAAATGGTTACAATACAATTGCAGGCTAATAGCCTTTTCAAAGATTACATCTTGTTCATTCTGGATACAACTAGTAGCAACTGATCAAACCATCAGACCATACAATCTTCGCACTGTTACAATACCCTCACACATTATATAGTGCAGATCAACAAGAGAGAGATCAATCATGATTCATGATCAGGAGAGATTCCAGCAAAACCCTACTTCTCTCATCTTCTACTTCAGCCTCATGGCCTTGGCCTTTCAGCCAGCCACATGGCCCTCTCTCTTCTTCTCTTGTTCTCTCTAGATCTTAGACTCTTCAGAATGTCCAGTTCATACATATATGCATTCGTTCTCAACAGGCTCAGTGAATCGGTTTTATTCCAACTGTCGGATCACAATGATCGAATCATCTAGCTCAACATCATAGATGTTTCCACTTCCTTGCATGGAAGATAATATGTCCAAGTCACACCACGTAGGACAACCTTCACTCAGTCAACAATGATCAACTCATGTTGCATGTCGGTGAGACACTAACTGTGTCTCCTCGATGCCACAGAGCCCATATTGTCATTATCGCGAAGAGTCTTCACTATCGGCAAGACATTTTATTGAGTCCAGAAAGCTATCACTGAGACTTTGCCATGTCGCCAAGACCTCACATCGAACCTTCATGTGTTACTCTGAAGTCACACAACCATCAGTGAGACCATCACAGTTCACCAAGACTACATATCGAAGTCTTCAAGTCATGCCGGAAAGAACATTCATCGGCAAGACTTACCGCTCTCGCCAAGACATCCCACCGAGCCTTCATGTTATTCTGAAGTGTTCACCAGTCGGTGAGACTATCGTCCTTTCACTGAGACATTACTCTGAAGTCTTCAAGTCATATTGAAGAGTCCAACTGTCGGCCACACATTCCACATTTGCCGAGACTTCATACCGAAGTCCTTATGTTTCTCCAATGACTCCATTCGTTAGGAGTCTCATCGAAAACACTCGATCACATGTAGTTTTTCTGGCTAGACTTGCCACTATCACCAAGAGGTCATAGCAAACTCCTTTCATTACCTTGATGACTCCATATGTATATAGCTGTCGGCGAGACATCTCCCTGTCACCAAGACTTCATGTCGAAGTTTGTGTGTTACTGTGAAGACTCCAAATGTATACTCATCGGTGAGACTGCTATCGATGAGACATCACATCAAAGCAAGCCTTTCGGCCAAGGGTATCCCCAAAAACATCAATCACCATGAGTCTCCCTGACAACTGCTAGGAATCAAAACCGTTGGCCAGACATCTCCCAATTGCCAGGACTTCATACCGATAGGAGCAAGTCATACCGATTACCACATCGGCCAGATAGACCAAAGGTCACGCCGATATCGGCAAGACTTCCTATCGTCTCCAAAACACATTCCGACAGTCCAAGGTTATGCCGAAGGTCTCAGATGCCGATTGCCAAGACATTCAGGAGGTCATAGCGATAGTCTAGGATCAACTAGCAGATCGGCCAGACATCTCCTCACTTGCACCGAAATTGCTCACAAGAAGTTTCAGCCTGTGGGATTGAGGCACACAATTCCAACACTAATTCCATTATTTAATATAATCAAATAACTATCACAATATAAAACATTTAATTTCCATAGATCAATTCATTCTTTTTCAATAAAACAAATATAGATAATATTCCATCTTAAACATAAATTAATTTATTCACTTAATTATTATTTTAAACTGAATTAACTAAGTCACCTTGTAATCAATTTAATTTAATTAAAATGATTAATCAAGGCTAGTTATAATATTACTTTATCACATAATTTGAAAAGAAAATTTAACAATATAATAATGAACACAAAAAAGTCAACTCAATTTAGCCAAACGAACTTACACAAGATCCAAGATGGCTGAAATGAAGGGACACTACAATTATAAAATATTAGAGATCCGCAAAAGAATTATCTATCACAATGCATGGAAATAGGGTAACCAAATGAGTTAGGGTAAAAGCATTTATTGCGACAAAAAGGGTTAGGTGTGTGAACGATAAAAGGTCATTTTTATCCTTCATTTGTCACTTTGCATTTTGGAAGTTTGGAGAGCTCTAGGGAAAACTTTGTTGAATTACAATGAGATTCAAGTGTGAAGAAGATTCAATGATCAAACTCTAATCCGACAAAAAGTTATTTATCAGAAAAAACTTGTGAATTTGTAAAAATGGCCACTCCATTGGTAGTTGAAGTTAAGGATAGATCCTGTCTGAAGTTCAAGTGGCATCATTTTAATTCTATTAAGACTGAGCCCCTTGGTGCATTTTCGTGTGTACCATACGATGTCTTGCATACTGAATAAATTAGGGCTTACATTCATGCTACTATTGAGTTAGGGAGCTCACAAATGTTGAACTTGTATTTCAACCATATAATTGGAGAGGACTTCACTGTTAAGCTGGAATACAAAACCCTAGAAGAGAAGAAGTTCACACAGTTTTTGAAATTCCCCATATTTGAGGAAAGAGAATGGGTGTAATATATTTTGAGACAAGTTCATGCCAAGTTCATGTGGTTGAATATACCTTTTAAGATTATGAAAGAGGCTATAAGTGTTGTCACATGTCTAAATTCCTCTGGTGGACTACCAATCTTGAAATCTGTGAAGAATCAGACAATTACTAATGCAACAGGTGCAAAATTTGATAGAAGGGAAATGACAATCAAAGCTATTGTTGAAGTGGATGTGAAATTTGCATCAATTCATTGGCTACAAGGTCTACCACTCCAGTCGAGATAATTCAGTATTTGGTACGACCATTTATGTAGCCTATCAGATGGTAAAAGAAAATGCAGATTGTGACTTGTGTAAGTTGCTTAGAAGTCAATTGATGGAGAATCTAGGTAAGATTAAGAAATACAAGAACTCTTTTAAAGATGGTAATTTGATGTTGTGTATGTTCTTTTCTTTCATGAGTGATGTTTCAGGTGTTGGAAAAGTTCATTGGCAAAGTAATCAGCTTGTAGTTGTTCAAATAAGAAATATATTGTATGGAATTGGTGATAGTCAAACTAAAAGAAATTCCCTCTGGGGGTACTTCAAAAAATTTAGAGTATGATGCATGCAAGAGAAAGAATTCCTACTTCAATTGTAGAGAAGTACAACAATACAATTTGTTTCATGGTAGATATTGATCAATGCCTAATGGAAGTCGTTGGTCCCAGAACGATATGGATTATGCCTATGGGATATGAAGTCGAGGAGAAAATCTTAGAGATGTATGCAGAACATTTGTTGAGCAGGCCTCTGTATCTAGCAAAAGAGAGGTTTGGAACCTATGCTAAAAAATATATGCAGGTGTATGAACATCTAAAGAAGCCTATGCTTGTTAGGAGAGTAAGAAAAGAAGTGAAAGTCATTGTAGAAAGAATGGGTATATTTGTAGAATCGTTGAAAGAGGCGAGAAGGATGAGAGATGAAGCTGAAGCAAGAAAAGATCCAAAAAGAACCAAATCTACTAGTCTGGAAACATCCTCTTCTTGTACTAGATCAACAAGGAGTTCTCCATCCCTATCAGCTCCTGTAGCCAAGCCAGTTCTTGTGCAAACTCAAGATAAGGCTTCTAGTAAGAGGAAGAAGAAAAAGAGCACAAGAACCTATGAAGTTGTCTCAAAAGATGAGGAGATTGAATCAGATAAAGGTGTGAAAGAAATAAAGGCTACTAGCAGTTAGGCTACAAAGGTAACCAAGAGAAAATCTTCCGGTGAAGAAGAAAATTCAAAGAAGAAGGAAAAAATTGACCAACCAGGTATGACAGTTGAAGAAGTTGAGAATATTGTTGTCAAGGTTGGAAACCTCAAGCCCCTCTGCAAATGGTATGAAATTTTTGATGAATCAGGACAAAGAATTCTTGAGGAGGCAACAATAAACATCTAAATATTTTCAATAAAGTTCTTATTGAAATTATTTTTGGTTTACCTAAGAGTCTGTATGAGGTTTTGGAGATGAGAAGAGTAGTTGCTAGGACAAAATAAGAGCATATGAGAAAGAGAATTCTTGTATACTTGTGTCTGGAAATGTCTATTGAGGAGATGAAGTCACTCCTGAACAAGGCTAAGAAGGAATTTAAGAGCAAAATAAGGGTGAACAAACTTGTGATTGGTGAAACTAATGTTGTTGATGAAACCAAGAAAATCCTGGAAGCATTTCTATCAAAGAACAAGATCAATGTTGAAGAAGTGAATGTTGAATATGTTGTATCTAATTCGGTAAATGAGGAGGTGAATGTAGATACTGAGGATATTCAGATTCCTCCTGATGTGTTAATATAGAATTACCTATGGAGACTGAAGCTCCTAAGGTTGTATTAGCTAAAGGAAAGGAGATGTCAAATGAATAAGTTGAAGCTTCTAAAGGAAATCAAGAAACAATTACTAAAGAACTAGAAGTTGTAGAAGAAAAGGTTCAAGTTAAGGAAATTTCAGTGGAAGCAAGAGACACTGTCGAGGTAGTGAAGAAATTTTTGGTGGATCAGCAAGGAAGAATTTGATCCTGAATTGGTTGAAGGCTTGATTGATCTATCCACCTTGTCCCCAATTCAGAAAATGAGAGTTGTATCTTTTGTCCAGGCAAAATCTAGAGAAGAATTGTTGAAGTTCCACATTGAGGATAATGAACTTTTGGGTCTTGCATCTAGAATTCTAGAGAAAATTATACCAACTCATGTTAAGGATCTATCTGGTTCCTCTTCTAGTGAGCTGAAGAATCTCATAAATTTTGTAACTACTCATTTCGAGTCTCTTGAAAGATCAACCATGGTTAAAGTGTAGAAGGAGTTTGATGAAAAATGATTTAGTAGGTTGAAAGAAATGATAAAAATGATAAAAATCTGTTAGCCACCTGTATGAAGAATATTCAAGGTTCTTTATCTGAAGGTGGAAAGGCCTATAAGTCATGTTTGGTTTTGTCCAAATTTATTGAAGACAATGAGAAGAAGGTGACAAATCTTGAAAAAAAATTGGCTACCATTTCTGATGCTTTTGATCTATTAGCTGGTGATGTTGGCAAGAAAGAAAGCCAAGTAATATCTCTACTTGACAAAATAAGGAGCTTGAAGCATGAAAATGATAGGATTGTAGGAAGAGCATGTGAGCTCAAAGGACTAATTGTTCCAAAGATTCAAATAATGGTGAGTGCATTAAAGGAAGCCAAAGATGTTATGGCAACTAGTGACCCAATGAATCTTGAGTCTGCAGAAACACAATCCTATTTAGTTTGTGGTCACATAATAATTCTGGAGAGTCTCAAAAGGGTTTGGGACACAAATTTAAGCATGTTGAAGAGATATTTGTAGATGTTTTCAAATTTGTGTAAGTTACAAGATCATCCTTGTACAGTTTGAAATTTTGATCTTTTTTGGGTTCCCCTAGTTTTTCCATTGTTGTCAAAGGGGGAGATTTGTATAGTGAAAAAATGTATATTCATCTTAGGGGGAGTTGCATTCCTGAGCTTTGATTGAAGAATCTTTTTGAAGTTTTGAAGTGGCAGTATAATTCATGTTGGTACTAATCTAACACTTAGTCATTTTTCACTAAGTGTCGCCATCAATGCCAAATGGGGAGATTGTTGGTAAGAGACATTGCACATGTTTTCTGGTGTTTTCATTGATGGAAACCCTAATCAGTGATTGGACGTCATCATTTTCTCATAACAATAGACAAATTGAAAGCATTCAAGGAGGAACAGAGCATCTGATGTTTTTGTGTTCATCGATTCACATGCAGATTTTCTATTATTATTTTGAGTTGTGGATCTCATGGGAGGTTGATCAATGTATTTCTTGTGTTATCCAAAAATTTCAGTGCCTCGTATAAAGTTGTGTGCAAGTTTGGAGATCCAGTTGGATATCTTTCTGTTCATCAGTGTTTGGTGGCCGACCCAGTGCATATAATGTGTCGCAAGTATTCAAGGAGTGTTTACTCAAATGTTTTTGTGTTCAAGAATTTTTATTTGGGTCTGAGCTAAGTTGTGGTCGACTGTTGTGGATGTGCATTGAATATTATTCATGATTTGAGCTGACAGTTGTAAATAGTTTTAAGTTTTATTGAAGCCAACATGTTGCGATTAAATTCTTAGTCGTAGATATATATAAATGATAAATTATACCATTTTGGGCGTGAAATAAGGTGTGTCGATGTGTGTTGTGAATATCAAAAGGGTGATTGAGCGATTATGCATAGTTTCCCTTGTGCATTAAAGATTTTGTGATGCGATTTAGAGCAGAGCAGAGCAGAAGTGCAAAATCAATCAAAAGGATAGAAGATTGACTACTGAGTCTAACTAGAATATAATCAAGCATTTGTAGATGCTACTCTCTCAATTCATTCTTTTGGATCTAATTCAAATCTTTGTAAGGAAGTGTGCCTTTCTATTTTGAGCAGTGAGCTCTAGGCAGTGTGCCTGAATGCAAGTGTATTCCCACATTGTAATATTTCTTTTGAGTATACTCAGATCATATTGTGGATTTCCCATCCACCGTGGTTTTTCCCCTAACAGGGTTTCCACATAAAAATCCTTGTGTTATGGTTTTGTGGTTGTTTTCTTTCTATTCATGCATATTTCTTTTGGTTGAATGTTTTAAGTGGGTTAAAGATCAGAATAATAAAGTTAATTTTTGCAGAACACTGATTCACCCCCTCCCAGTGTTGCTTGTTTCCAACAATATATCCATCGTGTATATACATACATACATACATACATACATATATATATATATAATATTATCCACTAACATAAAGTAATAATATTGATTGACATTTATACATAAGATATATATCTACATATATAAATACATGTCGCCTTATCCATTTAATGTTCCCATGCATATGAGTAACTCACCCATAGACATGCATAGACATTTCTACCTCTATATGCTTATGTATGTGATCACTCATGTGCATGAGTTAATTGTGTACATGTGTATATATGTATGCATACATCACATGTATATCTATCTCATTGATCACTTATTTAAAGAAATACTTCAAAACACAAAAGGGGCTCAAACACATACTTCAAGCATGACATGAAATTCAACCAAAACCTTCCTAACAACCAATTAAATATATAATACCTTCACCTTAAACTAATGACTTATGGTTATTCTACCAGTTAGTGTGTGAAAGCTCAATTTAAACTCATTAAGGGTTTCTAGACCAAAATTATTCTCCCGAGTAATACTTCCCCTCCCTTCCAAAGGCCTAAACTTGTACTTGCATCCAACTCAATATATTGAATAGGTAGTTAGACATTCACACACACACACACACACACATATATGCATCATCAAAGAATTAGAATATTCACACGGTAATTCAAATTCATTTCATTGTTCTTCATCAATATAATAATATTACTCCTTTAAAAGTAATAACATCACAATACCTATTTCAATATTACATTCATTTATCAAACATATTTTAGGCATGATCACATTTATCATCATATTTACCCATGAAGGTAAAATTAATTTGGTAACAATAAGTCAGGGTGTAACACTTCCCCACTATGTGAACCCAACTTCTTGATTTTATCCATGGCCTTAATGGAGATGAATAGTTAACATCTTTTGGAGAATGGAGCTACATGGTTGTATTAGTATAATATAATAGCAAGGTGAAACTCATTTTTTTTGGAGTATAATGATGGATAGTTCTATAGTAGTTGGTTAATATTGCCCTGTTGTAGTAAGAATTTTCCTTTATTACTTACAAAGAGGGAAAATGGAGTGGTGAGAACTAAACCTAGGTATGATTATATGTTAATTTTTATAGGGATGTGGACATATATATGATAGGTAGTCTTTATATTGGTTAAGTCCTATGAAAACTTTGTTAAGTCTATACAGCATGGACTAGAACAAACATTGAGGATGGCTATCAAGAAATGGTCCCAATGACTAAAGATTTAAAATGGTCATAATGATAGAGACCTTTTATTGACCACACACATTACCATCACCCATATGAAGTTGAATACCCCACTATAAGGATTACCGAGTGGAGAAATAAGCCTAATAACTGAGTTCATCCTTCAACTAAGCTATTTTCACTGTAATTGAGTGACATCTAACCCTTTCTTATATATATAAACCTAATATTTTCAACATCCATAAAATAGTTTGGAATTAAAATGAATTTGAAATACAATAAATAAGATTGACCATATAGAAATTAATTTCTTTGGCTTGATTTATTATGTTTATATAAACCTAGGATTTTTTAAGTCCATAAAATAGTTTGGAATTAAAAGGAATTTAAAATGCAATAAATGGGATTAAGTGTATAAAAATTCATTTCTTTGACTTGAGTTATTATGACTACAACCCTAATAGGATAAGGGACTCATGAAGCTATACTATATATTCTAGTAGAGGAAGATGGATAATCTTAAGATTCTTGTATAGTAGAATCCATGAAATCATAATCAAACCCAAATAAAATTTGAGTTTTTGGATGAGAGATGTTACATAAGCCTTGTTAATCTTAGAATTTACCTTATATACTCCTATTCTTATGCTATATATATTTGAATAAGTAAATAAATAATAAATTAAATTGCAACACCTTGAGTATATATAATTAATAGCTAATGATCTTTGGAATGGCTTATTAACTCTTTGTCCTTATCTAGATCAAATAATGGATGATTTTGAGTAAATTTTATTACCATGTTAATCAATTAAGTAATTAGGTAGTTTCAATATTTATCCTTTTGTTATAATAAGCAGGGATGAGATTCACATGTATTATATTTAATGGTATCATAAATTTATTCTCAATCATGAATATTTCCAGTTTAAGTGAATGTTATTAGAAAAATAAATTCATCATCTATATTCTTGATGTTTATTTATTGAAGTGTTACTACATTCCTTATATCGATTAACTTGAAATCTAAGAGAAATGATGTTGATTCTTCTATTTGATAAGCTAATATGATTGTGATCAAAATTTTATGGAATATAGTTTAAGCTAGGAAACCACCTTAGAAAATTAAATATTTTTTTCACATAATTTAATTTTTTTTATTAAAATAGTATCTTAATCTTGTGTACCAAGACCTTGATGTTAGATATTTATAATTCTACTTAATGAGTCTAATGGTTCCCCAAATAATATTTAATATTTTGAGGCAATATGAATATCCTTGTTCCTTAATAATGGTATGAATCAAAATTCTTCCTGGAAGGAATCCTAAGAATTTTCTTTATATGGAATACTTAATTTTACATTTGTAAAATGATTAACTCTTAGTCATGATATATTAATGATAATTTAGTGTGTTAATCAAGTTGTAAAGATATCTAAGATTGAGTTTCTTGCCAAGTTTTGTGTTCCCATCATGGAAAGTAGACTGGTTAAAAATTTCTTTAGGACCAAAGTTAAATTGTTTTTTTCCATATAAAAATATTATCTAGGTGAGACTAAGTCAAAACTCAACATCTAATCAGTCCTCCATGTTATACACTCTCATTCATTTTCTTATATGGGATGAAACAAGAGACTTGATTCCCACTCTAGATGATGATTAAAATTCAATTTTACAATGGCATAATCACCTCCTAACACCCTTAGAAATGTTCCCTTGTAATTACATGAGCTATTAGATAATGATATTGGATATTTGATACAAGACCAATTATGCAAATTCCATAAAAGATCTTGTAGATAGGTTCATCTAACACATCCCAAATTGCTAACATTAACCCTTGTGAGGATCAACCATATAAAATAATGAAATCCCTTCTACCAATGGATTATATGTTTTCATAAGAAAACACTAATTATATACAAAATTTAGGGGGAATTATTATGATGACTTATACCCACCAACTAATGACACAAACTTACATCTAACAACCGTACCTTGTTGATTTGGCATTGCATGAACCATTAGATATAAATATGAATTTATAGTTGGTGTATTCTAGATGATGTTGGAATTTTTATGTTGCAAGAGTTGATGATCTACATTAGAGTGAATTGAATAATTCCAATGTCAAGAGTTGAGTAAACTTATAATATCCAAATGGTTAAACAAGGTTTGTTCTTCTGTTGTACTAAAACATTACCCACGTCATATAATATCAAGTAACTTGATTATATTTCTATGTTCCAATATAGTTTTACTAATTGATGTGATTTTCAAGACCAAGATAATCCTAAATAAGATTTCTTGATGTTGATGTTACTATCAAATTATCATCTAGAGCTAAGAATTTGAGTAAGATTGAAGTAAAGAATTTTAATATTGATTTGTTCAACCAAATTATTTTAGATATAAGGCAATATCCTCTTTCCTATAAAGGACATGGAAAAATAATTCTAAGGGTTTATTTGAGCTCATGCTATCTAGTGGTGTTAACCCTATAATTGTTTAGACGATTACTTTAGATGCACAAATAAACAAATTAATCTATTTTTTGGAAAGCTCACTGGAGTGCTATAAACTTCCTTGGACTTATGTATAGAAACACAATGGTATCTAACAATAGAATCCTTCATATGGTGTCATTTTAGTCGAAATGTGATAAGTGGTAGTATAAAATCATTTAAAAAATAGTAATCACTGACGTAGCAATTTTATTAATCTTGAGTGAAGAATCTTAGACAAATTTTTAAGAACTTATTGATAAATTAGTTTTTCCATATATTCCTAGATGATATTATAATCTCATTTTAAGTTAGGGCAGAAAAATTAATTTCTACAGGTGACTATTTAAAATGGAATAGTGGTCACAAATAATGGAGGCATTCTTACTGTGAAGGTAGAAGATCTACTAAATAACTTTTTGCATGATGGTGGAGGAAGAATAAGGATGAGACAAGGAATGTTTGGTCTATAGGCTCTTTATATTTTTCATAGTTATAAATAATAATTTGGCCTAGTATTTCAAAGCTCTAATTATAGATGATTTTGTTGTCTCTTAGTTGCATTATAATATATTTGAATGGTGATATTGTTCATTAATATCTTATTAGCACATTATTAGTTATAAACAACCAATGTATTATTATGGAAAAGGGTTCTCCTAACCTTACAAGCTCTTTTGGTATACCCAAAGGTATGTGAAAATTTAAATTCATATAAATGATGTTTGGCAATTGGATATCGAAGTTGAAACACACCTCACTTGATGAGATCATTTATAGTGAACTTGTATTAGCGAAAAATAATATTTATACTAAGGATATTTGAAAATCATTAGCATAGGTTTTCTAGGGTAAAAATAATAAATTATTAGAAATGGAATAAAATTTTGGTAAATTTTAGGCAATTTGCTTAGTGGAATTACTTCTATATCCACTTTTTATCATCAAGATCATGAGGTTTTGAGGTGAGAACATGTGGTGGATAGTTATAAAAATCCTTAAAAAATTGATGTTGCTACAGAAGATGGCCCTATAAAGAGATATGATACTATATTTTATGGTTCTTCATAACATAATATGGACAATATGTATTGTAAATAAAATAACGAAAGTAATATTGTACTAAAACCATATATGTACATTACAAAGTATCATGGACCACTTTGAGGGTGTGACAACTCTCTTTCAAGCAATTTTGAATACAAAATATTTAATGGATAGCATTTCCTTTTGACCATTCCCTTTGTTTATAATAATCAAACTCAAGAGAAATATAATTTCCCATACATGCAAGATGATTACAATTAGCTACTGAAAATAATTACAAAGCATATACCTCTAAATATTTATTAATGGTGCAAGAGCACCAATCCTTTTTCAGTGAATTTGTTCTAGTTTGTTTCATGAGAGGTTGAGTCTAGGAGTTGTTTGAGTTAATTGGTGATTAAATAATTTCATATTGACCATTTCTTGATGTAATGAGTCTATTAGGTGTCTAGGAGAGTCAAATTGTCAATAATGCAAAATATGCAAAAAAAGTTGTCAACATAAAGTTACAAAAATGTAAAATATGTAAAGTCTTGGAATGCCAACAATCATTTGTTTTCAAATGGTCATATGGGGTTTTGTATCAATTAGTTTTGAAGGGAAAAAAGTTTAAATATGTCTGACAACTCGTTGTAATGCTCTCTTGAAGAATTGGGAAGAAGAAATTAGGCAATTTTCCATGTTTTACTATATTCTCTTTACATTTTCATTGCTTTGCAGCCCATGTGCAACCCGCACAGTCAAGTCTTGGTGCAAATTTGTGTAGAATCCATTTGAGGTTTGAATTAGCTTTGATTTGGTTTATATTTGAAGGAGTTTCATCAAGTGGGAAGCCATTTTGAAGTCAATCTCTATAAATGGGTCTAAATACCCTATTATAAGGGTTTTGAGTGAAAAATGACAACTTAAGCCATTCCACCCATTGTTTTCCCCTATAACTCAGTGGAATGGCTCATTAAGGCATGGTTTAGATGTGTGCAGGGTTTAAGGGTGCTAGTAATATGCTTGAAAGTGTTTTGTGTTGCTGCCCTGACTATAATTGTGTGAATTTTGCTTGAAAATGGTGGTTTTGCATTAGGGTTTGATGAAATAATGTTGACAGAGGTTTGGTGAAAGAATTTTAAGCATATGTGGGCATAAAGAAGGGTTTTTGAAGTGGTTTCTAGGGGTGTTAAGGTTTGGAAGGTGTTTTTTCAATAAACCCCCATGTAAATGGCAAGAAAAGAGGGTTTCATGGTAGAGTGCTTTGGAAAGTGTTTCCCTGCAAAAAAATTGCAAAATTGGTAGTTTTGATGGCTGGTGAATGCTTCCCCATTGAGTTTTTGGGTTGAAAATAGGTTTAAAGTGGTGACCCTTTGTAAAAGTGGCCTAATTCAAGGCCTAGGTTAGTGTAGAAGTCATGTTTTCAAATTGATGTTCCAAAGGAGTTGCATGGGATTTTGTGGTATGTTATGATATGCTTTAATAGGTGTCTAAAACCATAAGGAGTTGGTTGGTTGAGAGGGTTTAGAGTGAGTAAAGTTCAAGTTTTTAGGTCTATAGACCTACTAAAGAAGAAGGGGGTTAGTGTGAAGAATTTCCCTTGTTAGGGTTTTGGGTTTCAAAACCTTTGTTGAATTTAGTTGATTTGGTGGTGATTGACTTGGAAACCTCCCTGATTGACATCAATTGGTATCAGAGTGCAGTTAGTAGATCTTGTGAAGGTGATTGGTTGAAGTTTGCATAGAAGAAGGTTGGAAGTTGTAAATTCAAGATGCCTCCTAAGAATGTCAGTGCTGCTAGATAGTTGCAGTAGTTAAAAGAGAAGCATTCCAAGCTATTGGAGTCTCATAATTTTGTTTTAGCAAGGATTGCAGCCTTGGAGTTAAATCAAAGAAGAGGGGCAAAGTTGGGTGATGTGATTGAAATAGAAGAAGAGGAAGATGAAGAGTATGAAGATGTAGATGAAGAATTAGACCCTGAAGATCAGAGAATGGCTAAATTGCTAAAGGTAGTCAAAGGTGATAGACATAAGGTAAAAGTTGAATTGCCCATGTATGGTGGAAATTTGAATGATGAAGAGTTACTTGATTGGATTGCAGCCATGGATAACCACTTTGAGAGTGAAGATGTACCTAATGATCAAAAGGTAAAGATAGCAAAGACAAAACTCAAGGAATTTGCATTGTTATGGTGGGACTATGAGTAGGCTGAGAGGAGAAATCAAGGCAAGGCAAGATAGTTTCATGAGACCAGACGATTGCTAAACTTAAAGGAAAATTTCTTCCTAAAGACCATGAAGTTCAATTGTATAAGAGATTACAAGGTATGAAGCAAAGGGATTTAGATGTTAAGACCTATATTGATGAATTCTATAAGCTAAGTATAAGGTCAAGAAGAAATGAAGATGAAGTTGAAAAAGTGGCTAGGTATCTAGGTGGCCTTAGATTCAATATACAAGATGAATTGGTTGTGGAAAATCCAAGATCTGTAGAAGAATGTTTTCAGTTAACCATAAGAGTGGAGGAAGAGTTAAAAACGAGACAAGATAAGTCTATTAGAGGTAGAGGCAACAATCAAAGAGGTAGAGGAACCTTTCATACTTCAAAGTAATCAAGTGAAGAACAAGAAGGTGAAGGAAAAGGTAAAGAGAAAAGTTCTGATTTTAGAGGTGGCTTTAGAGGTCCAAGAGGAAAATTTGGTGGTGGAAGAAATTCAAATACATTTGTTGGTAGGTGCTTCAATTGTGATGAATTTGGCCATCCATCCTATAAGTTCCCTAAAAATTTTGGTGCTACATCGAGTGGCGGAGAAAGGAGAAGTGAAAGGAGAGCTCAAATTGTCCAAGAAGAAGAATGTGAGAGTTCAAATTCTAATAATTGTGCTCCAAAAGTTGGTGAAAGTTTGCTGCTAAGAAGAAAACTCTTGAAGACATCCAAGGAAGAGGAAATGAGTCAAAGAAGGAGTTTTTTCAAGACCACATGTAATTGTAGAGGTAAAATATGCAAGGTTGTCATAGATTCAGGTTCAACTAAAATATGGTGTCTAGAGAAATGATAGAGAAACTGAAACTAGAAAGAATTCATCATAGATCACCTTGTAAAGCATCTTGGTTAAGTGATAATCAGTCATTGTTGGTAAATGAGCAAGCATATTTTGAGTTCCAAATTGGTAGGTATAGTGATAAGGTGCTTTGTGAAATTTTACCTATGGATTGTTGCCAACTAATTTTTGGTAGACCATGGCAATTTGATAGGAGTGCATTATATGATGGAAGGGAAAATACATATACTATTGAGAAAGATGGAAGTTCCTTTGTACTAACGCCATTGCAGAAGAATATTAAAGAATAAAGTAAGGTGGCCAAAGTCATTATGTTTGGTAAGAGGGAGCTTGTGAAGGTTTGTGAATATAAGAGTGTAGTGTTTGCAGTCACTCCAAAGGATGGAGATCTGAAGGCTAATACAATAATTGAAGGCAACAAAGAAGGTGAGAGAAGGGTGTCCAAGTTTGAGGCAGAGAAGATCATGGATGAATTCCTTGGAAAGACAAAAGATGAGTTTGGAAAT
Source organism: Sequoia sempervirens (assembly GCA_007258455.2). NCBI lineage: Eukaryota > Viridiplantae > Streptophyta > Pinopsida > Cupressales > Cupressaceae > Sequoia > Sequoia sempervirens. The sequence goes on along the minus strand of VDFB02353493.1, from coordinate 165,011,195 downwards.
TTTGATGCAATCCTAGTTGGGACAGTGGTATGTCCTATAAATGTGAAGGAAAAGGCTCCTAAGACTGATAAAACCATGGTATATAGGTCTGCAAATGAAAGGGGTTTGAGGACAATGAGTTTGGTGCATAATACCAAAGGAAAGGATGAAGTAAGTCAAGTATAAAGGAAAGGATAGGGGCATGAATATAGGTATGCTATTGGGACAAGGCATAGGACAGTTGATATAGGTTTCAAGACAAACATTCAAGCAAGTTTAGCAACATTCCCTCAGGGAAGAATAATCAAACAACAAGCAATAAGAGGAGGACAATATATTCAAGAAAGGAATTAGTTTAAAGGAAGACTTGATGCAAGTTGGAAGGAGTTATCAGGTGGACATGTAAATTTTTGGTCATGGTATGATCAAGGGCAGCAAGGTCTGATGGCATATAGTCCTCAAAGGGGTCTTTGGAATTTCTTCTGGCTAGGTGTATGGTGCAGGAGCACCAATCCTTTTTCAATGAATTTGTTCTAGTTTGTTTCATGAGAGGTTGAGTCTAGGAGTTGTTTGAGTTATTTTGTGATTAAATAAGGCCATATAGACCATTTCTTGATGTAATGGGTCTATTAGGCATCTAGGAGAGTCAATTTTCAAATAATGTAAAATATGCAAAAAAAAATGTCAACATAAAGTTGCAAAAATACAAACTATGTAAAGTCTTGGAATGCCAACAGTCATTTATTTTCAAATGGTCATTTGGGGTAGTTGGATCAGTTATTTTTGGAGGGAACAAAGTTTAAATATGTATGACAACTCGTAATTCTCTCTTGAAGAATTGGGAAGAAGAAATTTAGCAATTTTCCCTATTTTACTATTTTTTTATACATTTTCATTGTTTTGCAGCCTGTGTACGACCTGTACAGTCATGTCTTGGTGAAAATTTGTGTAGATTCCAATTGAGGGTTGAATTATCTTTGATTTGGTTCACATTTGAAGGAGTTTCATCAAGTGGGAAGCCATTTTGAAGCCAATCTCTGTAAACAGGTTTGAATACCTTATTATAAGGGTTTTGAGTGAAAAATGGCAATTTAAGCCATTCCACCCACTATTTTCCCCTGTAACTCGGTGGAATGGTTTAGATGTGTTTAGGGTTTAAGGGTGCTATGAAGATGATTGAAAGTGTTTTGTGTTGCTGCCTTGACTGTAATTGTGTGAATTTTAATTGAAAATGGTGGTTTTGCATTAGGGTTTGATGAAATAATGTTGATAGAGGTTTGGTGAAAGAATTTTAAGAATACACAGGCATAAAGAAGGGTTTTTGAAGTGGTGGCTAGGATTTTTAAGGTCTAGAAGGTGGTTTTTCAATAAACCCCCATGTAAATGGCAAGAAAAGAGGGTTTCATGGTAGAGTGCTTTGGAAAGCGTGTCCCTACAAACAAATTGTGAAATTGGGAGTTTTTATGGCTGGTGAATGCTGCCCCATTGAGTTTTTGGGTTGGAAGTAGGTAAATAAAGTGGTGACCCTTTGTAAAAGTGGCCTAATTCAAGGCCTAGGTCAATGTAGAAGTCATGTTTTCAAATTGATGTTCCAAAGGAGTTGCATGGGATTCTGTGGTATGTTAGGATATGCTTTAATGGGTGTTTGAAACCATAAAAATTTGGTTGGGTGAGAGGATTTAGAGTGAGTTAGGTTCAAGTTTTTAGGTGTACAAGCCTACTAGAGAAGAAGGGGGTTAGTGTGAAGAATTTCCCTTGTTAGGGTTTGGGGTTTCAAAACCTTTGTTGAATTCAATTGATTTGGTGGAGATTGGCTTGGAAACCTCCTTGATTGACATCAATTAATAACATCTACGATAATTGTAAAGAGTCAAACCAAGGGTAGTCCTAACATGTTCAATCATAAAATTTTAAGAATTAAAATAAATGAAAAGGATAGGTTGTACTAATTCATCTAATTGGATAAAAAATATAATTTTTTTTTCCACCAAATACATTAATTGTCTAGGCATTACATATTGAATTGAATTTCTCTTCATCCACAACAAATGTTGACCATGAAGATTATTGGGGACTACTTTATTTCACCTTGTTGTATGTTAGAGAGACTAAAATGAATAACAAATATCATATGAATTCCCCCTACATACAAAAAATACTTTTAATGGTCAAACATTTTGGTATAATTCTATATTTCACCTAGAGTATTATATAGACCTTGGTGTAATATTGCATCTATTTCATTAATTTTACCTAGGATAACATATTTATCATCAATGTTGCTAATAATGGTATGTTTCATCCTTGAATTGAGATCATAAAATGTCACCACTATCTCATCTAAATGTTTATTGGTATAAATTAGATGTTGATAGAAAGTATGGTCATATGATACTAATCATTATAAATAATTTATAAAATAAAATAAAATGAGAATCATGCAAGCATCTATTTTACACATTACATAAGACAGACACAAGAAAAACCCTCTTAGGTAAAAAAAACTCCATAAAGTACCATTTTATTAAAACACTTACAAAAATAGTTTATTAAATAGATTGAACCTAAGGATAGTCCTCTACATAATTCCACATCACCAATAATGCCTCATGTGCATAGTTATATATTCACTAAAAATATGCAAATTCACACACTGTCAAATGAGATAAAACCTCTGTAAATATAGGAGAAAGGGTGGAAAAATACCTTAAGGAGGTTTTATTCATACCTATTAAAAAAAAACATTTGTAAATAATCAATAATATAATAGCTATTAGATTATTAATTATTAAATTATATATGCTTTATAACATAACATTTTATAACCCATATTAGAATAATATATAAATTTTATAAGGGTATGATCCTTAATTACATTATATTCTAACACTTTTCTATAATATTAATAAGGGGCATCACATGTCAATTTCTATAAAAGAAAAACTAAAGTATGCCAATAATGTAGGTCTTCTTTGACGATGATAAATAGGGGTAAAAATATATGCCAAAATGAAGATCCTATATTCTAGACTACATGAAATTTATCATGTCACAATTTATAGTCTTAGTGTTTTAAAAGATGCCGCATATATGAGGTCTTATAAATAATTTTTTTCAAGCTTGGGTCTTGATTCCCATTCTTCCTTAGGGACCTTCCACCTACCTGTCTCACATCTAAGATGATGAGAGCCAATCCTTAAGTATGCAACTAAAATTTTAGCTTTTCCCTTAATTGCATCCTTCAAGTGGGATTTTTCATCGTGTTCCCATTTGAGGTTGAAATCTTTGACATATTGCACTTTTTGGGACCAATATGATTTGTTCACATGGTAATCCTAAACCTTTTTAACATAATTTTTTATCTCTTCGATAGTGTTAGGACAATCTGCAATTTAATGTCCCACTTGCTCAACCACTTGTTGTTTCGCTTCATCCACATCTTTTTCCTACATTTTAATTCTTCCTCAACAACCAACTTGTGCTAGAAATTTTTATCCATGTTATCAAATGTATTTAAATATCTTAGCAAACAAATTATTGCTGACACCTCCATTGGAAACATACTCACTTCAACCAAAAGGATCTCATAGGGGATTATTGATTTGACCTTGAGACTAGTAGTAATTAAATTATTTTTTTCTTTCCACTTGCCACCAATTGTGGGTTGACATGATATTCCTCCAAGACTCATAGCCATAGAGAACAACTGTCACAACCAACAATCCAAAAAGGATTTTCTTGGTTTTCCAATCCCATAACTTCACTTTCCTCCACCTTTTTTGGAGTAGGAAACAAGATTTCCACCCTCCTTGAATCCTTTTTGTTTTGCAGGTCACCCAAATAAGCCTATTGTGAAAATCAATTCCTAACTACTTGTATTCTTCCACTATTTACAATGAACTTCCCTTGAATATAAAGTTAAAAAATTGATTCTTCCTTTTCAAAGAAAAAATCATGACTTTAGTCTTGCTTGCATTCACCTGCATCTCAACCTCTTGGAAAAAGGTTCATGAGCCTTCAAATGCTCCTTCAAACCATGGGAAGTTCTTGCAATAAGACTAAGATCATCTTCATACAAAAATAACTTCACCACATACCTCACTAGTTGGATCCCTTCTCCAATAGATTTGTTTAACCATTCTTTGAGTTTATAAATATATAAACCAAATGAAGTGGGGGATAAAGGACAACACTACTTGACCCCAATGTCACTACCAAAGCACTCAAACATACAATCTTTAGTTTAAATTTTAACATTGACCTACTCATATAGCTTATGAAAAATCACTCTATACACCTTACGAATCTCTAGCTCCTCCATTCTGCTCCAACATTTATCCCTAAGGATAGTGTCAAATTATTTTTAAAAATATACAAAGCAACAAAAGGCCTCTCCACCTTGGGTGTCCCAAACCTTCTCAATTAAGTTCCTAACAGTGATACAATGGTCAATGGTAGAATGCTTTAGACTAAATCCAACCTATCCCTTTGCTCTATTTCCCTCTTTTTCTACCCACCTATTGATTATGTGCTCTACCATGCTCCTAAAAAGCTTTCCAAGAATAGGATTGACCATAATAGTATGATAATTGGAAGGGTTATAGATATCACCACTTTTGTCAAGTGGGATAATGACACTAGTGGTCCACTCATTCAAAAAACTACCTTGACTGACATTGTTAAAGATACCTTTGATGTGCGGAGGAAGCAAATCAACTCCCCATTTTAAAATTATGCATACAACCCATCAATGTCTTAAGCTTTACCACTTTCCAAATTATTTATGCCTTGTTCGATATCTTCCATTAAAAGGAGCTCCATCAATGTGTCAATTGTAAGAGGATAACTTTTCTCACCTGCCCGCTCATATAAGAGCTTTGCATAATCTAACCAATAGATATCCATGATATTATTTTCTATTTTTTTTCTTGAAGCTCCCTCCAAAATCCTTTGGGGTTGTGTTTCCCCAAATAAATTAATTCTTTTCTTCTTGAGACCACATAACTTTATTTTTTAGATTTTAGCAATTGTTTATATTTTTTCATGCTCTCTTTGTTTGGCTTATTCTCTTTAAATGTTCTTTTAACAACCTTGCAATCTTCACCATACCAAGGATTAACTAGGAAAATGTTTAAAACCTTCTCATAGAAAGAGACCTCACACACACCTTTAAAGCCTTGTGCATTATATAGATCAACATATTGCTACATATAACTCAACCCTCTTCATTAGAATTGTCACTCACCCTTACGATAGATGTTTTATGGAAGAAAATCATTGTGAAAGGATTGACAGACATGCAAGAAAAGTAGTACATTGGAATTGACAACCATGTTCAAACAACCTACTTGATGATAAATATGGGCATGGGAAGATGGCATGTGTCAGATGATTAAATTTTTAAAGACTAGTTAGGCCAAAAAGATGGCATGTGTTAGATGGCGAACTTCCTTCATTCCATTTCTTTCCTTTTGGGAAGGAACTTAGAAGTGAGTTGGTAGTAGTCCATCTAATTATAACTCAAAGTTTTTTCCACTTCTATAAGAAAAATTGAATTCTTGGAAACCCCTAAGATTTAACATGTAATTATATGACTAGGTAAATTAATTTCAATTCATGTTGTAAATTCCACGTGTTCTCGACTCCTAAGCACTTTGGTCACTTTTTATCACTATTTAATCCCAAGCTTTTTATACCCTTAAAACAAGATCAAAATTTCACCTTACCCTACTTTCACTGCTTCTTTGTTTGTGTGTCTACCCCAGTCGGATTCCATGGCATCTCCTTCCACCTCTGGTCATCAATAAAAGATTGAGACTCTATACCCTTGTGTTGAAATTTCACCAACACCTACTTTTGGATCAACATTAAAGAAGCTACCCTATTCTTTATTTATCAATCATCACGACCCTGACATGAAAGAGGTGGTGTTCGAAGCTATCTACCATGCTCTCCATGTCAGAGGTATCAAATTCTTTCTCGATAGCAAAGAGATTGAATTGGGAGACAACATCCCTACAACACTTGAAGAAGCAATGTGTATTGCTTCCCTTCACATAGAAATTTTCTCTATTGACTAAGCACAATCACCCTAGTGTCTTGTGGAGGTGTCCTTTACAATAAAAACACATTTATATTGTATTTTTTTAATTAAATAAAATTATTCAAGTTTTATATAGTCTAAATAATTATTTTAATAAATTAATGCAGGTCCAGTATAAATATCCATCAAAAGGCTACAAAATTTTGGTTTTTTTTAAAAAAAATTAAGTTATTTATCTATTTTAAAGAGTTCATTTTATAAATTGTTCCATACAAAATTGATTATTTTTTAATAATATTTACTTTAAATTTTTATAAAGATATTTCACATGTATGTGGTGTGGAACATGAGAAGTTGAAGAATATTGTTCACTTTATTACATCCAAAAAAGGATTCACAAAGCATACCTCAACCAGTGAGCATGTCCAAGCACCTATTGATAACAATCACAATGAAAACATACCACCTATTGATGCTCCTCGATCTTATGAGAATAAATTTACAAACACACCCATCAACTTAGAACAATGCTATGGTCAAGGCTTTAGGATTTTGAAGAAAAAATGATGTCACTAGAGAATGAACATGAAATCCATCCCTTTTTGAATGTTCAAACACCGTCAGTAGAGACTAAAGGATTAGGTTACCAAGATCCTTCATCACTACATCAAACATTTGTTCCACCAACCAAGAAATACAAGGTCCATGATCCTCTTAAGAAGTTACCCTTCTTAAATTCTATAACTAAGACTAAATAGGCATTATCAACACTTGTAAACTTGGGTTTAATCACATTTACCACCCATCCATGACTAAGGAGATAAGAAAGGAAAGAGTACAAATAAATCTTACTGTTCATATCATAGAACATTTGGACATCTTAAAGACAAATATTGTTCTTTAAAGAAGCAATTGAGAGCATTTGGTCCTTATGTGGATCAATATGAGCGTGTGATCGATTAAATTTTTTGGATTTTCTCCTTTCCATATGATAGTTGTAGTGTCATAACCTACTCACTACCATATATATTAGGATTTATGCAATCATCTTTTATATTACAAGGAGCGACATTTCATCATCCATTTGTCTCACCTTTGTCCCTACACTTGGGGGCCAAGGGGGTTGAGTATCCTTGTATTAAGTGCATTCCTTCTAGCAAGGGATCCCTTTGTATCCCCTTAAAATATTAGTGTAGCAAGTACACTAACATTTTAAGGGGGCCATATGATCCCCCATTCATTGTTTGCATAGGAAATGATCCCTTCTTAGTGATGATAGCATATATCTCCTAAGAAGTGTGAGCTTTTCAACCAAAGTGTGGCCTTCTTGATTTATGTGAGTGTATCCTTTGTGGTTGTATTAGGCTTGATTTTCCATAAGAGTGTGGCCTTTCTTGGTGTATGATGTTCCCATTGGTGGTAATTCTAAGGCTAGTATTCCCTAAGGTGTGTCCTCTCATGTATTGAGGAAAGCTCCTTTGTTGTTTTTAAATAACCTTTTATGGTGGTGGTGTTATAACAACCCTTAATTTTTTTATCCCATTTTCATTTTTGCACCCCTGAGGTGAGTTATGTTTGTCTCCCATGATGTTAAACTTTATGCATCCCCTGAGGTTCAAGTTGTCTTTGTCTCCCATGCCATTAAACTTTATGCACCCCTTCAGGTGAGTTATGTTCATCCCATGTACGTTAAAATTTATGCACCCCCTGAGGTGAGGTGTATTTGTCCCCTATGACGTTAAGCTTTATGTTACCCCTAAGGTGATTTGTGTTTGTGCCCCTTTATGTTAAACTTTATGCACCCCCTAAGGTGAGTTGTGTTCATCCCCTATAACGTTAAACTTTATGCACCCCCTTAGGTGAGTTGTGTTCATCCCCCGTTATGTTAAAATTTATGCACCCCCTAAGGTGAGTTGTGTTCATCCCCCATGACGTTAAAATTTATGCACCCCCTTAGGTGAGTTTTGTGTGCCCCCTAAAGCAATATTTTACATGATAGTTCATGAATTCAACATAATGGATCTTGTTGGGTCGTGAACTTGAGCACCCCTTGTTGGTGTAATTAATTAATTATTACACTAGCATAAGTTAACTTAGGTTTTTCATTTAATTAATTAAGTCCTAGGTTGCATTATTAGATCAATCATTTAATAAATGGGATAATATTCCCTTCCTTATTTGTAGGAGATAAGATTCCTTCTAGAACTTATCTCATCATTTAATGATCATCACCATTAGGGTTCACATGTTGTCACATGTTGTTTGATCTTGACACATGGCAACATCTCATGCATATTAGGGTTTAGCTCATGCCTATATATTCAAGGAATCTTGTACATTTGTAAGATATCCAGATATCAATCAGATATCAAATCAATCATATCATATCAATATTGAATCTCCATTGTGCATGCCTAGTTGCAACACTTTCTGGGTGGTTGATTATCTTTCCTGGCTTAAAGGTCCTACATCGAAGACTGCAGCTTCAAGGACTGTGCATCCATAATCCCAACACCCCTTTTAACATGGCCACCTAGCATAACACACCTTTCTTGCTAGTGGCCATGTGTTTCATGATTGTTTACCATAACATGTCTTAGTCGCCTTGTGAAACCCATCATATTGCATGGACACCTAGCATAACAAAGCTTTCTTGCTAGTAGTTCCATGTAGCTCATGAGTGGTGTGGAATAACATTACTTGCTAATCCTCATGGGAGAATTCCTTTGATTTTATGGATGACATTTGGTACTTGAGACATTTTATGACTGAGGCCTCTTTGCCGCACCGACTCAAATCCCTTTAGTACTAACCTTGCATCTTGTTATGTGTCTTTTATGTGTTGTGTTTGTGTTGTGTTTACATTGTGTTCATTTTCATTTCATCATCATCATCTATATGTTATGTCATTAGAGGACTATGAAGATAAATTTGAAAAAGAACTACAAGGGCACTCACACTCTAGGTGCATTTTTTCTCCATTTTTAGCCTCAAATTTGAACCATAGGTGCATGTTTTCTTGCTTTGTTCATTTTTATTGTCTGAATTTGCTTGTGACTTTTTGTGTCTTCTAGATATTTACATCAAAACAATAATTTGCATTATTATTAGGTTGTTAGATCATTGCATTTTATTTCTAAATTCATCCTAGATTTGGTCAAGGGTTGGTTGACTCACCTTTCAGGTAGTAAATCAATCACATACCTTATCAAATCCATCAAAACCCCCATCAACATCCTACGAAACACTCTTTCATTGAAACACCAAAAGAAAAGTGGAATTGATCCTAACTCTTATAGTTTAATCATTCAACCAATTTCATTTTTTGTTTGTTTCAATTTATAATGCAATTCATTGATTTGGAACTTCTCTTCAAAGATGATTGTAACTTGTAAAGGAAAATAATAGTTTGGCCATTTTGTGTGTCTCAGTATTGTTGTACAACATGATTTCTTATGCATATCCTTATCATATTGTTAAAATGCTTATTAAAACTTAGGAACGCTTCATTTGGTGCTTAAAATGAACCTAAGTTTGAAAATTCATAGTTTGGAAATCTAGTCTTGTACCTAGACGACCCTATCTAATCTAAGTTAAACCCAATTTCTAGAAAATTTTCCTAACTCTATTGGGGAAGCTTGGTGGGATCTAGGGTGGAATCTTTTCCTGTGTTTTCAAGAGTTCGTTTGGAAAAAAACATTGTAAAATATTTTTTTTCACCATAGTCCTAGGATCTTGGTAGTGCTTTGACCTAGTTCTCATGTTTCATCATTGAGGACTTACATCATCTTTTGCATCATTTTGTGTGAAACCTTCTAAAATGACCCGTCAATCAAACCTAGGGTGGGCGAGATTTTTCTTCCAGTCTTGTGGAGTTTTTTTAAGGTTATAATACTTCATGGTTCATCTTGTAAGTTTCCTCAATAATACTCATAGGTTATGAGGTGTTGTGGAGTATTTTCTTCCCTTGGGTGATGTTTCTTTGCAACATGATGTCTTGGGAAGTGTGAGGTTGTTTGGAAGTAATTTGTTGTTGTAGACACTTAAATTGTTTTGACTGATAGCACACTTAAATTTGATTACTAACATCGGTTCATCCTAAATTCACTCTTATTTTTTATTATTTAATTGAATGATTCTAGTTATTTAATTAAATGCATCATTCTCATTTATTAATTTGATAATTAATTTCATTAGGTTAATTCACCCCCTTTCACACTAACTTTTCATCTTGTTTAATTGGATAATGAAAATTGTTTAAATTAAGCCCCTTTATGTCCTCTCATTTAATTAAATAATCTAAACTATTGAATTAAATGTCACTTAACCCCTTTTCATTAAATAAATAAATTATTTAATGATAATCCTAATTTCCTCTAACTTGCACAAATTAAAACTTTTTTTTAATTATCTAAATCCTAATTTTCGTCACCCTCCCACTTGCAAGGGAATATTCACATGGAATATTTCTCCTTTGCACATTCATCCAAAATGGAATATTTCTATGGAATATTCCTCCCTATGCACTCATTCAAAATGAAAATATCTTTTAACTACTTCCTAATTCTTAGGAAGTGTGTTTGTTGAGAGCAAATTGAGACCATTGATTAATTTGATTGATCCTTGTCAACATTCAACCTTTACCATGGATTAGAATCCTTAATCCATGCCTAATCCTCTCATTTATTTTCATCCCTTGATTAAGCTAATCAATCTTGACCATTGGTTTAACAATTTTACCTATAAATAGACCTCACTTCTATGAAATAGGGATCTACTTTTTTAGACTAAAGTTACTATAGTGAAATTCAGAGAAATATTTAGAGCAATCTTTAGCATTTTAGTATCATCTTAGCTTATTTTTCATCAATGGCTACCATATTTGAGCTTGTTTCCATATAGGGATCAGGAAAGGGTTGTAATTTCACATCATATGTAGCACCAATCCCCCAATGGGATGAGGTTTGGAGTCTTAAATTAGGTTTCCTTTATGCATTTATGGTTTTCTTCATCTTTTGTTTAATGGTTGCTTGGTTTGAAGCTTTCAATAATTTCATTGGGATTATAGCTTAACTAACTTAATCTAGCTTAATTGTGTATGGATCTAGTAGATTTCAGCCATGTTATGATTATAATCACAATTGTCATTCCAATTTGTGGTGGGTTGTGCCTCTTGGTTAGGAAACACCTTGTGAAGGTTTTACTTTTTGTTTGGAGTGGTTTAGTTTGTTTGGATGTATATTGGAGTTTGATGAATCCCTCATCCTATTCTGGTGCATGGTCACAAGAGAATGGAATCATGTTTTAGCAACCAATCATCATGAGGTTGTTGTCCTCTCTCTCTCTCTCTCATGTTCATTATGATGGATTTGTCCTACAAGTGGTTAGTCTTTCATTGTTGCCACCTTTCTTATGTAATTTTTAGGTGCCTTGTTGTATTTAAAATTGTTTCATTGTGATACTTGTGTGCACATTCTTGTGCAAGTACAACATGTCATTTTTGCATTATAGGAGTTGTTGTTGTTGTTTCAAAAAGTAGTTGTTCTATTAGGTTTTGTTCTAAGCTTGTTATCTTGGGGCATTACACATCTCATAGCAAGACCTTGACCCTCCATTCTACCATCCAAAAATCTATAAATTAGATCCTTCATCCTCCATTATCATCACTTCATAAACCTTAAACTTATGCTACTAATTTCATCATATAAATCTCCACATTGCCAAGGTCATGTTGTTTTGGAGAGTCATCCACACATCAAAGAGAAAATAAAGTGACATGGGCGCACCACTTCAAGCTCAATCTATGAGATGACAAGGTAAAAGAAAACAAAATTTATGTATTTTATTTATATTATCTTTTTGTGTCTTTTATCATTTACTTCATCTTTAGCTCATATGGGCAAACAAAGTTTTCCCGGTTAGTTGGTTCTCACTTTAAATATTAACTATTAATATTTAGATGATGTTGGTTGAATCAATAATGATGGAAATCCTTTTTTTTTTTTTTAAATCCTTCATATTAGAGTTTCAATGCATAAAAAAATAAGACTAATGAGGAATTTCTAATCAGACGATAAATTACATGTTTTATTGGCCCCACATTTAAAAATAAAATTTTCAAGCAAAAAGGGACATTTGGACCTCTATGGAATGACAGGGATATGTCTCACAATCTTGCATTATCTTGGCTTCAACCGACTCTTCCTTTTACACCTTGCAATATGGAACGGGCACACAATGGAACGCTACATGAAGATGAATAATTAAACGATTGCTCAAAAATATTGAAGGGGATTTTAGTCCCACAACATGTCATTTACAAATGTTAGAATATCGCAACATCTCATTGTCAGCCTTTGAAAACATCAAGAGCATGTGACGGATGAAAATAATGTGAAACCATTTAGGACTATTATGGCACATAGATGACACACAATCAAGCACTAACAATGACACGTGGAAACAAAGCATGTGGTCACAAATTTAAATATTTCATAAAATAAGGGTTCACAAAACATAAGAAATCAAGTGATGCAATAAGAATAAGATTTGTGGTGCTAATGAGGAGAAAGGCAAGGACTACAAACCAACACACAATGAAGGTAACTTAAGTTGTATTTTTAAAGAACATTCATTAATTTTCAATGGTCGATCACTAGGAAAAGGGGATTATCAATGACAAACATAAAGGCTTACCATGACAACTTTAAGAGACTAAGAACAAGCCGAACAAGTCACCAGCCAAATAGAAAATAAAGTAACAAGACTCCAAGGGTACTTTAGGTCTTAGGGTTTAAGGCTTGAAAATATCAATTTTATTTTGGTAGAGAAACCATATTTTATAATTCCTAACATATCCTGAAAAATACTAGGCTAAGAAAGAGGCTTTAAAGGAGGATAAACCATGGAAACAAGAGACATAAAGTACATAACATAAAAAATAGAGGAGGATTGCAAGGATAAATACATTCATAGAAGAGGGGACAAATACCAAAGACATAAAATGTAGGGACTCTTGTGGAAGAGGGCTACTTTACCTTAGATCACTAAGAGGAAGATAAGAAACCCTTGAAACTTTGTAATCTAATCATCTTCTACTAAATCCCCATAGATGAAGCATGAGCTACATTGGAAATCAGTCCTTTCAAAGCCTAAATTTTGCTTCCAAATGCAAATCCCAACATAAAATTAATCTCTTCAAGAAGACCTATCAATAAACCTAACTCAACCAACATCCAAGCAAAGGTTGAATGGGAACATGAACCTCATTTTGAGGAAAACTAGACAAATATTTCTAAATCATTTTTGATAATATTCAAGCTAGAAGAATAAAACTATAGAAGTATTTTAATTAGAATATGGATCTAAACAAGTTGTAGGGAAAAATATCAAAAGAAGGAACAAATTATAAAAATCACAGTTTCATTCATAGTGGTTGTTGTTTATGATTCAAGCAATTCAAGTCTAATCTATCAATGAAGCACAAAGTAACATAAGAAATCAAGAAAATGAATTAATCAAAGCAATTCATGTCAACATTGAATCACCTCCATTGTTCTTCTCAAATTTTCTTTGCTCTCAAATTTTATGTGTGCACAATTTTATTAATTTCAAATGAATACATGAATATGATAGCAAAATATTGAAGATTTTTTATTAGCCTTCAAATGAAGATGAAGGTTTATTTTATAGAAAAAGTCAGATTTGGATGGACAATCAAGATCAAAAGAAAAATTGAAGAGACCAATGGTTGAGAATCAATGAGAGGAATTGATTAATTAGTTAATTGACTGCAACTGGTTGCATGATTTCAGTTAACTATTTGCATGATTCAGTTAAGGGAATTGATTGATCCATTAACTCAAACTAAGTGGGAGTGAACTGAATTGAATGATCAATATACTAAAATTGATTAGTTAGTGGATCGAGAGTAAGTCTTAGTCAAGAGGTGAGTTGGAAATGCATGAAATTTAATATTTAATTAATTAAATAGATTATTAAAGGAATGTGCAAGTGGATTTAATAAATAAATAGATAGTTTTATTTATTTATGGAGAGTGGATAATTTTGAGAAATCAATGGATAATTAAATAATTGAAATAATTATTTAATTTAGAAAGTGGGATAGTGGATAATTAATTAAATAATGATAAATAAATTAATTTAGAAGAATAAAGAATTAGCCATGTAATTAAATAATATGAAATTATTTAATTAATAGTAGAATATGAAATTATTAATAATTAAATAATTTACCATTATTTAATCATATGAATAAGATGATAATTAATGTAAAAATGTCACTCAAGTAGGCTAGGAAAATTTTGAGTGTCCACACATACCATTGGTTTTTCCTTTGGTGGCCTCTTGTGTAGTCAAACCTATTCGGGGTAATGTGGGTGCAATATAATATTCACCATCTTGGTTGCTGCTACCACATTAGAGAGAGCTCCAATCCACCAAATGAGAGAGTCAAAATGACCCTTATGGACCCCTCCCACTCTATTTATAGACCCCCTAACACCACGGGCTATGCCCTAAAACCTACCCTTTGAAATTGGAGAAGCCACCTTATTCCTTATTTCTTCCACAATTTATTGTTTTCTTTGTCTTTTTCCTTTGTTCCTTCACAAAACACTCTCATTTATTCCCCTTACCTTCCCTAATTTTCTTCCTTTTTCTTTGAGAGTCTACCCCAAAAACTATTTTTTTTGTTTTTAGGTAACCTCTTGAGGGGACATCACTCAACCCTTGTTCCATTGCCTAGAGCATATTTTTTTACTTCAACATGATATCATCCTCATTGTTGTAACATCACGTCAAAGAGGGGAGAAATATAGATACCTCAAATTCTTTATTTTTCGTAAGTAATTAAATTAAATATTTAACTAATTATTACCGCTTAGCCATATTATAAATCCTCATAACTAGTTAAATAAGTTCTAATTTAATTATTTTCCACTCTTACAACTAAATAAATTTTATTTAATTTATTGTGAACTCTTTTTCTAAAGGTTAAATTACTTAATCTAATATAACCTTGACTCCTATTTCCAAAGTCTTCTAGACCTAATTAATTAATTAATTAAACTAATCCTAATTATTCATTAATATTTTCTCTAATTTAAAATTCTCCCAACTCCCCAAATTTGTAGTCATGTGACATGTGTCTTCTTTCTCTCTTAGTTGCTTGCATGCACATGTTCCACCTCACTCTTCGACCAATCTTCCTATTGGATCATCACACATGTGAGAGATCCTTTTCCCCATAAAGCCACCCTACACTTTCTTCTTTTCTCCATTTATTATATTTCTAAGCTTGCACGCTCTTCTTACAATTTTCCAATTATGTTTCCAAGTTTGTCATCTCAAATGTGTGCTCACAATGTGTGTGAAAACCTTGCCCTCTTCCCCATGCCAAGTGTCATTTTCACATTCTTACACCTTGTGAAACTTAAATCTCAGCTGTCCCTCTCATAGCAAGATCTTGACCCTCCATTCTACCATCCAAAAATCTATAAATTAGATCCTTCATCCTCCATTATCATCACTTCATAAACCTTAAAATTATGCTATCATTTCATCATCACATTTCTAAGGTTATGTTATTTTGGAGAGTCATCCACACATCAAAGAGAAAATAAAGTGGCATGGGTGCATCATTTCAAGTTCAATCCATGAGATGAGAAGGTAAAAGAAAAGGAAATTTGTGTATTTCATTTATATAATCTGTTTATGTCTTTTATCATTTTCTTCATCTTTATCTCATAATATAGTCCAAAAAAGTGTTCACGGTTAGCCATTTCTTAGTCTAAATATTAATCGTTAATCTTTAGATGATGTAGGTTGAACCAATAGTGATGGAAATCCTTTTAATTTTTTTTTTAAAATATTTCATATTAGAGTTGCAATGCATTAAACATTTAGAATAATGAGGAACTTTCGGTCAAATGATAAATTTACACATCCTTATATCGACCCCACATTTAAAAATAAATTCTTCCAACAAAAAGAGATATTTGGACCTCTGTGCAACTGGCATGGACATGTCTCACAATTTAACATTTCTCAGCTTCAACCGACTCTTCCTTTTACATAATATAGTATGGAATGTACATGTGATGCAATGCTACATGGAGATGACTAATCAAAAATTCGCTCAAAAATATAGAAGGGAATGTCGGGCCCTCGCAATGTCATTTAGAAATGTCAGAATATCATAACATGACATTGTCAACATTTGGAAACCTCAAGAGCATGTGACGAATGAAAATGATGTGAAACCAATAAGGATCAACCATTTAAGGCTATTGTGGCACATTGATGGCACATAATCAAGCACTAAAAATGGCACATGGCAACAAAGCACGTGGTCACAACTTTAAATATTACACAAAATAAGAGTTCACAAAAAATAAGAAAGCAAGTGATGCAATAAGAATAAGACACGTGGTGCTAGTGAGGAGAAAGGAAGGGACCAACAACCAACACACAATGAAGGTAGCTTTAAGTTTTTTTTTTTAAAAGCATTCGTTAATTGTCAATAGTCAATCACTAGTAAAAGAGGCCTATCAATGAACGAACATAAAGACTTACCATAACAACTTTAAGAGACTAAGAACGGGCTGAGCAAGTCGCTAGCCAAACAAAAAATAAACACACACTTGACTCCAAGGTGTTAGAAATTTTAAATAGATTGAATAACCAATATTTTCTAAGAGAAAGATAAGTTATATTTAACTCTAAATGAAATAATATAATTACAAACTCGAGATTCCAAGAGATGTGCAAATGCCAAGATGATAAGATTGTATTAGGAGCTCAAAGAAACTTTGTAGAATAATGACTGAATGCATCAAGGTGCATGTATGCCAAAGTATGAACAATGCAAGAATATGCAAGAGAATATGAAAATACAAGATAGCTAGTGAGTTTATATAGAACTCAGGCGAAGATGGAGGTGACAATTCAACCAATAAAAATTGGCCACCAAAACCCCCAGCATTAAATAAAGTGATGAAAAAGTAAATACTCCACCCTTAAAAGGTGGACAACTTATCACTTTATCTCCCAGTTATTAAATAATTAATTCAATTTATTATCCTAAGAAAGCTTAATAAACATGTAGGAAAAATCTAGGACCAAGGGAAAATAAATTATCCCACTAGGAAAATAAAAACCTACACCAACACAAAGACACTACCTTCAAAGGAGAATAAACCATGAAAAAAATAGACATAAAATACACATTTGTAATGCAACTAAGTTAAGCCAAAGATGTTGAATCCAACAAACTAGTCATAACTTAATATACCTCTCAACCTCCTCTTCCAAACGTAGACCCAAGACCATGAACATGATGCTAGCTTATTCACCTATTTTATTCAAAGAAAACTAAGACCATGAACATGATGCTAGCTTATTCACCTATTTTATTCAAAGAAAACTAATCCAGGAGCCTTCCTATAGATCTCCTCCCTTGAGCATGAGTAGTAATATATGTATTAGCCATTTAGGACTAATCAAAGCTTATTAAAGCTTTGAGAAGTCAAAATATGCAAAAAATATCCATAATATTAAAAGGTAGTGCCTATAGGTTTCAAACTCCTTTATGACAACTACATTGAAGGTAGCCTATTGATTACTATAAAAGCTACCATCAAGTAAAGCAACATAAACATTAATTAATTTTTTATGAAGAATAGGGGAGAGGGGCCCAAAGTAGGGTGGGAGCCTATAGTGGGGATGAAAGTAGTCCCACGTGGGCCCCACAATAGACTGCCTTAATATGCAAATGTAAAATAGTTTTCACCCACAAAGTCAACAAAGGTACACATATTATTGTACTGTCAAAATTGTATTATAATCAGAGAATATTTGTCCCATACACAAATAGATATTCACATTCTTACATGTCAAAGAATATTCAAAGCACATTTGACACCACAAACATACAAGCCATATTGCTTGTTACGAGGCCCTTGATTCAAAACAAAAGCCCAAAATATAAAATTAGTATAACCCAAGCTCGCCTATAATGTCACCACTTGCATTTCATCACAACCACATTTCTGGCACTTGGCATGCCACGAGTAGAACTACGACCCAAGAATATCCCATCACCAAATCCAATCCAGTCGAACCCCCATCCCACTTGCCCACCAACACAACACTCAAACAGGTAGCAATCATTCATATGTATCCCATATGTCAAACTGAACCTCTCTACTAATGGTTCCTCCTATTTTTCTCACCTACTACCACCAAAATAATGGTGTTAAAGCCACCAAAATCTCTTGTCAAGCAAACAAGGAATGCATGCCATTAATACATACAAACTCAACAATTGAAGGAATCCAATGATGAACTCAAATTTGAAATTAAAAGGATAGGAATTAAAGACTCCACACCAAACCAACATTGAACATATAAGGAGAAATTCAAATTCAAAAATGCATTACTCAATCTCTTGCAATTTCCATTTAGCATGCCCCACTTTCATTATCAGTTATACAATTTCATCCAAAAATATGAAGATAGTCCAGAGGAAGTAACAACAACATTCTCACAAGCTATAGGTATTCCACTGCTACAAATTCAGGCTACCTGTGAATGCAAATATTTTGAATGGGATGTCAATTTTTGTCACATTGACCTGTAACTCAATATATGGGGTTTCAACTTACACTTTATATGAATGTCAAGTCATTTCAATTCAAGTTCATGCTTTCACTAGTTTTCCTTTCCTCTACAATCGTCCATGCATGATGTTTACCTTACATTGTGCATTTCAATATTTTGTGTTATTCATTGCACGCCGTTTATTGTGCTTTTCATATTTGCTTACATAAATGGGTTTAACTGGTTTAAAATGGTTTTTCATTACTATTAGACTTGTTTGATGAAATATGGAAAGGGTTTGACTGGTTTTTAGCCATGCACTTCTTTTCGTGTATTCATCATTGCAAAAACTTTAAATTTGTAATTTGATTTTTACATTTGTTTGTTATTCCAAAATACAGAAATGGATACAATATATTTTCTTGTTACTAGGAAATATTCATATGGTTTTAATGTTTATCATTTCGAGGGTTTCTGCCATGCACTTGCATTTGTGTCTTCCTCACTACATAGACTTTAACTCTACAATTTTATTATAATATTCTCATGTTATTCTGAAATATGAAAATGGTATGATTGGTTTTCATTTCCAAGATATTATGGCATGTTTATGCATTATTTTGTTCTTCCATGCACAATAGTTATGTCTATGAATTTTTTTTTTCATTTCATTGTTACTACCAAACATGGAAAGGGTTTCACTGGTTCAAAATTATAGGGTTTTCTCTTTAACAATGCACAAACTTTAACTCTGCAATTTTTCTTTAATATTTGTTTGTTAATCCAAAATATGAAAATGGACTCACTTGTTTTCATTTTGAAGTTATTCTGCCATGCAATTATATTATTTTGTTCTTATATATGTATTTTTATTTCCATACATACATATACATATTGTGCATGGAAGAATAGAATAATATATAGACATATTTCCATACATATATATGGTATGATTGGTTTTCATTTCAAAGATATTTTTCTATGCAATCGTATTATTTTGTTCTTCCTTTCACAAAACTTTTGACTGTGAAATGTAATTTTTATTTTATTGTTACTACCAAACATTTTTAAGTTGTTCAAGAGGTTCCATCTAGAATTGACCTTGTGCACAATTGAAGGTCTTGAAAAAGACATGGTAGTAAACCTTAGACCCGATATAGTAGCTGAATTTTATAAAACGCTCATAGTGGCATATGAAAGTACCCCCATAGTCCTGATAGAATTTGGAATTGTGATGAAACAAGCACTCATGCCTGCAAAAATGGAACTATGAGGGTCTTGGCATGTTGAGGCGGTAGGAATGTCTCCTACATCATTCCAAAAAGTAGAGAGTGGATAATAATTCAATGTTGTGTTAATGCATCTGGCTAAACCATACCTGGTTTCTATCTATTGAAGGGAAATACAGAGATAGAGAATTACATTGTGAAATGTGAACCATGCACAACTATGGCAACCCAAGCACATGATTGGATGATGAAGGAGCTTTTCTATGAGTGGCTGGAACATTTTTGTGTGTTGGTTCCTGGGGTGTCTCACCTACTAATAGGTACCTTTTGATTTTTGACAGCCATGGAAGTCATGTTCCATTGCCAACTATCCAAAGGGAAAGGGGGTTAGGCATTTACCTCCTTACATTGCCTGCCCATACTTCTCACGCGCTACAACCTTTGGATGTTAGTGTGTTTGCACCATTCAAGCAATATTTCAAATCAGAATGAGTAGATTTTCTCACTAAATTCCCCAATATTGATATCAAAAGGGAAAAATTGGCAGAGTTAGGCAACAAGGCATTGAGAAGAGCTTTGACTCCAACCAACATAAAAGTTGGCTTTAAAAGGACAGGGATATGGCCCCTAAATTATGATGCTCCCGTAAGTTACATGCGTCCTAGCGAGACGTATGACATTGTTGACATTGATGATGCTTCTACAGTACATAAAATATTTAGTCTATTGGGACTTGATGTTTCAACAAATGAACTTTCACAAACATTGCAGACTCCAATGGATAGTAAAATGCATGAAGGTGCAAAGAAACAACTTGAGGACATGGACAACCAACCTGCACAAGAAGACATGGGGGATTTTACATTCCCATATCCAACATCCACACCTCCAGAACAAATAGTGCACTATTATGTAGATTGTAGCAATGAAAGTCAAGATACACTGGACCAGGTGGAGTTTACTAACTCCCAATTCAATGAAACAATTGAAACAGAAAGTGGTTTTTGGATTAGTAACTTCCTTAAGCTACCAAGTCACAGAGTGAATGGAAGAATGAGAAATCCTGTTGGTGGTGCTCTTCGGGTGAGCCAACAATCTCAGTTGTTGACTGCTGATAGTTACATGACTCTCATAATGGAGCAAGACTGAAGAAAAAAAGAATTGGAAGAATTGAAAAATAGAAAGAGGCAAAAAACTGAGGACAAAAAGGAAACATGGATTCTAGCCTTGGAGCAGAAGGAACAAAAGAAAATTGAAAAGGAAATTGAGTGCAATGAAAGAGAGCAGTTGAAACAGTTGCAAAGAAAGGAAAAAGAGTAGAAGAAGGAGCAAGCAAGGATACAAAAAGAACAAGAGAAGAAGGAAAGGGAGATCGAAGCTGCCCATAGAGTATTGATGTGAGATAGATTCTTAAGAAATCTTGCAACTCCCTTATCTGATAACCACAGTTACTTTCGAGATATAACCAATAATAACATCCCTTTGTTTTTTGCAAGTAGTGTGTGTTTCAGTCCCAGCTCATCTCAAGTTAGCTGCACTCAATTTCTAGTTGGCCAGACTTCTTCACCACAAACGCCTTCAAATGTAAGTTTCATGCAACTGAAAAATGCAAATGCAAATAAATTTATGGCAAGTCTAAATGCAGCAACAAGAGACCATAACACATCTCCAGATTCTTTCCTTGGAGCATTCAACTGAGTTTGGGATGGACCAATGAAAACAATGCCTTATATCTTGGTTTTTTTTGGTTCTAGATGCGGATGCCATTTTCATTTTGTTGCATCTATTTATAAATGTGAACTAAATCTGTTTATTATTTTGAACTAAACCTTGGTTGACTTTGCATATTAAGGCAGTCTAGTGTCAGGCCCATTGACGACTATGCCAATACCTTTTTTATGGTTGTCTTATAATCTACATTTCAAAAAATATATTGTATGCAGATATTCTATTTCAATTTTGTTTACCACAATTTCAATGTTGATAATATCTATTCTACATTTGTGAAAAACTATTCAATGTTGATAATCTTATACAACATTTCATATGATACAGTCTATGCTGATAATTGAACATACTATGGGATAGATATGAGGAGCTTGATTTAGATATAGACATGAGATCTTATATATCTTATCAACATATATATGATGCCACATCATCAAATATGATAATATGGGATACACATGAGGGTCTTGATTTAGATATAGACATGATACCTTGTGGGATAAATATCGAGTTTAAACATATGTGTTTTGTATAAAGTTTGAAAGAGGGGGGGGATTCTTATAGAAAATTAGGTTACACAAGTGACAACACTTGCATGTGTTGAAGTTGAATTCATTCCTTTTGACATATATCTACATGTGAGGTAACATGATTAATGAAGGTTGGCATTTCTTGTGATGTCACGATTCTTCTTGGGACTCAATTCCATGTCATCTTAATGTAGATCTTTTAGTGATACATAGAGTAATTCCAATAATATCAATAAGACTCTTATTGTTCAGATTTCCAATTACATCAATTGGTATGAATTGAAAGTGATGCATCTAAATTAAGAGGTCATTCTCATAGAGATATATAATTTTAGAACCTCTTTCTTCTATAATAGTGCCTCTATAAATTGTATATCCATCATAGGCTTTTTCCTCTTACAATTTTCAATTTCATTCAAGAAAGTAACATGACACTTTATATGTTCAATATATATCATTTTAAAGCTAAACATTTGTTTTCTAGATTTTTTGATATATCAAGCCCCTCATGTCTATCCCATATTATGTAATGACAAATAAAAAATATTCAATGTTGATAATCTTATATATCCTTTTGTATATCAGTAGCTCAATTGAAATTTATTTTTAGGCTATACCTCTACAAAAGATAAGATGTATGTATGTCTTATTTCAAGTATATTTGTTTTGGTACATTATAATTCAGTCTTGATTTGTGAATGGTAGAGATGGATGTGACCTATTTGACCTATATGATTCTATCTATCCCCTATTATTATATTCATCATTGCAAAAACTTTAAATATGCAATTTGCTTATATTTGTTTGTTATCCCCAAATATGAAAATGGTTTGACTGGTTCTCATTTCAAGGATATATGTAGTGCTTATATGTGCATACATATAAGAATATATATCTATGTGCATAAGGACGTACATATGTATGTATGTGCATACATATTTAGATGTATGTATAGATATATACATATATACACATATATATACATATATATATATATATATACTGTTAGTGTAATTAATATTTAATTACGCTTGCATAAGTTTACTTAGGCATTATTTATTTCCTAGATTATAGGATCTTATCTTTATCTTATCGAGCTATCTTGTTGCTCAAGATAAGATTAGGTTGTTGCATCTTTGCTTTTATAAAGCAAATTATCTCTTGTAATTATGGTCCTTTCGAATATATCAAATTGCATGTTTTTATGCAATCTCTTCTTTTTCATTTTCCTCTTTTGTGGAAGGTAATTTTTAGGTTTGCAATCAGATCTTGGCAATTCTAACATGGTATCAGAGCACTTTCCAGTAGTGTTGTTTATTTTTCAGTATTTTACTATTTTCTTGCATTTATTGCTGTTTGAAGTCATATGTACTTTTTATGCTTCTGAGCTCATAACTTTTTGCCACGATCTCCATTTTTCGCCTCGTTTGAAGCGTCGGAAAGGTATTGAGGAGCTGTAGTTTGCTTTCCATGCACTTTTTCTGTATCTGTCCTAGGTTTATTAATTAGTCCAGATTTGGTCCGATGGGTTGTTTGGCGATTACTTGGATATTTTGGCAGTTGGGAGAGTGCATCTTGCATCTTTGCACTTCATTTTCAGTAATACATCATTCAATAATTGCTTGCTGCTTCATAGATTCCAGTGTTGTTCCTATTTTGAGTTTTCAAGTGTTCCGTGGCATCGGGTTTTCTATTGCTTTATCATGATTCCTTGAGTCAATCAGTGACTCTCATCTGGTTTCAGTAGTATACAGAAGAATATTTCCTTGTTTGCCTATATCAAGTTCCAGTGTTATGCTACAGAGTTCTTCCAGTGGTTCTTTGCAACATGTTATCTCACTGAGGGGGGTTTCTCTCTCTTTGCATTTGTACATGAGTACCTGATCAGGCCTTGTTGCCAGGACTCATATTTGCATAATAATCTACTTCTCCCTAAGTTGCACTTATGGGGGGGTGTTAGTGTAATTAATATTTAATTACGCTTGCATAAGTTTACTTAGGCATTATTTATTTCCTAGGTTATAGGATATTATCTTTATCTTATCGAGCTATCTTGTTGCTCAAGATAAGATTAGGTTGTTGCATCTTTGCTTTTATAAAGCAAATTATCTCTTGTAATTATGGTCCTTTCGAATATATCAAATTGCATGTTTTTATGCAATCTCTGCTTTTTCGTTTTCCTCTTTTGTGGAAGGTAATTTTCAGGTTTGCAATCAGATCTTGGCAATTCTAACATATACATTTATATATACATATATGTATATGTATTTATGTATGTATATATATGTATGTATGTATATATATATATGTATGTATGTATATATGTATATATATATCTAAATATATATACATATATTCCATGTATATATATATATACATACATTGATATATAGATTGAAAGCTATAGTGTATGTATACATAGAAATTAAATGAAAAGATTAAACCCATTAAAGTCACAATGATGCATGAAGAGAACCATATATTTCCTTGACAAATTGAGTGTGTTTATGAAGACAAGTATTGGAAGTGTTCATAAACACCATACAAGCCATAAACCTCATGGAGCACATTGTTGATGCACTTAGAATGGAAGAGAAGCTTCAATCAAAGGATAATCAAATAAAAACTTTAAATATTCTATTCAGAATTAGCAACAAAATAAATAATAACATTCACCTTGAGTAACACAACATACCCATAACCAAAAAAATAACCAAAAAGAAGAAAGAAAAGGGAAGGATAGGAGACAATGGTGGAGCTTTAGTGAGGTTAAAAACCTTTCCTGTATGAATTGGAGATGGAAAATGGTATGGTGAATTTATCCAATTGAATCCTACAAACATATATGAAAATAGTCATTAATAAGAAAAGTGTAGTAAGGAAAGTGTTTAACTTACAATAAGAATGTATGGTATCATTTTATGTTTACCTTTGTCATGTAATTCACCATCACAAAGCCAATAATGGATTGAAATAACACACCATCGAAGAATATTGAACAAGACAAAAATTTACAAGTGTCAGCTGAATATACTGACATGTCTAAAACAATAAAACAAATAACTACTAAGGAATGAACATGACATATATGACATTCAAATTGAACAATCAAATTGAACATTGCAAGTGAACAATGAAATTGAGCATTCCAATTGAAAAATGAAATTGAGCATTCCAATTGAAAAATGAAATTGAACATTCCAATTGAAAAATGAAATTGAACAATAAAAGTGAACATTCCAATTGATCAATCAAATAGAACTATAGATTTGAATAGTAGAATAGAACAATGCAATAGAACAATAACTTTTAACAATGAAATTGAACAATCAAAATGTACATTGCAAGTGAACAATGAAATTGAACATTCCAATTGAACATTGCAATTGAACATTCGAATTGATCAATCGAATAGGACAATACAATAGAATAATTCAATAGAACAATAACTTTTAACAATGCAATTCAACAATCAAATTGAACAATCCAATTGAAAAATCAAATTGAACAATCAAAATGAGCAATACAATTGAACAATCAAATGGAACTATCAAATTCAAGAAAGTAATTAAATGATCCAATTGAACAATCAAATTGAACATGTGTACATGAGTTATACATATATACCAACATGATATGGTGTAACAGTCAAAATGTATGGAACTAAAATGCATTTCCATCCATAAACAGTGCAAGTTGAAACCCCAAAGACCGAGTTATAGGGTGGTGGGTGACAAACATTGACAATGCATAGAATGATATATATTCCCTAGCATATGCTTTAAAAAAAACCATGAAATTGAATTAAAATGTCTTCACATTCATAAATAGTGTAAGTTGAAACCCCAGATATTGAGTTAAACCCAATGTGAACACACACACACACACACACACACACACATACATACATACACCTTATGTATGTATGTATGTATGTATGTATGTATGTATATGTATATGTATTTATGTGTGTGTGTATATATACACACACATACATACGTATGTAAATACATATACATATATATGTATTTATATATGTATGTGTGTGTGTATATATATGCACACACATAAATATATATATATATATATATATATATATATATGAAAATACACACACACACATACATACATACATACACATTATATATCTATGTATGTATGTATTCATATATATATATGTGTGTGTGTGTGTGTGTGTGTGTGTATGTATGTATGTATGTATGTTAATTTTAATATCTATAGGCACTAGTAGAGGCCTAGTGAGGTAAAAAAGGTCACCTCAAAGAGAAAGGGAGCTTTCGAGAGTGTAGAGCTGAACAATGAAGCGTGTAGAACCAAACAATAAGTTGTGGAGAGCCAAACATGTATGGGTAAGTAACCAAATGAATAGTCGAGAATGTTTGCAAACAAAAGGAATGAGAGTGAGTGGGATATGCAAGAATGTGGATTATTGAATGAACCTTGATCTCTGATTAGCGTGTCCAAAAGACTGAATAAGTGTGAAGTGACACATAAGGAAAGTTGGTCAGTGGAGGAAACAAAGGAGGCAGCGAGCAATTACTGCTCTAAACACATTCCCTCTTGTGCAATACACCAAATTGAATGAGTTGAACCCAAACAAAAAACATGAATAGAATCATTAAAGGGAAAATTCATAGTTAAAGTGTGTGCATTGTCAAAGAGAAAACCTTGTAATTTTGAACTAGTGAAACCCTTACCATGTTTGGTAGTAACAATGAAATGAAAAAAGCATTTCACATACATAAGTATTGTGCATGGAATCTAACATAACAATATATAAACATGCTAGAATATCTTGGAAATGGAAACCAGTCATACCATTTTCACTAGTTCGGAATAACATGAGAATATTATAGGAAAATTGTAGAGTTAAAGTATGTGCAGTGAGGAAGATACAAATGCAAGTGCATGATAGAAACCCTCAAAATGATAAACATTAAAACTATATGAATATTTCCTAGTAACAAGCAAATATATTGTATCGATTTCTGTATTTTAGAATAACAAACAAATGTAAAAAGCAAATTGCAGATTTAAAGTTTGTGCAATGATGAACACATGAAAACAAGTGCATGGTTGAAAACCAATCAATCCCTTTCCATATTTCATCAAACAAGTCTAATGGTAATGAAAAACCATTTTAAACTTCAAACCCATTTCATATTTCTTGTGAGCATAATGCAAAGGTGCAATGAATATCAAAAGATTACGAGTGCATGGTCGAGTGTAGAGGAAAAGAAAACAAGTTAAACCCTCTCCACATTTCATTGAAGGCAATCTTTCTCAATCACAAAAGTTTGCAATGAAAAGTTTTGCAAAGAAAAGTGCATGGAAGAATACCGATCAATTCGAAGATAGCGGTACGGGCCAGTTGAGGTTAGAAACCTCACCTGAAAGAGGTAGGGAGTTGTTGACATTGCAGAGCCGAACAAAGAAGAGTGAATAGTCGAACAATGAACTGTGGAGAGCTGAACCAGTTTTGGTGAGAAACAAAACAAACAATCGAGAATGTTTGCGAAAAAAAAGAATGATAGTAAGCGGGATATGCGAGAATGTGGAGTATTGAATGAACCTTGATCTCTGATTAACGCGCTCGACAGGCCAAGTAAATGCGAAGCGACATGTAAGGAAAGTTGGTCAGTGGAGGAAACAAAGGAGGCGGCGAGCATTTAATCCATTGAATTTTTGGTAGAGGGTGGCTAGGTTGTCGTCTACACATGGTCGTCCAATCTATTGTACGTAGATGTGCTCTCCAATTAAGGAGGTTGGTGGGCTCCACTTTCAGGCAGAGGGAAAAATTAGCTAGTTTTGGACATGTCAGTGTAAAATGTGCTTGACAGGTGGCGGGGTAATCAATTTTAAAAAGAAAATAATATGGCCTGATGCACAAGTGACAATGTGATGTGGCGGGCTATTTTAAATTTTCCCACAAAGTTGACCCACCCTACTTTGGACTCCTCTCCCCTAGAAAGACTCATCATTTTTTTTTTTTTTTTTCCAAATACAATGGGAGCTAGATTCTCCCTAAGGTAGTTTAGGGAGCTTTTGAGAAATTGTATAAGAATGCAATGCTTTACAAGCAATTGCATTGTGCATTGTAAATTAGTAGAAAACATGAAATAATATGTTTACAATGTATGATACAAATACTTATATAATAGTATATTCCTCTAGAATTTCTCAAAGACATCAAAAATAAAATAATATACAAAATTTTAATAATTTGATAAACAATAGGTACAACAACAATTGTCTTTTAATTTTGTTATTTATATACCCCTGTGCTTAGCAGCAACTTGCATTTTACCAAAATATAATACTTAAAATAGAAAATAAACAGACTTCTTACTTTTCTTATATTTTCCTAGTGTCTTTCTACGAATCTGGAATGCAATTTCCCCCCTCATTCTATTAGAATTGCCACTAACCCTCATGATAGTTCCTGATTACAAAAGAATTGACAACCATGCAAGAAAAGTAGTACATGATTACGAAAGAATCGATAGCCATGCAAGAAAAGCAGTACATGATTACGAAATAATTGACAGCCATATCAACAACCTAGTTGATGAGAAAGATGGGCGTGGGAAATTTAGGCCAAAAAGATGGCGTGTGTCAGACGGTGAGCTTCCTTTCTTCCATTTCTTTCCTTCTTGGAAGGAACTCGGAAGTGAGTGGGCAGTGGCACTATGGTCCATCTAATTATAATTCAAATTTTTTTCCACTCCCGTAAGAAAAACCGGCTTCCTGGAAAATGTCGCTTAATTTTTTTCCAACTTGACGAAACCCCTAAGATTTAACGTGTAATTAGCCGATAGGCTATTATAGTGGGGGAACCCCACTGGAATTTCCAGCAGTCTGACGCCGGAAACTTTGGTGGTGCCCGACAACCTCCCTCAGTCGTACATTTAGCAAAAGGTCTTTGAATAATTAAACAGTGTGTATTTTAAAACCTGGGTGCGCAGTGCCCAAAAACATGTGTTGCACGGTGGGCCAGCTGGCAACAACTCAACTGTCTACTAACTGCATTTTCCAAAAGATAATATCAAGGGCACAGTTTTATTTACTGCATGTGTTGGCTTTGTACATCAAACGCATACTTGGAAGGCTGGCTTATGTCACCAGATATGGGTCGAGTGTGCCCGCGCCGTTTCACTCTATTCCTTGCAGTCTCGATGTTTGCTCTGCAATTTAATACACAACCAAACCTTTGTTGCATGCAATAAATGGGATCAATGATAAATATCTCTCAGCTAGATGGGAATTGCACGTTGCATGTTTGAAGTCTCTGCAGGTAGAATTCTGGCAAACAGTTCATCTGCAATTTTATTTCTAGCACTCTAGACTTTGATCTTCCGACGTCCAAGAAAGTTGTAAGTAAAATCATTTCCTTGCCGTTATTTTCCTCTCTAAAAAAATTCGGTGTTTGATGTTTTTTCTTGACACTGTTGCCTCAAATCTACTTGGCTAGTGGACAGTTCAAATGCGCATAGTTAAGTAATTAGAATGACTAAAATATGGTTGATGTGGTTTCTTATGTCACGAAATTTAATTAGATGTTGTGAAAAATAGAGTTTTATTAGTCTGTTTTTGTAACAATGAATATATTCCTCAGTACCTAGTGGATGTGTTCAATATTACAGGTATGTGAACATCGGAGTTTAATTGTGAAGGAAATTTGATGCAATTTATTTAGAAGAACCTTAGTTATGCTTAAAATGTGGGTTTATATGTAAGCGTTTATGGTATATGGAGGGATTTCTAGGTTAATTGTTTTGATGAATTCTTTTTCTTCTCACTGTCGATCTAAAATGAACATTCGGGAGCCTACTTGAGCTACAGAGCATAGTAGCGATTCTCAGAGCTAAACAATTGTAATTTTTGTCTTGTTTGACATGATTTTTCTTCTGAAGAACCTGTAAAAGCTCAGTTTATTTATTGTTTAAACTAATACTGATTTGCAGGGTCTATTTATGAGTTTTGGTTAAGGTTGCACTGTTGTTTGATGCATTTTCATACGAGGGCCTCAAAATTCTTGCTGCGAGGGTTTTCTCACTACACCAGTGCTCATATAAATCTTGGGGACTGCTCTTGTTCCTTCCCAGTACCCTTCATGGTGAAATCTGATCAATCAAATCTTGAAATAATGTATAGATGATGCCACAGACCTGCTGTTCGAGGTTGGTGCCCCAAATGTTTAAAAATTTGGTGAGAGCCTCTCTGTGGACAAGGGCTGGTTGGCGGGAGTCCTTTCTTGTAGTCCCATCCACCATGGACTTAAAATAATAATTTCCCTCATTGATTTTGTACACACCAAATTTTGTGTCTGTTTGAAGGCAGGCACTCGCATCTTGAGATCCAAAAAAGGCAAAGCAAGTTATTTTGTTTCCAATCTCTTGCCTAACATATCCATCACTTGTGTTGTAAGCAGCATAACTTGCCTCAACCAATGTTGCTTTGATATTTAGTTGTCCTTCAAGCCTACACTAACACAAACAAGAACAAATGAGTAAAAATATTCATATGAGACGTAACAGAATTTAGAAGTCCTTTAGAATGAAATGCTATGGAGGACTAGTTCAAGTACATTAACTTGTTCAGAATGTTATCTTTCATTATGATAAGTCAAAATTTTCACAGAAAGTTGTTAAACAAAGCCACTCTACTAAAAACAAAATTGAATCTGTATCTGTGAGCTGAAAACATTTACATATGGCTACACAACATCAACTCGTGGAATTAAATGGTCATGAGATTACTAACCTTGCAAAAGTCCTACTGTAAGACATGAGTATGAGAAATTGGATAATAATTGCGAATTAATGCTGCAATTCACACTACGCTTTCTTTTCTTCACTACTACTGGTCTGAAGGAAAGAAAGCTTTATAGAATAGCTGAAGAGAAAGGCATGGGATCCCTGATGAACTTGTCAAACAAGGTAAGAAAATTTTTGCTAGGCCAGAAATTTCTTGGCATGGGCAATGGAAAGGTCCGTCTAGACTTGACTATCAAGAGAGTAAAGATGTATTCCCTTTCAAATAATGGAAACGAAATCTAGCCAGTAGATAT
Organism: Sequoia sempervirens; assembly: GCA_007258455.2. NCBI lineage: Eukaryota > Viridiplantae > Streptophyta > Pinopsida > Cupressales > Cupressaceae > Sequoia > Sequoia sempervirens. Next base: position 164,979,974 of record VDFB02353493.1, on the reverse strand, counting down.
GTTTGTGGGTTTCTTGGAAACTACAATTAAACAAGGCCATAAGGGAAGTTCACATAGTGGGTAATGGGAAGTCAAATTAGTGAAATAACTGGTCAAAATGGGATCTAGTTTTGAAGTTTAAGGAGGGTCTTGTAAGTTGGGATTGGGGTTAATGTAAAAGGTATTATAAAGCTTCATAAGTTTGATTGAAGCTACCTAGATGGTGTATAAATTGGTTTGAGAACTTTATTTTATTATAATTTGTTGAGTGATGTTATATAATGGGGACAAAGTGAGAAGATTTTAATGGTGTTTTTAATGAGGTTAAATAGTTAGGTGTTTTATAATGAGAGTTGATGTGTGAAGGTTCTATGTTGTTTTTGAATGAAGTTAGTAAACAGTTAGGTATTAAATTATATACTTCACTTTTTTATCTTTATATTTTTATTACATATTGTGGGTTTTTTTATGCATAATTATTGTACATAATTTGGCTCTTTTGGCACACTCACTTGCCACAATCTTGAAATCAACACTCTAATATGCAAAATATCCATTAGATTAATTAATGATAGTTGAGACTAATAAATTAGATTAATTGCAACAACTATATTTAGAAAGTAAGTATAGTGGATAGGTGTAAAAATCTACTTCTTTCCATGGCCTCTCCTACCCAATGAAAATATTCTTATGGTTTTTTTTGAAAAAAGATTAAAGAATTAAAACAACACAAATCGCATGTGATTCTTAAGTTAGTTAAAATTGGAAGCTAAATTTTAGGGAGATATTCGTGGTTTTAGGAAGAAAAGAAAATCCCTTAGGCTCTATTTTCAAGAAAGCTATTTCTTTTCCTAAAAATCCCACCAAACTATTAACAAAATCCTAAGTTTAAGCTATTAATGAGATTGGTCAAAGAATAAGTTGTTAATATTTATGAATTAATTTAGCCATCATAAGATATAAATAAAAGAGTAAATAAAAAAAATAGTGATAAAATTACTAATAGGTTTATTTAGCAAGTATTATTTATATGACCTTTCCTACCCAATGAAAATATTCTTATGGTTTTTCTTGAAAAAAAAGATAAAAGAATTAAAACAAGACAAATTGCATGTGATTCTTAAGTTAGTTAAACTTGGAAGCTAAATTTTAGGGAGATATTCATGGTTTTAGGAAGAAAAGAAAATCCCTTAGGCTCTATTTTCAAGAAAGCTATTTCTTTTCCTAAAAATCCCACCAAACTATTAACAAAATCCTAAGTTTAAGTTATTAATGAGATTGGTGAAAGAATAAGTTGTTAATATTAATTAATTAATTTAGCCATCATAAGATATAAATAAAAGAGTAAATAAAAAAAATAGTGATTAAATTACTAATAGGTTTATTTAGCAAGTATTATTTGTTTTAAAATATTAATAATAATTTTGTTAATTCAATTTTAGTAAAGGCAAAGAAGGGATTAATATGTTTATGTAGTTAAATGTGTTTATTTTATTTTAAATGATCTTTTGGATGAAGTTGGTAAAATGATTTAATTTTTAGGGGCATATTCTATGAGGAGTATTAATCCTTTTATAAAGGAATCTTTTGATAATCGGTTGATGGTAAATATATGTTGAAGGTAAGTAATAAGATTTATGAATACTAATGGTGGAGGGTAGAGTAACTTACTATTTACAGATGATATAGGGAGGAAACTTGAAATTATGTTGGTAAATTATTTTAGGGTATATAAAAGAAGATAATAATCCTTCAAATTATGTTGGTGTGTAAGACTCAATAAATTGTAGATAATGCAATTGACTTTGAATCTCACTCTAGAAACTAGAAAATATGATTGAACTTGCTATGGCTTGATTATTTTCAATGAAAAAGCTTTCATACTCTTTAGACTTTTCTAAATCAAAACAGTAGTAATAATAATTAACATAATTTAAAAAAATGATTTTTTATTTTTGAATGAAACACAATTGAGAATTTATGAAAGGTCAGTTTTACAAGAATTTATATTTTGAATTATCTTGCTAGATTTCATCTTAGATTCGACAAATTTTGTGGTTGGAAATGTAAGCTTCATTTGCTATATCATGGATCGTTACACACTATTAGGAAAAAAAGAGACAATCCAATTAGGTGGCACACCTCATAGGGTCGATTATGGAAAGCAACATAGAATGTAATCGTATGTGTAATATGCTTGTTGTTTGGGTCTTATTGAATACCTATGCCCTTGTTAATGACAACTATTTTTAATATTAAGGTTGCTATTTTGAATTGTAGTTTCAGGATATGGCTAATGCACAGGCACCTCAAGATGTTATTACTATTTCAAGCAGTGATTCTAATCCCAATACACCCTCAGCACAAACCCATGAGTCACCTCTATCAGCAACCGACTCAACATCTGTGGATTGGTTGGGTTTTTCTCATAACAATGTTGAAGCTTTTTCAAACAATATCTTGATAAGTTGTCATGAAATCTTTGAAGAAGCTATGCAAACAAGCAAAGATGTATACAATGTGGAAGATCATGATGTTGAATTGATGCAAGAAGTTGTCCAAAAATTCCATGCGACCTATGAAGCACTTGAGCTATACTATGGTTTCTTGCGTGAATTAAAGTACCGTGAATATTATGGAGTGGCCAATGCATTTGAACTAAAGTGTGAATTCCAAGCTTTATTGACTGATATATGGTCTAAGAAGTTCAACTAATTTCTTGAAAGTTAACTACTTTTTTGTGATGTCAATCAAGATTACTAGCATGAAACAAATTAGATGTTTTTGTCAAACCAAATGAAGAAGCCAAAATAGATATATGTAGAGCAAAATGGATTTAGTGGGAGTTCAACTAACTTCTAGGAAGTTAGTTACTTTTTTGTGCTATCAGAAGATGCCAAAATAGTTATATGTACAGTGATATGGATTTAGTGGCCACCCTTATATTTCAAACCTTAGTTGCTATATATTATGTTTATATTGTAATGTCATTGTACATATTGATCTTTGTAATTCTAATTTTAATGGATATAACTTATTGTAATACTTGTGTGCCCTTATTTTCAATATTATGTTGAACTATAACCTTAAGTCTAACAAATATATATTGCAACATTGCTGAAAATGATGATATATTTGAACATCATTGTAAAAATTCACTCTTGCAACCTTTACCTATGTACAACATTGTGCCCAATGTTGAGAATTTTGAAGAAGCTATGCGAACAAGCCAAGCTGTGTGTGATGTGTAGGATCATGGAGTTGAATTGGTGCAAGAAGTAGTTTAGAAATTCTATGCAACATGTGAAGTCCTTGAGCTATATTATGGTTTCCTGTATGGATTAAAGTAGCATGAATATTTTGGAGTGGACAATGCATTTGAGCTAAAACATGGTTTCCAAGTTTAATTGAGTGATATATGGTCTTAGAGGTTCAACTAACTTCGTGGAAGTTGGTTATTATATTGTGATGTTGATCAAGATCACTAGCATGATACACATTACATGTTTTTTGGAAACCAAATGAAGATGCTAGAATAGTAATGTGTAGAGTGAAAAGGTTTTAATGACAGACCTTATATTTGAAACCTTTGTTGTTATATATTATGTTTACATTGTAGTGCCATTGTGCAAATTGATCTACATAGCACTGATTTTATTGAATATAGCTTATAGTACATATTGAAGAAAAATATTGCTCCAAGAAAAATATTGCTCCTCACAATTTTTTATTTTTTTTCCTATTACATACTTCAACACTTGTGCATTTTTATTCTCAACAATATGTTGAGGTATATGTTTTCTAAAACAAAAACATACACCAATTCTATTCAAACACTATCTTACACATAATATAATTTTGTAGGGTTAGTCAACTTCCATAGACCATGGCTACAAAATTAACCACAGATGCGATTAAACTTATACATGATGGGAATCAAGGATGTGAACCTAATGTGCAGATTTTATCTATTTCAAACTTCAAACATGGCCATGAACGCAACAACCACTACAAGGTGGAAATATCTGATGGGGCTTACAAACTAAAAGCATCATTACCTCAAAAATACAATCATTACATAGCCTTTGGTGAAATTTCAGTTGGAATGATAATACGGTTGACAAAATATAATTGTCCCAAATCGAGTGGGTCTCGGTGAGTAAGGAATCCTCAATTTTTGAAAAGAAAATATTGTGAGCTTTTTAGCTTGTTCCTTATATTCCTAATTCTTATTCTTGTGTTGCGAATGTATAAGTGGATTGTCATTGTGAACCTTGAGATTGTTTCTACAAACCAGGATATAATTGGTGAACCTACTTCACTTTATATGGAACAAGAGCACCATATAGAACAGGTAATGGGAAATTCCTCAGATCCACATGCAGACCCTCAGACAATTAGCCTTGCTAGAGTATCAACTCCTATGCGAAGATTATTTGGCATAAATCCTTGTAGGGGTCGAATGGAAGCACCAGTCATAGTTACACCTATTAAAAGTTTGAACCCTTTTCAACCAAGATGGACTGTCAAAGGTCGTGTGACTACAAAAAAGGATATTTGCTAGTACAATACCCAGAAAGGTACATGTCAATTCTTCACCTTCGACATCATTGACAAAGAAGGGATTGAAACACATGTGACTTGTTTCAATGAAGTTGTTGATCTTCATTATGAAAATATTACTATTGGAAAAACCTATACATTATCTGGTGTAGTAAAGGCTGCTAATAAGCTTTACAACAAGTTAAATAGTGGGCTAGAAATTTCCTTGTCAATAGAGTCAAAGGTCACTCTTTGTGAAGATGACCATTCTATTCTAGAACACCTATTCTCCTTTACACTTATCAATGAAATTGAAAAGAAGAGTAACAATTCAACTGTTGATGTTATTAGAGTTGTCACTTGTGTTAGTCCAATCTCCACAATAAGGAGAAGAGATGGAACAGAGGTTCTAAGGTGCACGATATCCTTGTTGGACATGTCTGAGGCAACTATAGATATCACTCTATGGGGAACGATAGCAGAGAAGGAAGGTGCTTGTCTTCAACAAAAGTACCACCTACAAGAAACAACTATTCTTGCTATTAAAAATGGACGAGTCTGTGAGTACAATGGAAAGGTGTTGAGCACATTAAGCAATACAAATTTATTTATAGACGTTGACATACAAGAGAGAGAACAACTACAAACTTGGTTCAAACAAAGTGGGGCTAATATTCTATCACCTTCAACAAAGTTTAGTGATCCACCTATGCGTACCAAAAGAATAACAATTAGGGATGTTCGAGAACAAATGTTGCATAGAGTGCATCATCTCCAATGTACAATAAATGCAACATTGTTGTTCATCAAATCTAAATCATTTTGTTATCCAGTGTGCCCTAATGTAACGGGGGGAAAACAGTGCAAGAAAAGATTGGTGCAAACTGAAGATGAACAATGGTTTTTCTCAAAGTGTCAAGTAGCATGTACCTCTTGTAATTATAGGTACATACTACAAATAAGGTTGCAGGACCACACAGATATGCTATGGGCAGTTGCATTCGATGAAGGAGCAACAAAGCTCATGGAAATGTCTGCGGAGAAGCTATACTCTCTACAGTTTGAGGATGACATAGAAAGGGATACTTAGCAGGTAATTAGAGATGTGTTGAACAAAAAATACTTGTTTACTTTGGCATGTAGAAATGAAACATACAATAATGAAGAACGTTTGAAGGCAACTATTACAAAGGTTGAGCAGGTTGAATTCACTGCAGAGAGCAACAAATTACTTTCCAATATCAAAGAAATGTGCAGTGACAAGAATGACCAACCATAGGATCAATAGATTATATTATAAGATAGTAGTATAGTTGATGGTTTTGTTCAAGCAACAAAATGTATTCAAATCCCCAACCCCATGTGTCATGTCTACTTGCAAATAGAAACATGTAAGCTACTAAATTTACATTTTCCCAACACATGACATGTATATGAATGTTATAAAACTATAGTGTTTAGTTCAAATGAAAAAATGTATTCAAATCTCCAACCATGTGTCATGTTAAAAAAAAATTGCTCATTTCAATATTGTGCATTTGAATTATAACTATAATAGTAAAATCTTAGTAAAACAAAACTAGCAAACTATATGTTTTTGCTTATGTCTGTATATATGTGCAATCTACTTCTTCTACCATTGTAGGACTCAGTTATTTTGGCATGATGTAATCTTCAACTATCTTAAAACTACACTTTAATAGATATTAGTTGTAAAAACTATGAGTTGAATATGTAATTTTTGATTTTCTATTTTCTATTTTCACACATATATATGAATTTTAATTATTTTTTCCCAATGCTATTGGATTGCTTATCTAAGAACTTTTTTTTTTCCTTAATATAGCTTCTTGCAATTTTATTGAATTGTGTGAAGAACAATAAATTAGGATAATTGTCCATTATATATATGTATGTGTGCATTTGTGTTTGTTAAGATGTGTAAATATCCAAAATGTGCTTCTTTTAGCATTGTAAGGTTTAAACATGTTGTTTTGATGCCACTATAATTGTTCAAGATTGTTTATTCTTCTCTTATTACTAATTTATCCTTACAGTCCCATAGTATAGATGGCAGACCAATGCCCCGAAACAAGCCAAGCTCACTTGCAACAATTAGAGATTAGAAGACAACAAACCCGAAAAAGAAATCAAGATTACTATGCTCGAAATAAAGAAGCAATAGCCACCCGAAGGAGGATTAAAAGGTTGCACCCCAGGCAAATCGACCCCCACCAAAGAGAAGCACGCAGGCTACGCGATCATGAGAGAAACCACAATTACTATGATCATCATAGAGAGGAAATAATTGCACAAAAGCGCATTAAATATTTAGAGAAACAAACATGTGAAGTCCAACATATGCAAACACAACAAGACATGATAGAAGATCGAACATCATTCAACAAAACTGCTACCTTTATAAAAATAATGAAAAGCTTTCGACAAAAGATAGATGCACTTTCCAATAGGAAAACATGCACTATATGCAAGGAAAACTACCCAGGAATGCTCCTTCATTCATCGGACCCTCATGCTACTTGCAATAGATGTTTTAATGAGAGAGGTATACATCGATTCTCCTCGCTCAATAACATGGACCCAGGAGAACAACCTGTTGTGCTGAAAAGACTAACCCAAGTGGAGGAAATGCTCATTGCTAGAGTAAATCCAGTACTACAAGTAACCCATGCTCCTGGAGGGCAGTATAAATATAGTGGTCACACAATTAGCTTCCCACAAGATATCAAAAACATTGCAAAATTTCTCCCTCGAAGGATAGAAGAATTGGATGTGCTCATAGTTCGAAGACTACACATTGAAGGAAATTTCTATGATTGTTATGTAAGTAGAAGTCACATTAGAGATGCATTGCAATACAAAGTGAAATATGACCCATACTATAATGATGTTTTCATAAGTGTTGATGGCTTGGCTCAAATTCCTGAAGTTAGCACAGATATTTCAAGCATGCTGCACACCATTGCCACTAGCGAATGTACAGGGGCGCCAAATAATGGGAACACCATTGATGAAGATGCAATTGAGGAGAGCATAGTTCACACATCATCATTTATGGCTAGGTTTCCAAATAGACGTCGCGAGCTAGAAATCATTAAGAATGCACTAGATCTTGAGGACAACACAAATACCACTATAGATTGGCCTGAGATGAACTCATCACCAATAAATGAATACAATACCGAAGGCTTGCTTGATATGGCATTTCCAACTCTCTTCCCCAATGGGGTTGCACTACAAATGCAACCACAGATTAGGGAAGTCCGAATGCACGAGTATGCACTGCACTTGATGAGGTTCCATGACCAGAGGTTTGGAAGGCATCCAAGATTTCGATATTTTATGTTCAATATTATGTTACAACATCGTAGCCAAGGGCTTGCAGCAGTTTTCATTAAAAAAAATGCAGAAGAAAACATCCCCACAACTATTGAAAACCTTCGTGAACACTTGAAAAACCTTCCTGACACACAATTAGCTGAAGAGCTCATGCACTTTGGATCTTCAGTTCGAGGCACAAGACCATATTGGAACAAGTGTCGTTATGAGCTAACAAATATGATCAACCAAATAGGGTCACCCACTTTATTTTTCACATTGAGTGCAACAGACACAAAGTGGCTGGACCTGCAACTATTGCTCTCAAATGACATAAAAGTGGAAATGCAAACAAACAAACAATGCTTGGACAATGTAATCAATAATCCCCACACCACATCATTATATCTGCACCAGCGATTTACAATATTCCGTGAAGAGGTCATCCAAAAACTTCTTGGTGCAAAAGATTATTGGTATAGATATGAATGGTAGCATCGAGGCACTGCACATGTGCATGAATTCCTTTGGCTCGAAAATGCACCGAACATGGATAATCTTGATTGGGAGAACAACACGAAAGTTGAACAGGCAAGGAAATTCTTCGACAAGTATGTAAGTGCTTGGAACCCTCGTCCTGCTTCACTTAGAAACAACATAGTCTACCGTCCCCAACACGATGACCCATGCTTGCTAGACACCACTCAGATATTAGCTACAGATCCCTCTCATGACTATGAGGAGGTAATCAACCGTGTCCAAAGGCACACAAAATGCAAAGAGGGAACATGCTTACGCAAAAAGGGGAAACTACAGTGTCGATACAAAGCTCCATGGAAAGAACAGATTGTATCTACCTTATCATGTGATGATAATGGGAAGAAAGAATATGAACCTGCAAGAAATGATGATAGGCTAAACATACATAATCCAAAAATGTTGTTGATATGGAGAGCCAACATAGATTGCCAACCAGTTATCTCACGAGCACTTGTACTAAAATACATTGCCAAGTATGCGTCAAAAGCAGAGAGAGCATCTGAGTCTTGTATTGATATGTTAACAAGAATATCTGCATGCCAGGGAACATATGACATGGCTATTACAGCATTCCGAAAATTCATCATAGAGCTTGTTGCAGAGCGTGATATAGGAGCACAAGAAACATGTCATATGCTTCAAAAATTGCCGCTTGTTGTTTGTAATCGACCATTCACATCTTTGAATGTTGGCTGGAAAGTGTTCCAACGAATAACAAGACAAATAGATGAAATCCACCTCCATACAAGCTACTTACATTCCTACATTAATCGACCTCAAGAAATGGAAACAATAACACTACTTGAATCTGCAAGATCTTTCTCCTATTCTGCAAGGCGCAAAGGGTGCAAATGGAAAGAGAGAGAGGTAAAAGCGATTGTCAATGTTTTCCCAAAGTTCTATAGCATCCCAAAGGAGGACTCAAACAACTTTGAAACATTTTGTTGGAGTGAGCTACTATTATACAAACATTTTCGAAGCATAGAAAGCGAGGTAGGGCTTATTAAAGATACAATAATTGTAAATTGGAAGCAAATGTACACAACCAAATATGATGTATGGCATGTTAATCACACAATTGAAATGGAAGCAACCACTGAAGAAGAAGATGACAGGGATACAGAGATGGCCGCAAGGGACACAACAGAACTTAATGAATGGGAATTGTTTTCACAAATGGGTCCTTCAAGCAATGTGAGCCTAAATGAACTTCAGATGCTTGGTAGGCGTGAGTTTGATAACAACAATAAATGGGATCAACTAGTGGTACCTCAAGATCTTCATGAAATTGCCAGCCAGTTCATACCCATGAAAAAGGCATGTAGCCAAGGAGAGACTATGGCAGGCAATTTGGATGTCCTAGACTATAAACTATCAGTGCAACAAAAACTAGCACTCGCAATTATTATTGATCATAGTGAATGCCCCTCAGAAAAACCATTACACATGGTTGTTCAAGGAACAATAGGTACAGGAAAATTGTACCTAATTGCCCGCATAAGAAAAGCACTCACAAGTAAGAGCCCAGAACAAAAAAGCCAGCTACTCACATTAGCTCCTACAGGGGTGGCTGTATTTAACATTCATGCATCAACTATACATTCGACGCTTCAAATCCCTATTAAAGACATGCACCCACTACAAGGACAAGCATTAACAACATTTCAAGAAGATATGAAACATATAAGATACATTTTGATTGATGAGATGAGCTTCATAGGTCCAAAGTTGCTACTGAAAATAGACACAAGACTGCGTGAGGCATTCCCACATCGGCAACATCTACACTTTGGTGGAGTGTCTATAATATTGATCGGTGACCTCGCCCAACTGCCACCCGTAATGGACGAACCTCTTTACACATCCCACTCAACTGCAAAAACATTGTGGAACCAATTTGCCACTGTTGTCACCCTACAAACAGTCTTTCGTCAACAAGGTGAGACTCAAACACAACGAAGATTCCACCAACTTTTGCAAAATATAAGTAATGCAGAAGCAATAGAAGAAGATTGGCAACTTTTAATAACACGCACAGACAACCAGCTCACATCAAGAGAAAGAGAAGAGTTCGACAATTCAATGCACTTGTTTGCTACCAATGATTTAGTTAGACTACACAACAGAAGAATGTTAAAATCGTTGAACTGTCCAATTGCAATTAGTGTTGCAACAAGCACTCGATGTGGAATGGATACAACAACTAACGATGAACAGCTTGAAAAACAAGTTTTACTTTGTAAAGGGCAACGAATCATGCTCACATCCAACATATGGACACAAGCAGGACTGGTGAATGGAGCTCTTGGCGAAGTTGTTGAAATCATTTACAGTCCAGGTTCTAAACCGCCAGATGTTCCCATGTATGTTGTAACAAGGTTCGATACCTACAATGGCCCACCATGGAATGAGCTTGACCCCAAGAGCATACCGATAATACCTGTTTCCCTGGGCAATAGAAGGAAAATACCGCTCACAATGGCGTGGGCTATTACCATACACAAAGCTCAAGGCCTAACATTGCAAAAAGCAACAATTGATATTGGTAAAATATATAGGCAGGGACTAACATTTACAGCTATATCTAGAGTTCAATCGTTAAATGATCTTCTCATTCAACCACCATTCTCTTTTGAAAGATACTCCAAAATGCAAAGCAATCCATATGCAATCATAAGGAAACGAGAGGAGGCCTGCTTACAACAACTATGTCTCTCCTAAATCATGGTACATAGCTCTCATTCCTACCCATCTAATATCTCTCCCAAATTCCCAATGTGCATTGATACCGTTGTTACAAATTCCTCTCTTGAAAAACTCTCCTCCGAGCACTTACAAATCATTACACAATTCACACTTCTAATCTTAAAATTGGTGCTACAATTTGTCTGCATCAACACCTAATCTAAACACCTAACCACCCCGTTGCTTTTGTTGTGCAGACTTTGAAGACAAATGACAAAGATCGCAAAAGCTCGTTGCTACCAAAAAAAATACACCGCTTCTACATGCTCATAATAAAATACCATTGTATATCATCCTATCGACGTAAGTATTGCACCTCATTGGGGTGCAAGTGCTAGTTATATAACTAGGTAAATTAATATCAATTCATGGTGTAAATTCCACGCGCTTTCGATTCTTACGCGCATTCGTCACTTTTATCACTATTTAATCCCGGGCTTTCTCTGCCCTTAAACCAAGCTCAGCATTTTACCTTCCCCTGCTTTCACTGCTTCTTTGTCTGTGCGTCTATCCCAGTCGGATTCAATGGCATCTCCTTCCACCTCTGGTTGCCAATCAGAGACCGAGACTATATACCCTTTTGTTGAAATTGCACCAGCACCTACTTCTGGATCAACATCAAAGAAGCTGCCCTATTCTGTATTTGTCAATCATCGCGGCCCTGACGTGAAAGAGACGCTGGCCAGAGCTATCTACCATGCTCTCCATGTCAGGGGTATCGGCGTCTTTCTTGATAGCAGGGAGCTTCAGTTGGGAGACAACATCCCTGCAGCACTACAAGAAGCAATGCGTACTGCTTTCCTTCACATAACAATTTTCTCTCCTGGCTATGCACAATCGGCCTGGTGTCTTGCGGAGCTATCCTTTATGCTCAAAACTGGCAGACCCATTCTTCCTGTTTTCTACGGTGTTCAGCCCACCGATCTGCGATGGTTGGAGAAAGGAATGTATGCCGAAGCTTTTTCAAAGCATCAAGAAAAGAGTAGATACAGCACGGAAAAGGTCGAGGAGTGGAAGAAGGCACTCCACAACATCTCATATTACAAGGGTGAAATCATCAATAGCAATGAGTAAGCAACATTTACTCTCTCTTGCATATCGTTTATCATTCCTCCACTTTTTTATGTAATATTTTTTATTTTCTATATATTTAACTTTGACATAATCATCAGTGCGTGCATTTTTACTAAATATGATAAATTTCATCAAATCCACACTTTTTCTTTTTCTCTTTTAACTTTACCAAATAAAAACACATTTATACAGTAAGATTTTTAATTAAATAAAAAAATCGTGTTTTATATAATCTAAATAATTATTTTAATAAATTAGTGTAGGTAGTATAAATATCTATCAAAGTGTACAAAATTTTGGTAAAAAATATATATATTTTTAATTTATCTTTTCTGTAATTGATTTTTTCTATGTTTACATTTCATTCTATAAACCGTTCCATACAAAAATTGATTATTATTTAATAATGTTTAATTTAAATATTTATAAAGATATTTCACATATATGCAGTGAGGTACGAGAGAAGTTGAAGTTGAAGAATATTGTGAATCGGGTATTGAAAGAAATGAAAGTATCACTAAGTGTAGCAAAATATCCTGTGGGTCTTGAAGATGCTGTGGCAAATTTTGAAAAATTTGTACAAGAATCTGGAAATATGGGGCATCCCAATGTTCAAATTGTTGGAATTTGGGGCATGGGTGGTGTTGGAAAAACCACTCTTGCAAAGGAATTATATAATATAAAATGCTCAAAAGTAGATTATTCTAGTTTTGTTTACAATATTAGAGATGCTGCAGCAAAAGATGAGTTGCATAAAAAACAACAAATTTTATTGGAGGAACTTGGTGTTATTAATATACCATATTTTGACAATATAGAAAAGGGCAGGGAGATTCTGTCAAATCGTTTGAGATCTGTTCATGTACTTATTGTCTTGGATGATGTGGGTTGTCTGACTCAGTTAGATGCTTTGCTACCCATGAAAGATAGCCTTGCATGGGGGAGTTTGATTGTTGTTACAACACGAGACAGAGAAGTCCTCCAACATTGGAGCATCCCTTCCATTTATAAAATGGAACCAATGAATCATTTTTGTGCCAAACAACTTTTTTGTTGGCATGCATTTTTACAACCCTCTCCAAGCTTGGGATTTGAGGAACTTGTTACAAAGTTTACATATGCTTGCAATGGGCTACCTTTGTCTTTGGAGGTACTTGGAAGTCAGCTTTATTGCCACTATAGCAAAGAGCTATGGGAAGATCTATGGCATAAGATCTCTAAAATATTGCCTGGTGAGATCAAAAATTGTTTGAGAGTGAGTTATGATGCACTGGATGAGGAAGAAAAACAAATATTCTTGGATGAAGCTTGTTTTTTTATTGGAGAAGACTGCATCAAAGCTATTGCAGTGTGGGAGGGATCAGGCTGGAGTGGTTTGTATGGTTTGGAAAAGCTTGTTAATAAGTGCCTTCTTCATCTTGATGATAAAAATTGAATAACAATGCATGACCATTTGAGAGATTTAGGAAAGGAAATTGCAAATACTCAATTACCATGTCGTCTATGGTCTCCAGATCAGATTAAGGCCATTCAGAAACAAGACCAGGTCAGGTTAATACCTTATTCAAAAATCATGACATATAAACTTCTTTTTGTTTGTCCAATTATGTGTATAACATTTTCTATTTTATGTTTGTTGATTTTGATTTTTTCTAATCAGGATAAAATCCAGATTCGAGGAATGATATTGAATGCTGAAAATGAGGTGGTGCGCAAGTTTCCTCGTTTCCTCTTAAATACACGAAGACCTTTCCCTGGTTTTCTCTTGAGTACAAGAAGAGCTTTCCCTTTTGAATTAGAAATTTTTGTAGTTAAAGGGAATCATAGGGACAAATTTCCCATTGCCGAGTTCTCAACAAAGTTGGCGTGGCTTAGCTGTACCGGAATTGCTGATAGAAATCTTCCACTAAAAATGGAAAATTTAAGAGTTCTAGAATTGTATGATTGCTGGAAGTTAGTAGGCTTGTGGAAGGAAGGACCAGAAGTAAGTAACTTTGCTCCGCCTTTTACTTTCCAATCTATAATTCGAGATAAAAATTAACTGTTTTATATTTTTCTCTAGCAAAATTGAAAAGGAAAACTATAATACTTTTTGGAACAGACTTAGCTATAGAATCTCTGTCAAATTTTTGTTGGTGCTTTAATCATGTTAGCTTCTTTGATAAGATAAACTGTATTATGAATTTTGAATAGAATTGAAAATTCGCTGCAGGCTCCAGAGCAGGTAAGAGTGTTGATTATTGGTAGATGCCCTAAATTACAAAAAATTCCGAAGTCCATAGAACTTCTCAAGAATTTGAAACAGATGTCCCTGAGTGCGAGCGCCAAGTTGAAGGGTCTGCCAGAGGAATTTTGCCGTCTTGAGTCGTTGGAGCATCTGCAGTTAATTGAATGTGATAAGATATTATCACTGCCTAGCTGTTTTGGTGAATTGGGAAACCTTCGACATCTAGTTTTGAGTTGTTTGAAAAATTTGAGGATGTTGCCGGATTCATTTAAGCAGCTGAGGTTGCTGCAACATCTCAATTTAGCCCGGTGTTCTAGGCTTGCTATACAGCCAGACATCATGGAAAACATGACCGAGTTGGAATATTTGAATTTCACGGGCTGCAACGAATTGAAAGAGTTGCCTATTCACGTCACAAATCAAATCGCCTTGAAGGAGCTCTATGCAGAGGACCCCTGTGCAGGGGAACCCTATGTAGAGCACCCCGTTGCAGAGGTCTTCTGTTTAAGGAAACTCCCAATGGACATTGGTCGACTTAGCAATTTGAGAGTAATGAGGATTTCATCGCAAGTATTAGTGGAGTCTTTCGGGGGTCTCAATCATTTAGAGTGTTTAAAATTAAAAAGTTTTGAAGTGGAGTTTTTACCACTGTCATTTAAGCAACTGATTAATCTTCAAACTCTGGAAATACTAGGTTCCCGATTCAGGGAATTCGATTTTGGGAAGGGGTCATTTACTTCTTCGTTGTGCAACCTCGAGAAGATAATTCTAGGCCGAACAGAAGTTTACAAGATTTCAATTTCCGAAGAATGTTGTCCACTCCTTAAAGTTGTCAAAGTTCTGAAAAGTAGCTGTTTAAGGGAGGTCGACACCCTACCAACAACAGTGGAAAAAATAGAAATGATGGGTTGCCCACAATTGAATGTGCTTCCAAGTTTTGCAAATTTTGCTTCTCTGAAAGTAGTTGAACTGAAAGATCTTCACAAAATTGAGAAGATAGAAAGTTTACAACACTGCACATCATTAGAGTCTATCACAATAAAGGACTGCCCAAAGTTGAATGTGCTTCCAAGTTTTGAAGAATTAGCTTCTGTGAGATATTTGGCACTGCAAGGTCTTAACAAAATTGAGAAGATAGAAAGTTTACAACACTGCACATCATTAAAGTATATCACAATAAAGGACTGCCCAAAGTTGAATGTGCTTCCAAGTTTTGAAGAATTAGCTTCTATGATATATTTGGAACTGCAAGGTCTTAACAAAATTGAGAAGATAGAAAGTTTAGCACACTGCACATCATTAGAGTATATCACAATAAAGGGCTGGCCAAAGTTGAATGTGCTTCCAAGTTTTGAAGAATTAGCTTCTGTGAGACGTTTGCAACTGCAAGGTCTTCACAAAATTGAGAAGATAGAAGGTTTACAACACTGCACATCATTGCAGAGTATAGGAATAAAGGACTGTCCAAAGTTGACTGTGGCTGTATGTTTTGAAAAATTAGCTTCTCTGAATGCAGTTTGTCTGACTAAGTGCAAGAAAGTGGAGAAGATAGAAGGTTTACAGCACTGCTCAGCATTGGAATTCCTGGTGATAGAAAATACATGCTGGGGGGTGCCGCATATAAAGAGATTGGGGCAGATGCAAGGATCCAGGACGCTGCAACTCGTTGAGCCTTGCATTCCAAAGAGACAGGTAGTAACTATTTAAAAAAATAAAAAATACTAATTATTTTGATCATATATGTTGTCTTATGTGTTTTTTTCCTTTTCGGGCAGAAATACACGTCGCTAAGATCGCTAGTATGTACAAAGGCGGTCCCTGCAACGGGGTCAGTTTTCAACTCTTCAGACTTTTCGAATCTCTCTGTCCTGCACTCCTTTGCGAACAAGACAATCCCTCCCTTGAGTTTAGATCTGCGAGCAAAATGTTCCTCCATTGACAATGAGAATGCCACAATGCTATGTTTGGTTATCAATTGCCTCTCTCCAAGTATGGAATTGGGTATAAATCGATGGCTGCCTCGGAGCATTGACTGCGTCTCTGCATCGAATGTAAGAGGTCACATATTTGAAATTAAGCCGGAAGTTGGTAAATGGATATTGATAGGGGTCTTTTCACCATATGGGATGGCCGAAGATATGCTCTACATGTGGGATAACTCCCCAAATCGCACTAAAGTGGAAAAGGGATTGCTTTTGAGTGGTAAACAAAATGATGTCAAAGAGGCTTTCTGGCGCATGGTAGCACGTTTGGGAAATTGATATTATTTGAAATAAAAATTGACACTTTCAGAAAATTAATATTATTATAAATGACAAAGCATATGATTTAATTTGCTTTACTTATGGACATACTTTCCAAAATAACTTATATTGTGTTCAAGATTGTATTTATAGAACTTTGATGGGTTATTTCTGTAATTGTGCAAGAAGTATTTGGATTTTTTTAAAATTTAATATAATGTTTTTTATTAATTTTTTTATTTTATATTGTATATTTTTAATACATAGTATTAATATAATCAAAATAATTTAAATATATTATGATTGGTTTTATTTTAAATATTGATTAATTTTTAGTGGTTTAATAATTAATATTTTAAATATTAGTTTATTAACAATTTATTAAGTTACATATCATTTTTTGTTATATATTTTTAGAGTATTTAACTTTTATATTAATAAATTTAATAAAGTTCTTGTATGTTAAATTACATAATTTTTTGAAGTTTTGTTATCCACATCAACAAATATTTTGTAAGAAAATAAATGTTGATTATTTATAAATATATATTTTTTCATTATTTAAAATTCACACATACATGAAGGTAATCTTGTGACGAGTTAAAAATATATATTAGTTAAGTCCCATAAAAAATGAAATTATCTATTCTTATAAGAAAAACAATCTTTTCTTGATGTTTAATTTAGGTTAATCTAAAAAGGTTATACAATTTAACACAAATCAACCTAGACTAATTATTTGAGAGCTATAGGAGTAGATATATAGAGCTAAATGTCAATCTATGAAATTGAATATGATGGAGAAGAATAGTTTGGTCTATGCCCAATGAAGAAATGATTTTGTTTTCACTTTGAGATATGGATATCTTTGATTTCAAAAAGTCTAATTTGTTTTCACTTTGAGATATGGATATCTTTGATTTCAAAGAGTCTAATCTCTATTATATTGAAGGTTCGTATCCACAAGCTTGAGATATTTACATAAAGGTAGATGTGATTTCTAGTTGTGGAATTGATTTAGTATAGTTGGTATCAGTTTTCCATAATCTATCTTGTATTTACAAGAATTCTTTTGGAAGAAAATGATTTAATATAGTTCACACTTCTATTTTCAAATTCACCCAAATTGCCTCTTACTGTTATGAATGCTACAAAGTTCTTGCATGTGAAATTACATTAAAAAAATAGAAGTTTTGTTATCCTTACTAACAAATATTTTACAATAGAATAAAATATTCTATTTATAATGTAACTTTGTCATGATTTGAAATTTGCACATGTGTGAATGCTATCTTGTGATGAGTTAGAAATATATACTAGTTATTTCTTTTAAAAATGCAAGAAACATAATTTTTTCTTGATTTTTAATTTAGGTTAATTTAAGAAAAGATATACAACTCAACACAAATCAGCCCATATTAATTATTTGATAGCTATAGGATTAAATAATTTAGATTTAAATGTTAATCTATAAAATTAAATGTGATGGATAATAATAGTTAGGTCTATGTCTAATTAAGGAATATTCTACTTTCACATTAAGATATGGATATTTTTATTTGAAATTTTTTTGATCTCTATTTGTTCTTCACCTTGTCTATGGATTAGTCTCTCAACTCTATGAAGGATCATACAAACAAGTTTGAGATATTTATAGAAATATAGATTAGATTTCCAGTTGTAGACTTGATCTACTATAGTTCAAACTTCTACTTCTGATTCATCCAATTTTCCTATTTTTTGTAAGTATTATTGACATGTTGAAAATTGCACTGTAGGTCAATTTCACACTTATGCATGATGCCCAATGCATTTATGAATAAATTCATAGTCAAGATTTCATGATTATGACTCCATAGATGGCAAGGACAAAACACTTGTAGCTTGTAGTTTGAATTTCATAGGAAATTACTCAAACTATAGCACGATGTGTAGACATCTATGCAATGTGCAAACATCCCACTAAAATTCAAGATTCAAACAGGAATATTTTGTACTAACCATTTGTGATGTGTGTCCCAATGCCCAAAAATGATTGAAATAGCCATCCTCACCCAGTCTATGAACAAAAATCTCTCTTCTCTCTCATTTTCACAAGTTCTAGCAACATTTTGGACTTGGAGCTCTCCACATATCACTTCTATCGAGACTATCAAAATCTTTTCAGAGTAGCAAGGACTCCTCTTGCACATGATATCGCCACATATATCATCTCAATAGAGGGCCCATAGTTGTTGGTAATGCTCTATTTCTTTTCTTTTATCAATCTTGCCTCTTAATATACTTAATTTGATCTTGTTTAGTGTCTTTTAAATCGTGATAGGGGTTCTCCTCCATAGTGGGGTTTATTTTTGTCACACATCTATTTTATTTTATGCATTCTAACCTTGCCTAGCTATTTGTGGAGGTGGAAACACCAAAATGGGGGTTTGATAGAGGCAAACCCATATACAACACCAACATTTTTCTCTATCTCCATGTGTGTAGGTGCTAAAAAAGTTGGAGTGATAACAAACCTCATTTTGGTAGTTTCTAGGCTTGATTCATACAAACAATAGCATAGGTACACAAACATTCTCATGGTGTGTTGGTGTCCAAGGTTGAGGCTTTTCCCAACTGATACCACATTTTGTTAACCTACACTTTCTTTTCCCATTATCTAAATATTTTTATCTTTATGTATATGCAAGTTATTTAAGATTTTTTGTTATGTTCATTTCCAAGCTTACCTTAGATTTTAGTTTTAAGGCATTTATATTTTCAGTTCACTTGAGTCGGGTCAATTGAGGTAGTTGCTCCTTGAGATCTTGTCATCTTGAGGGTACAAAAATATTTCCTCTCCATTTTTGTGAACCCAACATGAACTCCCATGCCAAATCTTTTTGTTCTACATTTCAATGCATTTGATAATGTCTTCTCAGAATGTGATTTTGATATGTGAGATGATTCCTTGGATGATTTCCTAGAGGTATCCCCACCTATTAAAAAACCAATTATAGAAACTCCACCCTTAGAATCTCTTTCCTCACAGGACAAGAAGTTCGTAAATGTGATTATGGTCTCCACTGCCTTTGAAAGGCCTAAGAGACCAATCATTTACATGACTCCATCTAGTTATTCTCTAAAGAGAGTCCATTCTATTCATGTTGTTCCGTTTAATATTGATTCTCTGGATCTTTATACAAATTTTACACAATTTAAAACTTCTTATAATGCAATGGCACATACTTATAGTACTTGAGGGAATAAAAAAAATGTTGATCAACCTATTTCATTACCACCTTCTTAACCAAACCTTCCCCAAACACCTAAACCTCTAGTCAAGCAACAAAGTGAGAATGATCTTATCGAGCAATTTTGTGTTACTTTTGCTAATATCTCACTTTGGGACTTTCTTGAGACTATCCCAATTTATCAAGATATGCTTCATGAAGTTCTTTAAAAGATTTGTTTCCCTTCTTTTTCTAGGCAAAAAAATGTGAATTTGTTGATAGATCATATTCAAGTGGATTTGTTGAATATTACATTCTATCCACATGAATTCCCACCTTTAGAAGTGCAAAAGTAAGCATATTTGTTAATGATAATTGTTTATGTTAATAATGTCAACACTAGATGAACTCTCATTGATATCCATTTGACACTCAATTTTTGTAGCCTCGATCTATTACCTAAGATTAAAGTAGTTTCAATTTATCTAACTATATCTTCTTTATGCATTCATGGTTTTGATAACACTGGTTGACAAGCTTTGAGAACTATTATCTTTCTATTAAACATAGGACCAATCACTATTCCTACCTTGATATACATAATTCAAAGCCTTTAGCATATAATCTCCTCTTGGGTAGACCTTGGATTCATGCTCTAGGAGTGATCACTTCTAGCCTTCATGGTTTTGTTAAGTTTGTTATTAATAATCAAGTAGTTATGATCAATGCTAACCTTGATGCTATGCAATTATATCAAATGGCAATAGTTGGTCATGCCTTAGCTACACCTACTTTTCAGAACTAAATTCTTTTGTTGTCTTCCAATGCATCAACATCTACTCCTGTGGTGTCTCTTGCCAAAGATACCCTTGAGAAAGATGTCCCTAAAGAAGACCCTCCTAAAATAGAAAGTCCTAAGTCTACTCCTACTTCTTCTCCTAAACTGAATGCATGTCTAGGTGATGATTGGGGATCCTTGGACTGCATTGAATCTTATATCAGGGAGTATAGTGTAGACCTAATCCACCTAGATATTCCAAAAATCTCATTTGCTTCTACTAAAAAGGATGATTATGCTTTCATAACGAAAGGTGGTACTTATAGTATAGATTATGCTCTTTATACTAATTCCTCCTTCTTGTCAAGAATGGCAATCATGTTATGGACCAAGATTTAACATTTCCTCTAAATTTGGTTATGGAGGTAAAGGTTGTGGATGTAATGAACAAGGTATTAAAGTCCCTTTAGAGGCTGCTCCATGTGACTCTAAGATTGTACTTGGATACCACCCTGCAACCTCTAAGGAAAATGTAATGTCCCCAAATATTTGGTTTGAGATTTTTGAACAAATTCTTTTAAGGCTCAACTATTTTTCCTTGGCATGGCGGACATGGGAAATTTATTTTCACAATTTATTATTATTTTTAGCTCGGTGCCAAAATATTTATTATTTTTCCAAGGAGTTGGGTGAGTGGGAAAATAAAATAAATAATATATATATTAAATCCAAAATTAGGCACCCAAGTTGGTCAGCCAACATATGAAGAAGGTGAAAATCAAGTATAAATATAAGATCTTTTAGGAATTTCACATCATCATTCAAGAAATTCATTTTTCAACACACTTCTCCTTAGGAGAAAATTTAGTATATGCTTTAGGATGAAAACCATATTGCATAAAGGGAGTTAGATGAAAACTTAACTCACCTTGTGGAGAATTTGTGATGGAGTTCTACTTGCACTTCGTCGAAGATTTTTCGAGCAATTGGATTGTTAATTCAAGACCATATTTGAAGATCAATGTTGGAGCAACAATAGAAAATCATTTGTTGTCATTACACTAGGTTTTACCTGAGGGTTTGATTGGAGCATAATTGGAAGGTGAATTGGGGGGTTGTTGAGCATCTATTTTTCACCATTTTGAGTTCACATTTTTGAGTTATAAAAATAGCATCATAAGTAGGAGGTAATTTCCACAACATGTCAAATTGTGATATTGCTATCAAGATTCAACCATGTAGTTTTATGAGTCAAACTCATTGACCGATGTTTCATGAGTAGTGGTTCATAAGAACCCATCTCTCATGATAGTGAATGGTCCACTTAGCACTCATTGCATCTAGGTTATTCTCATAGAGGTGAAGCACAACACTTGATGAATGGTTCATAAGGAACTATGATGAAGGTTTTGCAAATGGGGTTTCAAGCTAAGTGGGTTTAACCTTGGGGGAAACTCCAAGGTTAAGCATGCTTGAGATGGAGTAGTATTGGGATGGGTGGCCTCCCAAGAAGGCCCAATGCTTCACCTCTGTGATCATCACCTAGATGTAGTGAGTGCTAAGTGGACCATTCACTATAATGAGAGATGGTTTTTTTTGTGAACCACTACTCATGAAACATGGGTCAATGAGTTTGACTTGTAAAACTACATTGTTGAATCCTAATAGCAATAACATCATATTAAAAAAATAAAAATTCCTTCATTGGATTGGGATTATTATAATGTATATTTTAGTTGGAGACTTTCATCTTTGATGCGATTATTGATATAAAGCACTTTTTTGTATTTTTATGTGTAATTTTATCTATCCTTTATTCGTTGTAATTATTTGTTTCAAAAAATTAGGGAAAAACTTAGAATTTTAGGGAAGATCCTATTGGGGATATTACTTTGGTGTCAAAGCTTGGATCTTGCCAACCAGCAGGGTTTAGAAAAGGATTTCACCTAGTTAGTGGGAAGTATTGTCCTTACACAATCTCCATAATGGCAACACATGTGATTGATGATATAATGTTTTCCTATGATGTGTACAATATACTTCCAATAGATTTTAGGAATGCAATCACCTTGAATAAATTTATGAATCAACGAATGGATAAGAAGAAAAACAAGAAAGAGAGGAAATGAAAGAAGCATGAGAAGCCAAGTGTTGAAAACATCCTGAATCAAATGATGCAAATTTTCATATAGTCACACCAACAGTTGCTTCCACCCATTGGTCAAATGTCACAAAATAGGAATAACATGAGAATACATGAATATATTAGAAATTTGAGAAAAGAGACAAAAATTTTTTAGGAGTTATCATTGAAAAAAGGATAGAGAAGGAAGAAGAAGTACTTGTTTGTGACTTGCAACCTATAAGTAATTAGGAAGAGGACAAAAATCAGTTAGCATGCAACCCTAAAGAGGACATGTTCAAAAGTTCACTTTAGCCCTATGAGGACAAGGACAAAGAATATTCACCTATTGAAGCTACAAATGAAGAGCACATGAAGATTGAAGAAGATATTGCCATGGAGATTTGCAAACCAGTCATGTTAGATCAACTCCATGAAGTTACAAGTTCTTGTGATGTTTCATTAATTGAGCCTACCATTGCTTCATCACCTTTACATCATTTTAGCAATGAATCAAATTGTGGTTTGGGTGTACTTAAGTGGGATGTTTCCCATACATACTTGTGAGAAATTAAGAAATTTTAGTATGTAGTGAACAGAGTGAATTGGTTAAGATTGACTTGACATTGCAAGATTTGAAGGTTCCCTAGGTGGTTAAGGAAGTTATAGCTATGCATACTCTTTCTCTAGAGATTAGCCCTTGAGTAAGATCATGATGTAGAAGACTACTCATTATTTTGATGGAGATCCTTTGATGGAGCATGATGATGACCTAGTTTTTACACATGGATTTATTGAAGAAGAGGCCATGAAGGAAGTTGATTTGAAGGAGCATGATCATGAAGACCAATAAAAAATATTGCATGGGGGTGTTGGATCTCAAAAATCACATCTCTTCAAAGGAAAATTGAAGGTAGATGAAGGTAAGATTGTGTTATCCCTAACTTATTTTAATCATGTTCATAAGATGATGGTAGGTTTGTGTTAGAAGGATCTAGGGAAGCATGAAGGTTTTGAAGGAGGTTTATCTCTTGATGACTTGCACAAACTCAATAAGGCCTAGTGAAATCAAACTACCTACACTTACATGCGAATAGAGATCATCTCCTCCATCTTGATAAGATATATTTTGATGCATTGAGAAGAATGGAAGATGAAGTTGATAAGCTCACCTTTGATCTTAAAAATACTAGGGATTCTTTGAAGAACACTCAAATGAACCTTCGATAATGAGAGAATCAAGTTGATGAACTTTGTTTGGAGTTGAGCTTAGCACATTCTTCATCATCCACAATAGAAATCTAGTATTCCATGGAAACCACATCCAAAGAACAACAATTCAATGTGAATATTGTGAAGAGTGGCCATGAAGATATAACTTGCAGCCATGTGACAAGTGGCACATTTGGTTTTCAGTTGGAAACATCTCTTAGATCAACACTTATTGATGACCATTTAACTATGGAAGAATTGATTAAGTTTCATGAATACATCACACAAGGGTATGAGGTAAGGACTGATTCTCTGATGTGCAACAATAGTTTCTTATCTTCACATAATCATGACATGAAAACCAAGAGGATCATCCTTGAGGCATGTGATTTTTAGTTGGAGTCACCTTTTGGATTTTCACTTGTGAGAGATCATTCAAGAAAGGAAGAAGAAGTGTTTGAGGTGCTATCTAGGTCACCACAAAAAGGTATGACAATAATTATGATTTTCTATTTTATGACAATAGTCATATTTCTTTGCATAACCATGAGATAACAACTATTTCACATGAGGATAATGGTATTGAGGGGTCTCCCAATGTTGGAACTCAATATGTGAGTGTTAAACATAAGGAATTTATTGTGGATTCAAGCCACAAAGGTTTTAATTTTGTATATCATACAATGGAAGATGTGAAGAAGACACAAGATATGTGTGAACAGTGGTTAGAAAAATCTAGGAAGGTAAAGTTGTTGGCCACCCAAGCAAGAAAAAACCTACAGGAGGTCAAGGAACATTGAAATCATCTAGATCATGCAAGGAAAAAAAGTGAATCCTATCTTAGATCACTATTTCTTCCAAGGGAATAATGTGTAAAGGTTGAGCATGCAAGGGATTAGCATCTTAAGGTCAAAAAGGAAGAACATTCAGATTTGGGTGAACATGAAAAGAGGTATGATTCAGAAAAAAAATTTTGTACACAAAGTTTACATCAAGAGGATTGTGAGTTATTTCTTTCAGAGAGCCCATTGACGACTCAAATCATAGATGTGGATGGGATAGCTGAGCATACACCTTTTGTACAGCCAAAAATGTGATGTATAGGTGGAGATATGGGTGATGCAAATTTGGTTTGGTCTTTGATCATTCATGGAGAACTTGAAGAGTTTTCTTGTGATGAGTGTCATCATGTTGATGAAGTTCTTTGGTGGAGTATGTAGCTTCTCTATTTTAGATATTTCTGATGCATGCCATGGAGACACTTGCATTTATTGGGAAAATTTTAGAGGTGAAGTTGAACTATGACACAAGGTATGGATGCATTTCTATAATGTTTATTTTTGAGTTACTAATCCTTTTGTTCCAACTAGACTATGTCATAGGGATTGGAAGTTCAAACATGAAGATCTTGGTGTTCCTACCTTAGTTCATGAGGATCTACCCCATACTTTTTTAGGAGATTGTTGTTCTAATTTATGGTGCATGGATTTCCTACAAAGATATTAGAGGACAAAAAGTATTCGAGAGCTTGGAGGAGAGTTGGATTATCTTTTCCTCCTTGAAGAGTGGCATAGGGATGATACTCTATCATATTACATCATTAGACATACTATTTTCTCACACATAGGTTTGATTTTTAGTCATGATTTTGTTGTTATTTTTCATACCAACAACTTAGAAGGAGATGTTAAATACATTTCCTTGCACCTATGTTGGGTATTCCTCCCATCTATGTGGGAGATCTATAGGATTTGGAGAGTGATTTTGTGTTGATATCACTTTGAGATGCTTCCATCTCCTCATGTTTGATGGATGCAAGGATGTGGTGATTTAGGATCCAAGTGGTGGTAATATTATCATTGCTTGAGGATAAGAAATATTGAGAAGGGAGGATTGTAATGTCCTCGAATATTTGGTTTGAGCCTTGTATATTTTTGAACAAATTATTTTAAGGCTCAACTATTTTTCCTTGGCAGGGTAGACGTGGGAAATGCATTTTCATGATTTATTATTATATTTGGAGGTGCCAAAATATTTTATTATTTTTCCAAGTAGTTGGGCAAGTGGGAAACTTATATATATATAAATATATGTTAAGTTTTAAATTGGGTGCCTAAGTTGGTCAACCATCATATGAAGAAGGTGAAAATAAATTATAAATATAAGATCTTTTGTGCATTTCACATCATCATTCAAGCAATTCATTTTTCAATAGACTTTTGCTTAGGAGAAAATTTAGCATATGCTTTTGGATGAAAACCCTATTACATAAAGGGAGTTGGAAAAAAACCTAACTCACCTTATGGAGGATTTATGATAGATTCCTACTTGCACTTCATCAAAGATTTTTGGCGCAATTGGAGTGTTAATTCAAGATTGGATTTGAAGATTAGTGTTGGGGATACAATAGAAGATCATTGGTTGTCATTACTCTAGGGTTTCACCCTAAGATTTAATTGGAGCATAATTGGAAGGAAAATTAGGGGGTTGTTGAGCCTCTATTTGTCATCATTTTGACTTCATATTTTTGAGTTATAACAACTTCATATTCATAAAATCAGTCTTTCTTCATTGGATTGGGATGATTATATTGTATAATTTGGTTGGAGACTTTCATGTTTGATGTGGTTATCAATATAGAGTACTTTTTGGTATGTTTATATGAGTAATTTTAGCTATCCTTTTTTTGTTGTAATCATTTTTTTTTAAATAAAAAAATTGAAAGAAAATATTCAAAAAATAGGGTTTGGGAAAAAATTTCATATTAAAAAAATTAGGGAAAAAAACAAAATTTTAGGGTAGATCCCATTGGGGATATTAAAAAAATCCATTGTTTGATGTTAATATGGTTTATATTGAATATCTCCCTCTTAAACTAATTCATCTCAAATAAATGAAAATAAAGTAGACTCTAGTGAAGCCCTTTTAGATGTTTTCTCTTCGGGGGAATCTCTAGGAGAACTATTGGGTGCCTATTCCAATCTTCCTTCTTATCACCATAACCTTCAATTCTTGTGTCTATTGAATTGTCGAGCATACTTTGGAGAATTTGTGTTGAGTATGGATGAAAATGCTTCCTTATCTTATGGTGGTGAGAACACATCTACACCAAATCCTAAGGACCATAGCACTCTCCTTAAAGGAGACACTTTCAATGTCCTCATGGATCCAAAATATTTTGAAAGGGTAATCAAGATTGGGAAATTCCTTTCTTTGAAATAATTTAGATCACATTCTGATCTTTTACATCATTATCCTGATATATTCACTTGTTTGTATGAGGATATGTCTAGTATTGATGCATCCATTGTGGTTCACAATATCGTCCTATGTTCTAGTGCCAACCCCGTAAAGAAAAATAATTGTAAAATGAATCTGAAGGTAACCTTGTCAGTCAAGATTGAGATAGAAAATCTTTTAAAAGTTGGTTTTATCTATCCCATTGACTAATCACCTTGGATCTTGAATATTATAGTCATTAGTAAACCTGATGGTCATATTTGTGTCTGTATTGAATTTGTGATCTTAATAAGGCTTGTCTTAAAGATGATTTTCTATTACCTAATATTGATCATATGATTGTAGATTCAATTGTAGGCCATGACTTAATTTCCTTTATGGATGGCTTCTCAGGATATAATCAAATCCATATAATCCTAGAAGATCAATATAAGACAACCTTTACAACCCCTTGGGATACTTTCTACTATGTAGTCATGCGAATTGGGTTGAAGAATGCTAGAGCAGTGACCTATCAACATGCAATGACTAATCTTTCATGAATTCATTCATAATATCCAAGAATATTATGTTAATGACATCTTGGCTAAACTTTTAACTCATCAAGATCACCTTAAAAATCTTTGTCTTATCTTTGAAAGGATTCAACTCTATAAGATGAGACAAAATCCTCTTAAGTATGTGTTTGACATGGATGTCGAAAAACCAATGAGATTTATTGTCTCTCATCGTGGAATCAAAATTGATACAAACAAGAGATCAACACAATTGTTAACATACCTCCACATAGGAGCATCTTTGAACTTTGTAGTTTGCAAGGGAAGATTCAGGAAATTTTTAGATTCATATCTCAATTGATAATTGTGCCCTTCCATTCATGTGCTTGTTGAAGAAATATGTTTAATTTCAATGGGATGATAAGTGTTAATCAAGGAATTTGATTCCATCAAGGAATACTTGGTAATCCTCCCATCTTAATGTTGAATATGCAAGATAGAACCTTCCTACTATATATTTCAGCATCTCATACTTTAGTATCTCAACATGATAATAATGATAAGGAAAGAGCAGTCTATTACATTAGCCATGCTCCAATTGATTATTAAACTAGTTACTCTATAATGGAAAATAAATTTCTTTCTCTTCACCATGATGAAAAAACTAACACACTACCTTCTCCACGTAGAAACTCACGTGATAGTCAAAAGCAACCTTCTTAAGCACTTGTTTTCTAGAGCTAATCTTTCTAGAAGGCTCGCAAAATGGGTGATGTTGTTATCTAAGTTAGACCTTAAGTTTGTTAATAAAAAAGTAATTAAATTTCAAGTTATCATTGATCATTTGGTGGAAGCTCCCTCACCTAATGCCTTCCCTAATCTATTTTTTCTCCCAAATGGAAGTCTTTTTGGTTTAAGCCACAATCCTATATGGTAACTATATTTTGATGGATCGAGATGCCAAACTGGCTCGAGAGGAGGTGCGGTTACTACACCTAAAGGGAAGATGATTCCTCTTTCCTTTTGATTATATTTTCATTATAAAAATATCATCAAGTATGTAGTCCTTATTGCTGGATTGCATGCCATAATAGCCTTTGAAATCAAACATATATATATTCATGGTGACTCTAAGTTAATTGTAAATTGAATCATGAGAATGCATAAAAGCTAAACAATGTAAGCTATCTTAGTATCAATATTTTTCTTTATCGTTGCTTAGCTACTTTTCTTTCTATACCATTGACAATTTTCCCATGAGAGAAAACCGCCATGTGGATGCAATGGCAAGCATTGCTTCCCTTGTACGCCATGACTATATAAAATAGATGAGTACCAAGTTTTGTGGTCCAAATTCTCTTTTCTATTTCTATCTTGGGAAAACTTCAACTTGATATTCTTGTGTGTGCACACATAGACTCGGGGGGATGGTATTCTCATATCTATAATTATCTAAAAACTAGGAACATTCCTAATGATGCGAGTAAAAATACTTGTGTCTAGACATGAAAGCTTTTAGCTTGTTACATCATTATATCTAATGTTCTTTATTGTAGATCTTACAATAGTATTCTTCTAGTATGTCTCACTAAAGCTAAGATACTACTTTCCATTCAAGAATCCCATTTAGGCTTTAGGGGTGGACATTTTGGTGGTAAATCCTTAGTACATAAAATGATACACATGGGATATTATTAGTGAACAATGGAGAAAGAATCCTTTATCTTTGTCAAGAAATTTCCTCAATGTTAGCAACAAAACAATCTCATCCAAGCTCCTACACGTGAATTCCATACTTAAGCTTCTCCTTGGCCTTTTCAAACATGGGGTTTGGATATCATTGGGAAGATATCCCCCCCTTCTTCTAAGGCACACACCTTCATCATAATATCTTAAAATTACTTGATGAAGTGAGTTGAAGCTAATCTGCTTCAATCCACTATCATTGAAACAATTTAATTTTTTTTTTTAAATGATATAATTTCTCATTTTGGATTACCTTCTACCCTTTTCTTTGATAATGGTATGTCATTTATGAACAAGAAGGTAAAATGATACTGAGAAATTTCATATTCAATATCAATTTTATACACCTTATTATCCTCAGTCTAATGACCAAGTCAAATAAAATTATTGAATAAATTCTGTGTAAGACAGTCAACAAGAATGGTAAAGATTGGCATAATCAATTAGCTTATATGTTAATTTGGACCTATCGCACGAGTGTCCATATGGCCACTAGTTCCACTCTATACAACCTTATTTATGTTGTCGATGTTATTATGCCTCTAGAGTTGGAAATTTCATCTTTATGAGTTTTCCTTAGAGGGTTTATGATAATTACACTTACTGTGTCCTGCATCTAAACCATCTTGAGTTGCTCAATGAGCCTCGGTTAAAGGCCCTTGAGCACCTTCAAGCTTATCAAAGATATTTGTCAAGGCATTACAATAAAAATTTTCTTTCTTGTACTTTCAACATTAGTGATCTCATTCTCTATGAGAACTAGAGAAATGTAAATGCACCACCCGACCAAAAAAAATAGTCCTAATTGGTTAGGTCCATGTACCTAATCACCTATATGTTTATGGCTCTAGTACCTATGGCCTTTCTTACATGAATGGAATATTGTTGAAGGAACTTGTCAATTTTATGTAGTTACGTCGATACTATGTGTAGAATCCTCTTGTGTGTCACACACATGACACTCGATTCATTTTTAGAATCAAAGCATGTTGTGTCCTGACATTCCTTCATCAACACATTCCTTATTCATTGTGTTATGATGCATACATGCATGATTATTTTCTCTAGAAATAGGAATTAATAGTATGTGTATTTTGAATTCAATGCATTGTTAGTCAATAATATTAATTTATCTTAATTGTTAGATTAGTCTTTTTATTTACATAGATGCAATATCTTTATTAACTAGCATGTTTCATTTATTAATTATCACATTTCACTTATTAAATTAGCATGTTATACTTTCATGAACATCTATATCATCACATCATACTAGATCATCATAGAATTTAATTAAGCATATGCCCCACATGTGTTTAATCTAATCATACATCAATGTGCATCCATAACATATATTAAATCAAATGCATACATCAGAACGTAAGTCATAGTTAGATCAAAATATCATATATATATGTGTGTGTGTATAAATATTTCAATGTACATGTGTCATCATCACTACAACAAAATGTGATGCTTGTAAATGTCTATATGACTATACACATCCAAAAAAGAAATACATCATGGGTCCCTACATCAAAAATGTCTATACAATGTATATATCTCTCTATGCACTCAGAGGATAGGTCCTCAAGTCCTTTGATGTTAGTGGACCTAGATCTGTACATGATGGCTAGCAGACTGACATGTGGGACTGAGATCAAGAGACTGATCTAAAGACCGATGTACGCAATCCCATTAGCTCCCCTCTTAGTCCTATTATTTTCTCACTCTAGGAAGTGACTTGCTCCCATAAAGTTTCCTCCATCTGCCTTGTTATTTCCACATCATCTATGAGTTATCACACTCTAGGATGATCAAGATCCATGGGGGTGTTGGTACATGCAACCTCTACCTCCCTTTTGAGCCTCTCAACCTTGTATAAAAAGGCATCATGTTCCTACTCAACACTCTCTTCCCTCGTCATGATGATGTCTTGCTAAAAAAGGATGTTATGAAGCTCAATTACCCTCTAATATTTTTGTCCCATTATGATGTTTTATCTCAACCTCCCTCTGCACGAGCTCCACTTGGTCCTCCTCATATTTTTTCCTAAGTCGTGTTATAGGCTCAAATAGTTGGACACCTTTTTTCTCTTAAGGCTCTTGAGGGAATTTTATAGAATCATGTATCCCATAAGTATTGTGGCCCCTAGAGAGTAAAGTGAGGCCTCCATTAACATTAAACCACCTACTTTATGTTAGAGTTGATTATTGAACCCCTAGCTCCCAAAAATCACTTGCAACCAGAACACCTATCACAAAGAGAGAAAAAATAGACTAATTTGCTATGCAATCCTTGAGAATTGTATTGATCCCAAAAGAAATTTTAATAATTATGATATATAATAATGAATCCTTATTATAATAAAAAGAATATCTTGGATGAAACCTTAGGTGTGGATAAAATTAGATAATGACATGTATGTGTCCTCATCCTATGATATGAGATAAAAAAATTACATGACTTAATTTTAGCTTAAGCATGCTAAAGTAAAAAGAGGACCTAATGATTAATAAGGTTATTTTCATATTTTACTCTAATGCCCCCTTAAGTACAACTTAAGGAGAAGCTAAATATATTAATGATTAATGCATGGATGGATGAATGAATGGATGGATTGGTCCTATCTATCATTCCTAATGAGGTACCCATTTACAATAAAATAAATCTCTCACAACCAATGAAAAAGAGAAAACTTCATGGGAAAAAAGTCCTCTCAAAAATAACAAATAAATAAACACGTACTAGTGAAAGAAGGAAATAAGGATGAATCGATATGACCCCCAAGGATTACTTCTATCACATTAGTTCAATGAATTCATCCAATAGGAGAGAGAAGATTACGATATGAATCCTCCCATAAAGAAGTATTTCCTATTCTAATGATGAAATCCTAAAGATATAACACTATCAACTTCTTGTAAACAACATTTATCCCTTACAAACAAAAAAATCCACTCATGACTATAGAAGCCATTCCTATAGGTTGGATTAATAGGAAATCCTAATCCAAATGTATGTCTAAAAATTGCTCAAATATGCACACGACATAATTAGGTAATGCCACTCAAGAATATTGTGAAGATTAATGTAGAACAAGCTCCAAAGACAATGAAGATGGGATAACATTAATGATGGGGTTGTCTTGGAAGAGGAGATGAATGTCCCAAAATGAATCCTCCAAATCTACAATACAATAGTCCATAATAAAGGATGATGTTTGACATATCTGAATTTCAAGTAGTTATGTTTGGAAGAGGATAAATTTCCTAGTTTACTAAATCAATAGGGGATATAGATGTAGTGATAGTAACATCAATAAAAACACCATAATATGGAGATGTGATCTTCATAGTAGTGAGATAAAGGAGATAATTCTTTGAACCATCAAAACATACAAGATGTGTGATATAATCAAGATACTCTAAAGTATCATCATCAAAGCATATGCAATATATATCATCAAGGGGAATTATTCAATTGGTAGCAAAATCATATAAGAATGGAGAGATATTAGAGACCTACACCACTAGAAAGTGTTTGAAACCATTTTTTTGGCAATATCTTATTTACCAATTTTCAAAACCATATAACTAAGATATGACCATTTTCATGAAATTACTACTTTAGGGAAGAAAAAATAACCTTATAAAACTATTCATAGCCTAGAAATACTATTCATGGCCTTAATATATTACTCATTTATGAAAATTCTATTTGCTAGACTTAAAAATTGTAGAGGAGGGGGACTGATTGCTCGGGACTCCAAGTCATGGGAGAGTCTAGAACAATAGGCTGCCCTAATCTACCTCAAGCTAAATAAATGTTTTAGAAGAGTTTAAAGTTTAAAGGCTACTAGGGAAGAGCAACCTTGTTGTTGTTGTCCTTCTACAAGCCCAAATGTTTCAGGGAGTCAGCTGAGCAGGTTTTCAAAATCTAGACTACAACTTGGGTAATGTATTGCCAAAAGACTACAATGCAGGACATAGATTCTAGCACAACTTGTTGGCATCTTAGTGGGGCACTAGCATTTGTATGGACAAAAAGTGAAAGGTATCTAGTCTAAAATACAAAAAAAAAATACTAACAACCTAACTGATGGAGTTTATTGCAATAATGAAAATAGAAAATAGCAAAATGACATAATAGAAAGAAGAATACTTTAACTTAATCTAATCTATGGATTGACAAAGAAGGGAGAGGAAAGCACACCTTCCTACCCATGAGGTGATATCTTCAAGATCTTCACCTCAATGAGAACTTGCACACAAAAGATGGGAAAATGTTGGGGCTTTGTTTAGAGGATTGCCTCAGTTAGTCCCTCACTTTGTTGTTTCCACCTCCATGCATAACTAGATGGAAATGCTTGAAGAAATATGATAAAAGAGAGTACATATAAATAGAGATACCAAGAAATATGTAAACAACAATATTCTACGATATCAAATACGATAATGCAAAGTGATTGAAAATGGAAGGATATCACCTTCTCAACCAAGTGCTCTCAAGGAAAATGGAGGAAGGAGTGAACATGCAAGCCTTCAAAGACCAATGTTGCCTCAACAACAAATAAAGTGAACCAACAAAACACTAACTTGTAGCATTAATGGAGGTGGTGGAGCTTGAAGGAGTTGAAAGTGAGTAAGAAGAGTGAAGAGAGTTTCCCAAAGTGTGAAGATGAGCAAGAAGCATGAAAAAATCAACGAGATAGCCATTTGAAAGGTGAAAATGGAGGCAAAAGAGCCATTTGAAGTCAATCTAAAGGGTAGGAGACATTACACTTCATGTTCAATGGAGAAGTGTCATGCCTCTATGGATTCTAGAGGCAAGAATCCTATCACGATGGAAGTGTTCCACACAAAAATTTATGCTATGCTAGCATCCTAGAAAGAATATCCCCCACTGATACATAAAACAACTACTAAGTGGACAGGGAAATGTGGTAAAAAAAATATTGCATTATCGAACTCAATTTTCTAAGGTAGGAGGTAGTCTAAATAGGGAATTTGTAAAGGGTACAAATTCATGCAATTACAATTTCCCCCCACTTTAACGAGTATAAGTGTTAGCAAATGCATGATAAAGTAGAGAGAAAGCTGAGGAATTTATACCTGAATCATTGAGGAAGTAGACTACAATCTAGTGAACTCAAGTGTAGTGGAGAGGGATGGATCCACAAGTACTCAGTCCTATGGATATTTGTACAAAAGTATCACAAGTTCTCAATCTTGCAGAAGGTGAAAAAAGTCTCAATAGGTGTTTGATCCTACAAAAGTGGCTCCATGGGTACTCGGTTCTATAGAGGATGATCAAAGGGTTCTATAGGTGATCGATCTTGTAAAAGAAAATTCTTCATAGGTGCTTGGTCCTAAAAATGAGGCATCATAGGTGCTTGGTCCTAAGGGAGGCCAGATGTGAAAGGCTTTGCAGAGTTTGATTGACCCTCACAGGTGCTCGGTCCTACAAGCTGTTGTAGGGCACCTAGGTCTTCATGTAAAAAGGGGTCAAGTGTTAGTATTTTGTGTTAGCCAAGTCATTTTTCTTGTAATAAGGTCTTTTAAGACCATGTTTTATGTTTTTGTGTGTTGGTTGAGTCATTTGGGGTTAGTTTGTTAAAAGTTGTCAATATTGCAAAAAGTTGCACAAGCAACTTTTGCATTTTGTGTCTAAAGGGAATATAAACCATTGGGATTTGAAAAAAAGTTGGCGAATGGTTGGGTCTTGTTGGAAAATGTTTAAATAATCATTTTTTAGGTTGGGACAAGGTTCTGTTGTTGAGCAATAAAAATACTCCATTTTTTGCATTTTCAAGTTGTTTTTACTGCTACACAGATTGGTGCAGCCTCGTATGGCCTAGAAATGATCTAAAATTCATTGGAACTGATAATTTATTGAATATATTGTTTGTTTCTTTTGATTTCATCCACTTTCATCAAGTTTGGAGTTAATTAGAGAAATTTTTCTATAAATAGCCAAAAACTCTATTTAGGGTGAGTTTTGATTGAATAAAATGGTTTTTTGCCCATTCCATTGGTGAAAAGGCCTCATAATCGATGGAATGGATGTAGATAGGGTGTATTTTGTGTTGTTAATGTTGCAAGAGTAGGGGATGGAGTTTGGTCCAAGTTTAGTTGCTGACCTAGCCTAATATCATCATGTATTAGGCTTAGGAGTTCATTAGACTTAGGGTTTTGTGAAGAGGCTATTGGGAAATTGTTCTAATTGCTGAAAGTTGGCTATTCAAACCCCATATGACATGTTTAAAATCTTGGAATCAAGATTCAAAGCCTAGAGTCAAGAAAGCCCTCCTGCTACCTAGCCAAGTCATAAAATTAGGCCTAACTTAAGCATCAGTAGTCCAAAGTTGAGGGTTTCATTACAAAGTGACTTCATATGCAAATTGGATATGTTGTCAAATGGAATTAAGGGTTTTTGTAAATGTGTTCACATTTTGAGTATCGTGTTTCCCCCAGGAGTTATGTTGGAAAACCCTTGTTTAAAGTACTACTAGAGGGATTGAAGGATTGTGAGGGAAACCCACCAAGTTTTGTTCTAGGATTGCAAAGCTTGTTTATTTGAGTTTTTTTGAAGTTATCCACCCCTGCTCTATATCAAATTGGTATTGGAGCATAGGTCTGATTTGAAGAAGAAAAGTTGAGTTGAAAGAAGAAAAAAATGCCTCCAAAAGGGAATGCCATTTCTAGAGAAGTGAGTGAGTTGAAGGAAAAACATGCTAGAGAATGAAAAGCATGCTAGAGAGATGAGATAGTTGAAGGAGAGGATTGTTTCCTTGGAAACAAGTTAGAAGAGAGGTATGGTCATAAAAGACTTGAGTGACCAAGAAGAAGAAGGGGAAGAGGAAAGTTCCCAAGGGTTTGAGGAAGAGATGGATCCTGATGACTTGAGGATGGAAAAGCTCTTGAAAGTAGTCAAGGGAGATATGCATAAGATCAAGATGAAATTACCTATGTATGGAGGAAAGATGGATAATGGAGAGCTCCTAGATTGTATAGGAGCATTGGATACCTATTTTGATTATGAAGATGTGCTAGAGGATCAAAGGGTGAATTTGGCCAAGAAAAATTGAAGGGCCATGCTTTGCTTTGGTGGGATTATGTACAAAGTGAAAGGGGAAAGAATGGAAATTAAAAAATCACCTCTTGGAATAGGATGGTGGCTAAACTCAAAGGAAAGTTCCTACCTATTGATTAAACTATTCAATTGTTTAGGATGCTTCAAAATCTCAAGCAAAAGGATATGGATGTGATGACCTACATAGAGGAATTCTACAAATTGAGTATAAGGGCAGGTCATACAAAAGATGATGAAGAAACAATAGCAAGATATATGAATGGGCTAAGATACAACCTCCAAGATGAATTGAGCCTCACCTCCCCAAAAATGGTGGAAGAATGTTACCAATTGGCTATCAAGGCCAAGGACAAGTGGAAGAAAAGGAAAGAGAAGTAAGGTAGGGGAAAAGGAAGAAGTTTGAGAGGTAGAGGAACATTTGGAGGAAGAGGGAAGTCCCAAAAACCACAAGGAGAGATAAGTCAGCCTCAAGAACAAAATTATGATACAAGGGGAAATTTTAGGGGAAGGAGACCCAATAATAGGTGCAGATTTGGAGGTCAAGGAAGAGGATCAAATGAATTCATATGGAAGTGTTAGTAGTGCAATAAGTTTGGCCATCAAGCATGACAATGTCTTGAAAAGCAGCCCTCTACTTCACATGGAGGAGAAATAAGAACTAAATTGGTACAAGAAGAGGACAATGAAAGTGTAAACTCACCATCACAACATGTTGCTCAAGAAATTGGTCAATCTCTTATGGTAATGAGAACATTGATTAAAGTTCCTATGTTGAAAGAATCACCACAAAGGAAATCTCTCTTTAGAACCAAATGTAAGTCTCAAGATAACATTTGCAAAGTTGTTGATTCAGGTAGCACATATAACTTGGTTTCCCTTGAAATGGTAGAAAGGTTGAAAATGAAAAGAATACCACATCCCACTCCTTACGAGGTCTCCTGGTTGAATTAGGGACAACAGGTCCTATTAAATGAACAAACTTAGGTGGAATTTAACATAGGAGGGTAAGACGATAATATTTTGTGTGACATCATCCCTATGAATGTTTGTCATGTGATTTTAGGGAGGCCTTGGAAATATGATAGGAAGGCCAAGCATGATGGGAAAAAGAACACATGTTTTATTGAAAAGGATGGGATTTCATTCACTCTCACGCCATTGGAAGATGAAGGCCTAGATACACAAGTAGGGTCTAGTGCAATGTTGGTAGGAGAAAAGGAGTTATTGAAAAAAATGAAGGAAGAGGGAGGAGAAGGTTTTTCCATTGTGATCAGACCAAAGACTGTGATGAAATCAACATAGGTTGATGATGTGCCTAAAGAGGTCCAAGCATTGTTGAACAAGTATAAGGACATTGTGGTAGATGAACTCCCTAACTCTTTGCCACCAATAAGAGATGTGAGTCACCATATAGACTTCATACCAGGGGAAAACCTACCTAACAAAGCAACATACAAAATGGACCCAAAATAGAATAAAGAGATTAGGAAGCAAATCCAAGAGTTGCTTAACAAGGGCATAATAAGAGAGAGTCCTAGCCCATGTGTTGTTCCCGCCGTTTTAACACCAAAGAAGGGAGGAGATTGGAGAATGTGCACTAACTCAAGGGACATTAACAAGATTACCATAAGATATAGGTTCCCCACACCAAGAATGGAAGACTTGATGGATTGTCTAGGAGGGGCATGTTATTTTTCTAAGATAGACCTCAAGAGTGGCTAGCATCAAATTAGAATTAGAGAGGGGGATGAATGGAAAACTGCCTTCAAGACAAATGAGGGGTTGTATGAATGGCTTGTCATGCCTTTTGGACTCTCAAATTCTCCAAGTACCTTTATGAGATTGATGAATGAAGTCATAAAGCCATCCATTGGTAAGTTTGTGGTTGTCTATCTGGATGATATTCTTGTTTTTAGTAAAACTAAAGAGGAACATTTGCAACATTTAGATTTGGTTTTGAAAAGATTGAATGAAGAAAAAGCTAATGATAAACTTGAAGAAATGTGAATTTATGAAGGAAGAATTGGTGTATCTTGGCTTTGTAATCACAAAGGTCTCTTTGAAGATGGATCAAACTAAGGTGGAAGCTATCCTAACATGGTCTACACCAACATCAGTAAGTAAGGTAAGAAGTTTCCATAGCCTAGCCAATTTTTACATAAAATTTGTTAAGAATTTTAGTCACATATGTGCTCCAATCATTGACATAATAAAAGGGGACAAAAGAAAGAATTTTTTATGGTCTGAAGAGGCGGAAAAGAGTTTCCAATATCTGAAACAAAGGGTAGAAAATCACCCTATCTTAGCATTGCCTAATTTTAACAAAGTTTCACCATTGAATGTGAAGCTAGTGGGTATGCCATTGGGGGAGTATTGAGCTAACAGGGTAGGCCTGTTGCCTTCTTCAGTGAAAAACTCAATGAGGCAAAGAAAAAGTATTCATCTTATGATTTGGAGTTGTATGTTATGGTCCATTCATTGAAGAAGTGGAGACACTATCTCCATCCTAAAGAATTCATTGTTTTTACTAACAATCATGCTTTACAGTTCCTAAATAGCCAAGAAAGACTTAGTCACAGACATGTGAAATGGGTGGAGTACCTACAAAGTTTCACCTTCACCATCAAGCATAAGAAGGGGAAGTCAAACAAGGTGGCAGATGCATTGAGTAGGAGGACATTGTTGGTCTAAGGAATTTAGTTACAAAGTGTAGGGATTGATGCTCTAAGAGGTATGTATGTAGAGGATGATGATTCAAAGAGATTTATGCTTCTTGTAATCAATTCAATGGAAATTTTTATGAATAGAATTATTATTTTCTAATTCAAGAAGGTTTACTATTTAAGGGGGCCCAAGGTTGAGCAAGAGGGTAGAGAACAATATTTTTGGTGCTCTTCCCATCACAAATGGGCATGTCTCCTAACCAACATCCAATATAGGCATAGTCTATTGCTAACCATGGTCTTCCTAGAATAATGGGATACCCACCTAATATAGCTTTAGGAGAAAGAATCATGAAGTCTGTTGGATACTCCCATGAGTCTAGAGTTACCACAAGATCCTCTACTATACCATCTTGTTTAATAGTGGAACTATCAACAAGTTGTAGGACAATAGGAGTAGGTCTCATGCTTGCAACATTTAGTTGTTACAAGATATCCTTGGTCATCACATTTATTGCTACTCCCAAATCAATCAGAGCATTCTTTATTTGGATCCCATTTATAACAACTCCTAACATAGGACTACCTGGGTCATTGTATTTGGGAAAAATTACTTTCCTAAGCATGATGTCAACCAACTGTCCCACCACATGAACCGTAGTGGGGCCTTTCTTCTTCATGCCTGGCTTCTTGAGGCATGCTTCCTTAATTGCTTTGCCATATATGGGAACTTCTTTTATGGCCTAAAATAGAGGTATCTTGACACATATATGTTTCAACTGATCTAAAATGTCAAAGGTTGTTTCCTCCTCCTCTTCCTTTTGTTTAACAATTTCCAATCTCTAAGGAAATGGTGGTTTTGGATCAGATTGCAAAACTGGTTCAAGGTTGGTGGACACACTTGGTTGAGTAGGTGTTTTAGATGGATTTTGAGGCTCCTCTTCTT
The DNA here is from genome assembly GCA_007258455.2 of Sequoia sempervirens. Classification (NCBI taxonomy): domain Eukaryota; kingdom Viridiplantae; phylum Streptophyta; class Pinopsida; order Cupressales; family Cupressaceae; genus Sequoia; species Sequoia sempervirens. Next base: position 164,939,774 of record VDFB02353493.1, on the reverse strand, counting down.
CCATAGGAAGCTTAGTGATGATAGGGGTGGAAGGAGACTGCAAAGTGTTTTCTGAACACAAGTGGATGTCGCTTGCACTCACAAAATATGCAAGAAATTCATTTGAATCAGCAGAATAGGTTGGCTACTATTGTGGTTTGTTACTTGGGTTAGGTGTGGGTTGAGCTAGTAGCTGAGTAGGTCTAGGTGTGTTTGAACTTGAGCTAGTAGGATGAGGAATTATAACAGGTTTTTGGGGCTGAGAAGGTGGTTGCATGTAACTGGTTGTCTATTTTGGCCATTGCTATCCTCGCCTCCATTGAGATGTTTACTGCCAGTTTATTGGAGGTGGATGCCAATTTCCCTGAAACTACTGCCAATTCCCCTAAGGTTGTTGTGACTGGGGTGGAGAGTTTTGGTGATTGGGCTAGGTATTTGGAGGGTTATTCCAAGGCTATGGTGGGTATCCTCCATAATTAGATGGATATGGGGGTTGCCATTGGTTACCAAATGAATAAGAATTGAAATATGGCCTAGAAAATGATAATGGATCTAGTGGCATACCTTGTCATGGAGCCCATGGCCTCCTTTGTGCAATCTAGTAGACTTGATCATCTTCACCCTAGATTGGCTTGAACTTAGGTGGGATCTGTTTACTGTCAATTTTATCTACCATCTTGCATTTGTAGTCTTTCTTTTTCCTGCAATGAGGGAAATATTTTGTGAACATTGCCTTTGCCTCCTCATGTTTCTTCTTAGCTTGAAGTGTATCCAACTAAGTAGCCATATTGTTTATAATGTCTTGTTTGAAGTCTACCAAAAAATGAGTAATATCCATCCTTCAAACTCCACTGGTAGATGACTCACCCATAGACGATTGGTAAGCTCTCCCTTTCTTTGAAGCTTTCCTAGAATAGTTCTGACATAGCTTCTTAATATCTTCCCAAGGAGCTTGGGTGATATCTCCTCCTCCCATCAGGTCTAAAGCCTCAATGCAACTCTCACTAATCCCTCTCAAGAAGACCAACTTTTGGGACTCTTAATTGAGTGTATGATTTGGATATTTCTATAGGAAAAATAGAAACCTTGAAATGTAATCCTCCAGACTCTCATGTTCCTTCTACTACATCCTAAAGATGGCATCTCCTCTCATGTCACTGCCCCTACAATATTCCTTGTACTTCTCGAGAAACTTTTTCTTCATGTCATTCCAAGTATCCATAGTATTTCTGCCTAGGCTCATAAACCATCTTAATGCAACCTCTTTCAAGGTGGTAGGAAACAACTTAAGCTTATGAGCATTAGTGGTATAGTCATAGCTTTTGTAGAGGATATCAAACTCAAACAAGAAAGTATCAGGGTCTTCTGTGACAAGTCCATAGAACTTAGGAAGGACTAAAGCAAGGATACTTTTGAGGTTTTCAACTTCATTCTAATGAGCAATGGGGAATGGAAAAGCTAGCTGGTTAGGTCTATTTCTATTTATATTCGCATTATTCTCATCACCTATGCCTACTTGATGAAGTTCCAAAGAAAATGGATTCTCAATCAGATTTTGATCTTTAGAGGAAGTGTCTAACCAGTCAGATGGGGAAATGCATCAACAAAATGGTATGCTTCTTCTTCTTCTTAATCTCCTAGCAGATTTGGAAGCTCTTCTATCTGAAATGGATTAGGATCATTAGGAAGGAATCTCCCATAAGCATCTCTTCTCTTTCCTCTATGCATGCGATATCAACTCAGTATTAGCCAACTCACACGAAGAATTGGTGAAAGAATAGGGGGTTCATTACTTCTTAAATGAGGGGTATACAAATAACAAAATTTCAAAAATACTACAACAAGAAAGAAACTATCAATGACCCCAAATAACTCCCTAGGTTGACACCATCCCTGACAACGACGCCAAAAATGTTGGCCTCCTACAATGACTTAACAACTAATCCCTTAAAGCTGTGATTCAGAGATTGGGTCACATCTTATCTGAATAGTTGTCTCAATCATCATGAAGGTTCATTTAATTGTCAACCTAGGGGTGTAGACTTGAAATGGGTTATCATAGTATGTGCACTAGGAATCCATGTAGTAGCCATATTCATCCTATAGCTAAGAAAGACAATGCTGAAAGTAAATTGCTTAGAAAGAAGTAACATAAGTACTGAACATCAACTGGTACAAGTTCTATACTAAGTTGAAGTGCATGATAGAAATGAAAATATGAGAAAATGGACAAGAAACTACTATGTCTACTTTGGTTGCAGGAATAATCATAGAATGGAGTTCTAGTGGTTGCAAGAACAAACAGTTGCCAAATTCGTAACTATTTGCATAAAAAAGTAATTACTAAGCTAAAGGATGGAATGCTCACCAAGTGGGTCCCTTTGGATGAGTATCCCTCAAGACAAACTCAAATGCAATAGACTTATAACTTCATTTTATTCATTGGAAAGCATGATTACAATAGAGAAACATAATTGTATTACTAAAAAACTAAGAACGCACGTACAACATCAGATTAATCAACCTTCTAAGAAGGAGCATTTGAGTCTTATTTATAGAAGGAAAAACTACTAACTAACTACCTAGAAAGGTGATCAACTCCAATAGATTAGGAGGATACCACTTTATGGAAAGCATAGAAAGTGGAAAGAAGGTTACGCGTGCGTGGAATCTAGTCAAGCCGGTTTTCCTTAACAAAGATCTAGCATAACAATAACTCCTATATTCACTCAACAAACTATTATGACCATTTACAAGGCAGTTACAATTCTTCGATTTGAAATAGGAATCTCTTGAGATTCTTCCCTCCATTGACCTTCGAATGATCACCGTTTTGACTTTTATGGCGAATGACCAGCTGGCAGAATCTTCCTCAATTTTGTAGGCTTTAATTATATCTGCATGACAACATTAGCACGCACAATAATTGCATATCTATAACTATCTTAAAGTAACATTCATTAATCCACATGTAAAATTAACATGTAGATAGTTCATATAGCATGTTAATGTCATTTACAAGTTACTAAGATAAGCGTATACCCAATGTCTATGGTTTTGAGGAAATAACATGAAAATTTCAACATCCAAGTATCAACGTCTATGACAACAACAACAAATGGATAATAAACTCTATCAAAATTGAGTCATAAATTGGACTCATCAAAAACCCATAGATAAGCAATCACACACAAAAACAGTTCATTTCCTTTTCTATGGCTTGTCATGGCATTCCAATCACCATGGTTTGCAATGCCATGACAATCCATATTTACTATTATGCTTTGATAGTAAACACTTGATGTTTTCCAACAAGCATATACATGCATAGTATGATTGCTAGTTGGAAAACACACTATGAGCTAAGTATATGCCTATGAAAGAAAAATGGCAACCCATATATAATAAATCATACATAGAAATAGTTAATTTCCTTGTCTATGGCTTTTCATGGAATTCCAACCCACATTGTGTTGGAATTCCATCACAATGAAGATTTACTATTATTCTTTGATAGTAACACACAATATTTTCCAAAAACCATATTAATTAGAATGATCAGAAATTGGAAATGAGCCCCACCCAAATTGTAATAAGAGGCCTTCAGAAAAGTCCCTTGTTATAAAGAGGGTGGCCCATTGGAGGTCTTATGATCAAGTTTCCTGTGGGTCCAAGTATAATATTAGTGTGAAATCATTTCATTTAAATATTACACTTTTAAATGGTCAAACAGTTTAAAAGCAATTTCATATCTCATTCCAACTAAAAAAGATACATAATTATCTTTACTTTTATTGACCAAATTTTAACTTTGACCATTAAAACAGGTGATGAATAACCATATGAAACCCATAGTAGAAACCCCAAACACCAAAGTGTAACCATATCAAACCTAGAGTAGAAACCCCAAACACCAAAGTGTAACGATATCAAACCTAGAGTAGGTACCCCAAACACCAAAGTCTACCCCATGGAGGAGGTTAGGAAAATGAGCCATGTCTAACCTGTAATAAAAAGCCTGCTAAAGAGCTCATCACAAAGAGCACCCATGGCTCAAACATACAACAGCCTAGTATACACACAAGAAGTCCTAGCGGGTCCAAGTTTAACAAAACACTCTAGACAACTAAGAAATAAAATTATGTTTAGAACCATAACTCCTACCATGAGAAAGAACTTCCTTTGGCTTAAATAACAATTTAAATCAAGTTTCTAACTCTACCCTAATATTATGGGTATGAAATTAAATGAGCAAAGCCTTCGTTGTAGTTCATCTACCATCAAGTCTGATTAAGGGTGGATGAATGGATTAGCAAAACCAGAATGAAGTTTTTAATCGCACTCTAGATTTTATGGGTATGAAATTTCAAGAGCAAAGCCTTCCTTGCAAAATCATCTACCATCAAGAGTGAGATTAAGAGTCATCCACAGTATTAAAAATGGTTTTATAAAGTCATAAACTCCTATTAAACAACACCATTCTTTTATATTCAAAACTTTGGTGTTAATTTTTTATTTCAATTTCCATGTATTCATAGCACTACGCAAATTGACCTTTATATAGTATTATCCAACTTATGTTAAAGAATATGCAATCAACTAATCAGGTTGACTAGAATCCATTCATGGAATCTATGATTTTCTTAATGCAATGCAGATCCATCGTAAGTTCAAAAAGTTGCAATGTGCAAAGTAGCAAATTTGACTTCTTAGGACTTGAAATAATACCCTTATGATACTAGTCACAAAAAAATCCATTAACTTTGTGCTATGCCTTAGGTTAGAGATGTCATACACTAAGCCTCTATGATTCTTGTTTAGAAATGCAAGTCGGCTTAGATTGCACATGCTTGGATAATTCTTCATTGTATTGAGGGATGTTTGAACAAATCCAATTGTCAATGCTTCAAGGACATACATCATACTATCAACCATGTGGCTGATCAATTGGATTTCAAAGCTGATACCAGAGCCTACGCAGTTGAACACTTCGATTGGTTACTATTCAATTGGGACTTTCAGTTTACAGCTTGCTCTTGCTTCAGTTCCAATTGGTATGTGACAAATTTATTGTTGTTTCTATTTTCATTTTCCCTCCTTTGGAGAGCTAATATGTATCTTAATTAGATGGTTGCTATGTAGTTGTACTAGTTATGGCTATTGTTTGCTCATAGCCATGGTTCTCTGTATTTTTCTCAACTTTAATTCAATAAAAAGAAATTGTAAACTAACCCCATAAAGTAGTAGATTTATTTCAAAAGACTAATCATTTCATTCTAATGCAAGAAATGAATCAAAATACTAAAGAAAATCTTTGAATCTTACCTAAGAGGATTTTGAATCTTACCTAAGAGGATATGGGTTGCTTCTCAATCCTCAAACAATAAAGTTGTAGATTTATCACAAAAACTAATAGTAATACTAATCTTTTCATTCTAATGCAAGCAATAAAACAAACAATCAAAATGGTCTTTCAATCTTACTTGATCACTATGGGTTACCTTGCAGTCTGCAACACCCAAAAAAGAATAAAAATGCAATAGAACAAAAACATTGAAGTGCACAACAGATAATGCACTTCTAACAATAATTATAGTATGATGCATGGAAGCTTACACAACACAATGTGCAATGGATTCTCGTTGTTAGGTTTAATGAAACCATAAACCATAAAGTATCTACAACACTCTAAAGTAAATGGTAAAATACATATAAGATAATGGATAGTGTGATTGCAAGTTGGAAAACGCAGTGTGAGGTGAGTATATGTCTGCCAAAACACAATGGCATGCCATAGATAAGCAATCATACATAGAAACACTTCATTTCCTTGTTTATGGCTTGTCATGTCATTCCAATCACCATGGTGTTGGAATTCCATAACAATCCAGATCTACTATTATACTTTGATAGTAAACACACAATGTTTTCCAACAACCATATACATGCATTATATAATTGCAAGTTGGAAAACATAGTGTGAGGTGAGTATATGTCTTCCAAAACACAATGGCATGCCATAGATAAGCAATCACATATAGAAACAGTTCATTGCCTTGTCTATGGCTTGTCATGTCATTCCAATCACCATGGTGTTGGAATGCCATGAAAATTCAGATCTACTATTATGCTTTGATAGTAAACACACAATGTTTTCCAACAACCATATACATGATTCTATAATTGCAAGGTTGAAAACACAGTGTGAGGTGAGTTTATGTCTTCCAAAACACAAAGGCATGCCATAGATAAGCAAGCATACATAGAAACAGTTCATTGCCTTGTCTATGGCTTGTCATGTCATTCCAATCACCATGGTGTTGACCATGACAATCCAGATCTACTACTGTGATTGATAGTAAACACACAATGTTTTGCAACAACCATATGCATGCATTCTATAACTGCAAGCTAGAAAACACAGTGTGAGGTGAGTATATGTCTGCCAAAACACAATGGCAAGCCATACATAAGCAATCATACTTACAAATAGTTCATTGCCTTGTCTATGGCTTGTTGTGTGACATTCCAATCACCATAAAACCACATTTCTTTGAGGCAATTTTCAAACTGTTCACTACCTTGTCTCTGTTGTTGCTTACTATTATGCTTACTAATATGCTTTCATAGACAAGGCAGTGAATTGTTTGAAAAAATGCCTCAAACAAATGTGGTCTCTTGGAATGCCATGACAAACAAATGCAATTTGTAGCTGCAATTATCACTCTAGTATGAATTAATTAATATCTTTGACAATAGTATTTGGTTGCATAGGTGGAGTTCCCATAGTTGTGGGTATAGTTTAACAATATATTGTTGATACCTCTACTGAAGATGACAATATATATCTATGAGCCAAACTATATTGCTTGTTAAATAAGGTGTTTCCCATTTTCTAACAAAATTTGGTTAGGGGGTCTCCATCTACAAATATCACTCTAATTATCATTATATATATGCAATTATCACTCTAACTATCTGCAATTATTTTGGAAAAAACAGTGCAAGATGACAATGTCTTCCAAAACATAGTTGCAAGCCATAGATAACCAATTATCACACATAGAAACAGTTCATTTCCTTGTCTATGGCTTGGCATGGCATTCCATTGACCATGAGACCACATTTCTTTCAACCATTTTTTCAAACAGTTCACTGCCTTGTCTCTATTGTTGCTTGCTATTATGCTTTCATAGACAAGGCAATGAATTGTTTCAAAAATTGCCTCAAACAAATGTGCTCTCATGGAATGGCATGACAAAAAAATACAATTGGTAGTTGCAATTATCACTCTAGAATGAAGAAATTAATATATTTCAGAATAGTACTTGTTTGTGCGGGTGGAGTTCCCTATAGTTGTGGGTATAGTTATTAGCTATGTAATGTGAAGTAACTAAATAACTACTTTTAGGTTGACTATGTAAAAAAAACTATATTGTAATTTAAATTTTGTCATCTATCTATGAGCATCTACTTATTAGTTATGCAATTTGAAGTAATGTTTTTGGTTTGAAAGATGTGCAACACAATGAAATGGAAAACACTGAAAGTTTATAAAACTGCAACTTACATCACAACATACCCAAACCCTCGTGGTTTTTAAGCCTATATATGTACTTGTGCATTACAAGTAGCAAGAACACCAATTTCTTGACATTATCGCCAATAATGAAAAAACTTGTAGAAAGTGGTGAAACACAAGTGTTAATGCTTCTTCGAAAACAATGGGTGTTTATAAAATAGTGATTTCATTACATTCCTAAGGTCTAAATAACAAAAGATTTTAAAGACATTCATATTCTTTTGTAAAATTCTAAGATGCAAAACACTGGGTTTTACAAAACCCATAACCCACTTAAAGTTTGAAAACAATTTACAAACAAAAACCCTCATAACATTTTAAACCCCTTTATAACTAACAATCTAAATGATTAGAATCTCCTCAACTCACATTTTATAGTCTCCCCTTTCCCTCCAACCTTTCACTTTCAGCTTGCAAAATGAAAGAGTAGAATACATAGTGCCAAAGGTTGTTGGAAACAATGGATGTTTATAAAACGGTCTGCATTTCATTACATTCCTATGGTTTTAATAACAAAATCTTTTGAAGACAGTCATATTTTTTCTAAGATTCCAGGTTCTCAAAACACTAAGAAACCTGCAACCCACAACAACACACTTATATACATACAAAAACGCATGAAACCATACATAAAAACATATACCATTGCATACAGTTGGTTAGAAACCCCTCACCTCAAGTCAGTTGGTCCTTTCCCCTACCTACAATGCGCCCTTGCTCTCCAACGTTTCGATTTCAACTTGCAGAATGAGAAAACCCAAAGCACAACATGTTTTCCAAGAACAGTACCCGTTACAATTTAAACCGCATGTCTTAATCACATCACCGCCCTTCTTGCATATAACGGATAGCTTCTCGCACAAGGCAAAAATGCCAGCGTAATTCGACGACAGGACACCTCCTCACTTTCCTCGTCGTGACATTTCCTCCCATTTCTGGGTCCATCACTTCTATCATCCGTCTGGCGGGTCCCACACTACGCCGTCTCTTCATGTTATGTATGTTACCATATATGTTATTATGTTATTATGTATGTTTTCATGCATATTTCTATGTACATAGGTGTTTTTTGTCTAGGAGTTAGCCGGCTCCATCAAGATATCACATATCCCATCAATCTTTAAAAATCGTAGCCACATTGTATTGTTCCGTAGACAACTTGTGCACGTAATTAAAATCATTTCATTTCTAAAGGTTTTTGTTTTTAATCCATGTTGTAAATTCCACGCGGTTTGGACTCCCAGCTCATTTTGGTCACTCCTTATCATTATATAGTCCCCTACTTTCAGTACTTTCACTTCCCCTGCTTCCACTGCTGCTTTGTCTCTGCGTCAAGCCCAGTCGGATTCCATGGCATCTCCTTACACGCCTGCTCGCCAATCAGAGATTGAGACTACATATGCTTTTGATGAAATTGCGCCTTCTTCTTCTGCATCTGCAAAATCCTCAACAACATTAAAAAAGCTGCCTTGCCCTGTATTTATCAATCATCGCGGACCGGATGTGAAAGAGACGCTGGCCAGAGCTATCTACCATGCTCTCCATGCAACGGGTCTTGGGGTCTTACTTGATTCCGAAGAGCTTGACTTAGGGGAATTCTTGCCTGCATCGTTACAAAAAGCAATGAGTAGTGCTTCCCTTCATATAGCAATTTTCTCTCCCGGCTATGCACAATCGGCCTGGTGTCTTGCGGAGCTATCCTTTATGCTCAAAACTGGCACACCTATCATTCCTGTTTTCTAAGGTGTTCAACCTAGGGATCTGCGATGGGTGGAGAAAGGAATTTATGCCGGTGCCTTTTTTAAGCATGAAGAAAAGGGTAGATACAGCCCACAAAAGCTCAA